>WTXH01000119.1:0-108566 GCA_022376555.1 Russula compacta
TTTTGGTACCTCTGCTTCGATTGCTGCCTGCAGTGTAAGTGTTAGCTCGTTGCACCTCATGTTTAGTTGTTCTTGCGTTGTGATTTTTCGGGGCTGTTCGAGTTGTGTTAGCTGTTTGCTTACCTTACTACAGAATTTCTCCCAGTCCATGTCCCTGAAATTATTGAGGGTGATTGGCTGGGCTGCAGGGATGTGGAGGCTGAGCTGTGTGACTATGGGGAGATGGTCTGTTTTGATGCTCCGAAATTGGGTTTCGGTGTCGCAGATGTCTAGTAAGTCCAAGGAGTGGTCTGAGATAAATACCTGGTCTAGCCTAGTCCATTTCTTGGTGACATTGTGCTGATGTGTGGGTATGCCGCTGGGAAGGGCCAGCTCTAGGCCTAGTGTTGCCACTGCTTCTATCAGCATTTCCGCCTCCCTTAGCACCTCCTCTGTGAAGAGCCTGGTGTCATTTGGGTCATCCCAGTGTGGGTGGTGCCGGTTGAAATCTCCAAGCCAGATGACGTGCGTTGGGCTGCTGTTGGTGTGTTCCACAATGTCCGGTCTTGTTCTGTGGAAGGTTTTTAGTAGCTTAATTGTTTCATTGCTCTTACCGTCATTGTATATGTTGAACAGCACCAGCTTACCCCAGGTGCCTTTGAGAGTTGTGATTATGACGTCCCCACTTGGGAAGTCAATTTGTTCCCACGTATCTGTGTGGATTGTTGCTCTGATGAGTGTGAGGGATCGTGTCTTACCTGGTTGCATGTTGTGCGTGGAGGGGTATACTGTTACCCAGTCCTTTGTTGCGATGGATTGGTGGAATCTGTTGATTGATGGCTCCTGTAGTGCAATTATGTCTATGCTATGCTTTGTTAGTATGTTGCTACTTATAAGTGTGTGTTGGCTGGTGGGCAATTTGTTGACATTCTGCTGCCAAATGGTTAGCTTGTCAATGGTTGTTCCAGTCATTGAAGCCGCCCGGGCAGTTATCCTGGTGCCCGAGTATGTCCTCAACATCCGCAGTGTCAGTGTATTCTAGCGTGTTGTCATGTTTGTCGAGCTCTGGGAGTTCGCCTTCCTCCCTACCACGTCCCAGTGGGATTAGGTTTGGGCCTGTTCTGATGAGGAAGCTGTCTAGAGTACTTCCTCTATCCCTTCCTGTTTGACCAGCGCTTGGTCCAGTTTGAGGTGGCATGTTTGCTGCTTTGCCTTTTGTCTTGGGTTGTGTGGGTTTTCCGGTTTTCCTGGTGGGGTTGAGCTTGTCCTTGTTGGGGATGCTTGTCACTGCGAGGCTTGGTGGAAACCTTTGTTCCAGAGGGATCCTGTTGGGTCTTGTCATCAGCGTCCAGTCCTGATGGGTAGGGAAATAAATCAGAGTGTTCTCTGGATATCTGCTGCTGTACGATTCACATCATTTTGCGAATTCCAGGCATGCTCTGTCCCAACTTGCATGCTCATTGGTTTTGCATGACACACAGTACAGTTTCTCTTTGCTCTTGCATTTGCTTGTTTGGTGGTTTTCTCCACAGGTGCCACATGTCTTGACTTGTGCCGTGCAGTCCTGTGCTTTGTGTTCCCATCCTCTGCATTTAAGGCATTGCATGGGCTCATACTTCATTCTTTCACCCCTTACCCATGTGCCACAGATTTCAATGCCATCTTTGATAGCGTTGTTGGCTGAGTTTACTGAGGAGAATGTTAGTATCGCATGTGCGTGTGTCTGCCCTGTCCGCTGCCTTGTAGGGGGCTTTATCCATTGCGCGCTTTTGATTGCTTGCCATGACATGCTGTTTACTTCCTCAATCTCTCTGTGATGTATTTTGTTAGTAGGGTCAAAGATAATTGGTACCCAGTGTAGCAGGATGTTGTAGCGTCTGTCTTTCATAATTGCTCCCACAGCGAATTTTTCTAAAAATCTGTACTTGTTTGCTGGTTCTCTTAGCCAGTCCGCAGCCTCCTTGGAGTTAAGCATGAGTAATATTGAGCCATCTTTGGTTTTTGTGATGGCTTTGACCATGGTTAGGTCTGGGCAGAGGTGATCATCTAAATTGGTGAGGATTTTGTTTGCTTTTACCTTAAGTTCCACCAAGCTTGACTTGTTTACTTTGCTATCCTCTGCTGGGCAGCATTCAATGAGGATTTGCTTTGCCTTTCTTTCTATGTCACTCAGGATTTTGGGGTCTGTCACTAGCCTGTTAGGGCTGGCCACTTTGCTCATCAGGGTGTCCCTGTAGGACCTGGTTGTGTCTGCTATTTTGTTTGTTGTGTCTGTTACCTTTACAACCTTGGTTTCCAAATCTTTGGCAGTGCTTCGGAGGTTGTCTGTGGATTTCGACAGTGTTTCCATAGTGGCCAGGAGCTTGTCCTGTCCATTTTGGATCTCCGTGAGTCTGCCATCCAGTGACTTGTATAGACTGTGCAGGTCAGCTTTTAGTTGCTTGTGACTGAAGCTTACTGTGCTTGCTGTGGGCGTATCCCTTGCCACATCTATCCTCCCCATTGTACTCTTCTCTCTTACCAGGTCTGCCTCTTCTGCTGTGCCCTTGGCTTTCCACATGTCCTTCTCTGCGACTGCTCTAGCTACCCCCAGTGCAATGTTTAGGTCTACTCTGAGTGCTCCTTCAGGGTTGTGTTTGGTGAGTAGCAGCTCCAGCAGTCTTACCACTCTGATGGATGTGCTAGGGGCATTGATTTTGATAGTGAGTGGGGGGCTTTTTGTGTCTATCTTGCGTGTTGTGCCTCTGCCCTTTGGGGTGTCAGTTGCCCCCATGTGGGTCTCCTTTCCCACTGGTTCTGTCATTTGGTATGTTGTGTTTACTTCTGCATGCTGTGAGGGAGTGGGAGTGTTAGTTCTTTGGCTTCTACAGTGCATGCTGTGACTGTTCTCTCTTGGTGGGGCAAGAGGCCCCTGGCCCATCCCTTTTGCGGGCAGTCCTGTCATGCGCTGGTGCTTTTATTAACTGTTATGTGAGGTGATGTTTAGGTGGGTTTAGATGGTTTGTGATGGGTGGTTGGGAGTTTATATAGACTATGTCTCTTTTCTCGTTTACCCACTTTCTTTGGCGAGAGTTTTGCCACGGAGGTGGTGGTTACCGAAAAAGGAAGTCCATGATATGGGGATAGAAGAGAGGTGTGGAATACAGGGTGGATCCGCCAGGACATTGGAATATCCAATTCAAATGCCACCAGGGATACTATTTTCAGTATTTTGAAGGGGCCATATCATTTTGGGTTCAGTTTCGACCCTTGATGCAGAAGTGTCAAGTGGGTCACCTCTAGCCAGACTTGGTCTCCAGGCTTGTATTGTGCCAGGGGTGCTTCGCCAGCCTTTTTGTTGATCATTTTGATGGCGTGCTTCCTAGCCTTTTCCATCCTTTCCACCCTTGTTTCAGTTGCCTCATTGCTGGTCTTCCATTCTTTTGCTAGGTGCAGTATTGGTTTGTACCCTAGGAGTATCTGATTGGCCGATAGTCTGGTTGTGCTATTTCTCTGGTTGTTGTGTACTGCTGTTGCCACTGGTAGCCATTTGCTCCAGTCTTCTGGTAGCCCCCCCATTATCAGCCTTAGGTATTGTTCCACCCATTGATTCTTTCATTCAGTTAGGCCATCTGTTTGTGGGTGGAATGCTGTGGACAGGTTTTGTTGGATCTCTAGTTGCTTTGTGAGTGCCCTGCCAAAGTGTGATGTAAACCTTGGATCTCTGTCACTGATAATCTTTTTGGGTAGACCATACCATGGGTAAATGTGGGTGAAGTATAGTTGAGCAATACCTAACCCTGTTATGGTGGTTGAACATGGCAGGAATAGTGCTGCCCTGGAGCAGCCATGGTCTACAATGGTGAGGATAGCATCCAGTCCTCTTCTTTGTGGTAGACCTGTGATCAAGTCCATGGCCACTGTTTGGAATGGAGGGGTTTCCTCTCTGGTGGTGATATGATATAGTGGGGTGTGTTTACGGTGTGTGATGATCTTTGCTTATTGGCATATGGCACATCCTTTGATGTAGTCTGCAATCCATGCTTTTATTCCTGGCCACCAGTAGCTTTGCTGGACCTTCCTGAGGGTTTCATCTCGTCCTGGGTGTCTGGCTGTTGGTATGTCATGTGCTTGTTGGACAATTGCTCTTCTAACTTCTCGGACATTTGGTACAATCATCTTTCCTTGGATTGTTTTCATAGCACGGATTTGATGTGGGGGGAGGATTGTGATGTCTTTGTTGTCACCTCCTCCTTGATCTTTACCAGGCGGTTGAGATAGTGCATCCGCTGCAGTGTTTGTCTTTCCAGGAATGTATTCCAGGATGAAGTCATATTCCTGTAGGTTGGCATGCCATCTTGCTGTGTGGCGGTTGAGGTTTCTTGGACTTTTCCAGTATTGGAGGTTGGCATGATCGGTGCGAATAAGGAACGGTGTTTTTGTCCATCCTAGATATGGTCTCCAATGTGCCAGAGATTTCATGATGGCCAGCAGCTCTCTCTCGTAGATGTCATAGTTTCTTTCTGTAGGGGTGAATGTGGCCGAATAGTATGCCACCAGGTGGAGTATTGGTTTGGAATGTTTTGCAAGGGTTGGGGTAGAGTGGTTTCCCTCCTGCAAGAGTATGATGCCCATGCCATATGCCAATGCATCAACTTGAAGGATGAATTGTTTGTCTAGGTCAGGTTGAGCAAGGACAGGGCTGCCGCACATCCTTGTTTTCAGTTCTTCAAATGCTTCTTGTTGTGGTTTTTCCCAATGCCAGACAGTAGCTTTCTTTGTTAGATCCAGTAATGGTTGAGCTATTTTTGAGTAATTGGGAATGAAGTATTGGTAGTATCCAGTGAACCCAAGGAAGCTCTGTACTTCAGTCAGTGTTTTGGGGGGCAACCAGTCCGCTATCCCCTGTAGCTTCTTTGGGTGCATTTGTAGTCTCCCTTTTCTGACAATGACTCCTAGGTACTCGATTTCATCTCTTTCGAGTTCACATTTTTCCAGTTTCAGGTATAAGTCATTCTGTTGGAGTTTGTCTAAGACTTGGTGTACATATTCTCAGTGATGGTGTGTGTGTTCTTCTTCCTTTTCATGCAGGTGTTTGGCTGTATGGATTGCTAGGTTGTCCATGTATACAGACAGCCATCCCTCTCCCACTTCTTCTCAGAAGATGGTATTCATCATCATTTGGAATGTGGCTGGCAAGTTGGTTAGTCCAAAGAACATAACTGTGGGCTCGAATAGCCCTTCCAGAGTTAGAAATGCTGCTTTCCACTTATCACCTTCTTTGATTCGAATGTTATTGTATCCCCACCTAATGTTGAACTTGGTGAATAGAGTACATCCACTGAGGCGGTTGATGACTTGTGGGATGAGTGGGGAAACATTCCTATTCCATCTTGTCCATTTGTTAAGAGGATGGTAGTCTTGGACTGGTCGTAGCTTCCCATCTTTCTTCTTCATGAAGAAGTTTGTGGCATATGGGGATTTTGAGACTTGGATGGTTCCTCTTTTTAGGTGTTCCTGGATGAACTTGTGTATCTCCTTCCTCTCTTCCTGGGTGAGGGGTAGTAATTGTCCTGGGAGGGTTGCTGGTGCATTGGGCATGAGTTCAATTGCATGGTCCCATACCATGAATTTGGGTAGTCTCTAGGATTCTGCCTCGCTAAAGACCTTGCTATGCCTTTCATATTCCTTTGGGATGGCTGTTTTGTTTGTATCAGTGATGGTTCCTATGGTGGCCCTGCCAACATAATATGATTCTTCTTTCTTTCATAGTGGTTGGGGAACGTTCTGGGTCCTTGATACATATATAGCCTTCTCTGCATTTGGTGCTGACAGGATGATGGGTAGGTGTGATATGTCGATCCATCCCCTGCTCCAGTCAATCTTTGGTTGGACAGCTGCAAACCATGGATATCCTAGAATGACCCTATGTTCCCCTAGTTTGGTGAGGAAGAATTGGAAGCTTGTTTGCCTGTTCCCTGTCCTCAAGTGTAGGTCCATATAATATTGCAGAGCTCCACTCTTGTTTTGTGTTCCATCCACATTGAACAAGGGTCTTGCCTGGGGAAGTCATTTAATTGGTAACCTGAGCCATTTGGCATAGCTCAGATTCATAAAGTTTTCAGTGGCTCCTGAGTCCAACAGGGCTACTCCTTTGGCTCTTTTTGCGATGGATTGTGCATAGAATCATACTGTTATTGATTTCCTTGCTGATAGATACATGTTATCGCTATTGCTCTGCCTAATCAGTGCCAACCTGATCAGGCAGAGGGAAAATCCTCTGTGATTCCCATTTCCTTTGCCAGTCGTTCCTGGTCTTGAGGTGTCATTTGCTCCAGCTGAGCTTGAGTGGCGGCTATGAGATCTGTTTTGGGGGTCTTGGTCATTTTGTAGTCTTCCTCTTCTAGATCGATGAGGTTTGCCTGCCTGTTGTAGTTCTGTGGGCGATTCTCTTCTGTGGGCAGTTGCGTGCAAAGTGTCTGACCTGTCCACAGTTGAAACAGGCATTGTTGTTAGTGTTTGCCACCTGTCCTTGAGTTGGCTGCCCTCCTCTTGTGGCCTCCAGTTGCCTCTCCCTCTCCAGTTATTTGGAGCACGATTCCATCCCAGATCCATTGGTACTGGGGTGTTGTTCATGGAGGGCAGTGCATTAGATGAGTTGAATGGAGGTTGTCTTCCCTGGTTGTTATGCCAGTTCCCTTGGTTGTTCTGGCTAAAGAAGGGTTGTTGTGTTTATTGGTTGATCCTTTGGAATGCATTGCCTCCTCCTTGACTCCTTTGAGTATCCTTCAATAACTGCCCATCCCTGACTCAGTTGTTTCCCTCAATCTTTAGATCTTGGTAGTTTTGTGGGACTGGCAGTTTTAGGATGTCTCATAGGAGGGGCTCTGGTAGTCCTCGGAGAAACATGTTGTAAGTTTCTTCGTTTCCTTGTGTGTATCCTGCTTTCCTTGCTAGTCCTTCAAACTTGGCCACATATTCATCAAATTTGTTCCCTTGCATCCAACATTCCATTAGTTCATTCTGGCTCTTTGTGGTGCTTGAGTATCTTGGAATTGCTGCTGGAATTCCATCAAGAATGGTCCCATAACGCTGGGATGTTATCTTAGGGTAGGATCAGGTTGTCAAGCCAGTTTCCGATGTCTCTGACCCATTGTGAGGCCTCTTCCCCTTTTATGAGAGTGAGGGTAAATGTGACCTTTTTGTATGGTGAGTTGAACCCTACTATGTCTGCATTGAGGCAGAGATAGGCCTTTACTTCATCAATAAAGTCATTGGCTTTTGTCCAATCTCCATAGAATAGTTGGGTAGCCCTCCCATTGTCTTTACATTGGCTGCAGGGGCTACTGGTTGTTGGGGAGCACCAGGTTGTCCTGGTCCTCCTGGTCCTCCTGGTCCTCCTGGTCCTTCTGGTTGTCATCACAGTGCCTTCTGTAGGGAAGCCTGTAGCTTTTGTGAGTTGTAATACTAGATTGAGTGGGTTGGCTGCTGATCGCCGTAGCTGTCTGCACGCTTGTTTGGGTCGACATGGTTTGAGAGATACTAGGAAGGCTGATTCCTGTTGGTAAGCATCCACTGGTAGGCTTTGTGGGGTGTGAGTGGTCTGATAGGGAATGGGGCGACTGGTTGGGGTGGTATTTCCCTTAGGTCCTCGTCTATGGGAGTGAGGTGAATCTGTTGGTTTGTGGTGGTTCTTCTTGACTTCTTCAGTCAATGCCCTTTCTTTTCCTGATGAGGTTTCTTCTTCATCTGAAAGCTCTGACCTGCTTTCTTCTGGGGTGGTTCCTAGTCGTATTCAGCTAACTGGGGAATGTGTTCCCTATGGTGTATGTTTGACTGAGCTGGCTCTACTGGACTTCTTCCACTGGTCTTGGTATTGCACACTTGTCTCTTGTGGTTGATCTTTCTGTCTCTGCAATAAGCACCAAGATTGGATGTCCTTTGGTGTTCAAGGGGTGATTTGCCTCTAGTCGCAAACTTTCAGTTGGCATGCCCTCTTGCTATGTCTCCTGGATGGAGAGTTCCTCCTGGGCATATGAACTACTGGCTGTGGTGTAAGAAAGTTGAGTCTAATGTCACCACTAAGGATTCTTGGTAGGGACAAATAGATGCAAATGAAAAAGAGAGCCAAGTCATGCTACGACTTGGATGATAGATGGAGTATGAGAGATTGTAGAGTTCCCCTACTGCAGTACTTTGCAGTGGCCACTCTGGCTAATGGAGAAGAGCACTTGTGTTGTATTGACAAGAGACTCAACTTGCTAGTATATAGTGCAAGGAGTCGACTACTTATAGTAGATGGTGGCCTAGGGCCCAAAAGGAGAAAAGTGCTGAATGGAGCAGTAGCGATATACGGAACAAGGGGAGTCCCAATAACAGTACAAAGGGAGTCTCAAAGGGGAACAAAGGAGCAATCAAAAAAATCTAGACCCATACAAGCTAGGGTTGCATGTGATAGTAGTACAGGGAGCCACAAACACTTTGCCTGGTTGCAGAACTTACATGGGCACGGACAGTTGAATGTCCACCCAAGGCCAGTTACACCCTGAGTGTCACCGGCGTGAGCAGTGACACTTAGACGTCGTTAGTATCCCTTGTTTCAGATGAAACCTCGGATAACTCAGCAGACGCGCCCACTACAGCAGGTGGGAAATAGCGATCATCGCTGCCTAGCAACTTGTTGATGGTGCTGGAACTAGAGTTGACGTTTGGAGTGCCGCGACCTGAGGGACACAAAGGAGAAGACACAAGAGACTAAGGAA
Source organism: Russula compacta (assembly GCA_022376555.1). Classification (NCBI taxonomy): domain Eukaryota; kingdom Fungi; phylum Basidiomycota; class Agaricomycetes; order Russulales; family Russulaceae; genus Russula; species Russula compacta. Next base: position 8,721 of record WTXH01000119.1, read on the forward strand.
AGCAAAACAAGCCACGGCTTTCCCAGAGACAATAGAACGAAGTCACTACTCTTGTTCGTGGGACAAGGAGACTCGACTTAGAGTCTCGTCTCGATGCGCGCGTGCGCATATGTACTACTAGTACACGTGACTACTACTACTACTGCGACCGTTTCCAGTCATACGGCTACTTTGATTGCTTACTGAGGGGCTGACGAAGCTGACATACGTGCTGACTACGAGTCCGACCTGTATTACCAACCCCAGGCCTAGACAGGCCTACCACACCTGGGGGTCAAACGCCTCTTCACATGCCATCAGCGGTTCTCTTGCCCTTGTGCAAGCCGCTCTGTGACATCACCCTCAGTCTAGAAACGAGCCGCACCGCGGCGTGAGCTGTGTGGGATGGAGGAGAACTTATGACCTTTGTCTCCCCTGAGTAAGGGTTCATCGCGGAGCTTGCGGAAGAGAGCATAGCTCTCGTACTTGTGTGATGTGAGGAGGCGGTGGCGGCACTGTTCTTCTTGGTAGTGGAGGGAGTCGATATGGGCCTGGAGTTCTCGGGCTTCGATGTGAAGCCCGTTGAGATCAGTGACGGTCTCGTGATAGCGCTGGAACTCAGCTGCGGTCCCCCAGTCCCCTCCTGGCTCGACAGCTTGTCGCAGCATGGCGTCGTAGGTGCTGGGGTCAGTGAGAGCATCGAAAAACCATTGGGGGTATTCCCCTTCTTCGATGATAGTGGCGCGGTTGGGGGCAAAGAGTTCTTGTCGATAGACAGCTTCCCCTTTTCCAGAGGTGCCAAGACAGTACTGTCCCTCGCGTTTGACATATGCCGCGAGGGTGTGCATGGTGTAGGCCCCGTCAGTGATTGGAATGAAGAAATCGGGCACTTGCCCTTCGTTCTCCTCATACCCTTTGGGTACCCCCAGATCCTCCTCATCGGCTGCAAGTTGGTCGTCTCTCCAATGCTTATAGGTGGCTTCCAGGCGAGCCGCGTTCGCCTCATGCTCTGCCAGAGCGTCGGCTTGTCCTTTGAGTACGGCGAGCTGGTCCCTGTTCTGCTTCGACACTTCTTCGTTCTTTTGCACAACGCTTGCCAACCCTTGGGCGATGAGGGTGAGCTGCTCCTTGGTGGGGCTGTTCCCTTCGAGAGCAGCGTGTACGGTCCGTGGAGAGAGTTGGAACTCACTGAATTCGGCTGACAAGGCCACCACCTCCATCAGGACGACGAGGGACTCCGGCTGCTTGCCGGCGGCTGATTGGGTGCGTGGCGGGATTGGCAAGGGCTCTTCACATCCACTGGGGCTGGCCGTGATGTAAGAGGGAACGGAGAGGGGGGAAGACATGCTGTATTGAGTTGCGAATGGGCGGAATAGTGGGAGACGGTTGATTTGACCCATGCTGCACGTTCGGCCTCTTTGTACTCGGTCTTCCCCTTTGATGGTTGGCGTCTGTGGTATTGCCTTACCAATATTGGCACGTGTACTTGGTCAGCGGGCTCCCATGTGTCGTCAGAAGCTGAGTAACCCTTCCACCGGATGAGGTATTGAAGCTGACGTCGCCTCCCATGGTACCTGTGATTGATAATTTGCTCCACTTCGTATTCCTCAGCATTATCAATCATCTCTGGTGGTGGTCGCTGGTAATTGGCTCTGTGCTCTTCAGTTTCTTTGTAAGGGGTGAGTAAGGAGCTGTGGAATACGTCATGGATGGTCCAGGCCACTGGCAGTTCCAGTTTGTAAGCTACCGGCAAGATTTCTCTCAGTACTTTGAAGGGCCCGTGGCATTTGGGCGCGAGCTTGACAGATGCGTAGGGGAGCGACAGGTGTTTGGCTTCGAGCCACACTTGATCCCCTTCTTGATATTGTGCGGGGGGGGTTGCTTTGGCGACTTCATTGAGGGCTTGAATCGCTGCCTTTCGATGTTCTTTTGCTCTTTCATGTCGATTCTCCATTGCTTCGTTGCTTGTGATAGGTATGGGTTCCTCGACGACATTGGGGCGATATCCGAGGATGACTTCATGGGGGCTTAGCTTGGTCGTGGCATTGGGCCATCGGTTGTGCACGAACGTTGCGATTGGCAGGAGTTCTTCCCAGTCGTCTTGTCTGGCCAAAGTGTAGAGGCGTAGGTATTGCTCCACCCACTGATTCTTTCTTTCAGTGAGCCCATCGGTTTGTGGGTGGAACGCAGTGCTGATATTTCGCTCTATCTTCAGCTTAGTGGTAAGGGCTCTGGAGAAATTGGACGTGAAACGTGGGTCGCGATCAGAGATCACCTTTGACGGTACTCCAAACCAGGGGAATATGTGTTGGAGGTATAGTTGGGCTACCCCTTCTCCTGTAATCGTTGTCTTACATGGAATAAACACGGCTGCCCTCCAGCATCCTTGATCGATGATGGTAAGGATGGCGTCCATTTCTCTGGCCTTTGGTAGTTGGGTGATGAGATCTAGGGCCACGATGTTGAAGGGGCGCATCTGGGGGTCTCCCGGAATGCGATACAGCGGCGTCTTCTTTTTCGTCGTTCGGATCTTGTGTTGTTGACATTGTGCGCATCCTGCAACATATCTATCCACCCACGCATTCATTCCCGGCCACCAGTAGCGTTGACTGACAAGAGCAATAGTGTTATCTCTACCCGGGTGACCTGCCGTGGGTGAGTCATGGAATTGTGACAGTATGTCGCGTCTTAGCTGTAGTCCTGCTGGCACTGCCAGTCTCCATCCTCGCACGTAACCCTCGGGGATCTTTCGCACTTCTTGTGAGTCACACCACAGCTCCATTTCGGCTTGTTGTTTTTGCTGAGCCTTCCTGACTCGTTGTTCGAGGGGTTCCTTTTGCGTTGATGTGGTGGTGATGAACATGGGTGAAGGAAGGAGGGTTAAGTTGGCGTTATCTTCACTACCGTGATCAGCTCCTGGTGGTCGAGACAGCATGTCGGGAGCGGTGTGGACTGTTCCGGGCACATGTTTGATGACTAAATTATAGTCTTGGAGTTCTGTGAACCATCTGGCCACATGTCGGTTGACCTTCCGAGAAGCTTTTCAGTATGTCAGGTTAGCGTGATCAGTGAGGATGGTGACGGGGATTTCTGTAGCTGCTACGTGAGGGCGGAAGCGTTTGAGGGCCTTCAGGACTCCTAAGAATTCTCATTCGTAGATATCATAGTTGCGTTCTGTTGGAGTGAAGGTGTTAGAGTAGTATGCGACGGGGCATAGCATGGGTTTCTGGGTGCGTGGATTGATTTCTCCCTCCTGTGAGAGTACGGCGCCCACGCCATATGCTGAGGCGTCGGTGGCGAGGAAGAACGCCTTGGAGTAGTCAGGTTGGCAAAGGATGGGCTTGCTACACATCAGTGTTTTTAGGCGTTCGAGGGCAGTTTTACAGTTGTGGTCCCATCTAAACGGAGTGTCCTTTCATGTTAGTTGGATCAGCGGGTGTGCTATGAGGGAGTAATTAGGTATGAAGTATCGGTAAAACCCTGTGAATCCCAGGAATGCGCAGACATCTTTGACGGTTTGCGGTTGAGGCCAGTCGGCAACGCCTCGTACTTTGGCTGGATCCATTTGAACTGTGCCATCTTCTAGAATGACTCCCAAGAATTCCACTTTTCGTTGTTCGAAGACACATTTTTCTGGCTTGAGGTACAAGTCGTATTGCTTTAATTTGTCTAGGACTTTGTGGGTACATTCTTCATGGAATTTGGGGTCATCCTTTGTGGCAATGAGAAGATCGTCCATGTAAATGATGAGCCACACTTGCGCCATTTCTTCGGCAAATATTGCGTTCATCATGGTCTGAAAAGTCGCTGGGGAGTTTGTCAGCCCGAAGAGCATTACAGTGGGCTCGAACAGTCCTTGGTTGGTGATGAATGCAGCCTTCCACTCGTCTCCCTTCTTGATGCAGACATTATTATACCCCCATCGGATGTCGAATTTCGTGAAGAGTTTCGCTCCTTGGACTTTCGCTATCAACTCTGGGATTAGTGGAAGAGGGTAGCAGTTGCGAATGGTCCACTCATTTAAGTGGCGGTAGTCTTGTACCGGGCGTAGTTTCCCGTCTTTCTTCTTGATAAAAAAGAAGGGTGCTGCATATGGGCTTTTCGAGGGGCGTATGTAGCCTTTCTTTTGCTGTTCTTTAACGAATTCCAACAGCGCCTTCTGTTCCTCTCGCGTAAGCTGATACACCTTGCCTGGTATCGAGGATGGCGCCTCCGGCTTCAACTCGATCGCATGATCCCAGATGCGTGGTTCGGGGAATCGTTGGGCCGCTTCTTCACTGAAAACGTGAGCGTGTCTCTGGTATTTGGTGGGGATTTCGCTGCTTCCCTTGTGTGACCCTGCCTCCTCGGCTAGTTTTGATGCTAATGTCTGTCCTTTCTCTCTTCCCGCCGGGATGGTGAGTTTGGCCATGTGAATGGACCCTGGTATGACCTTAATGCATCTTACAGGGGTTTCGCGACCTCGTGGGGTGGTTCTGCACTTTCCTATTCGTACTTGGGTTGCCAGTTTGGTGCGAAGGATGAGGGGTAACTGATCGCTTTTGAGCCATCCTCGCGCCCAATCGATTTTTGGCTGCGTGGTGGCAAACCACGGGTATCCTAAGATGACCTTTTGGTCTCCTAGATCAGTGAGGAAGAATTGCAGCCAGGTTTGTTGGCTCCCCGTCTGCATCTCTAGATCCGTATAGTTTTCGATATCTCCGTTCCTGTTTCTCATCCCATCTACATTATAGACTGGCCTGGGTCTTTCCAGTCGCTTGATAGGGAATCGCATCTCTTTTGCATACTGCATGCTGATGAAGTTCTCGGTCGCCCCCGAATCTAGGAGCGCTATTGTTTCGGCCCTCTTCTTGGACAGATGAATGAATAAACATAGCTGCATGGATTTTCGTACAGAAAGGTACATTCTATCTGATCCAGTTCTCCTAATCCAGGCCGCACGGATTAGGCTTCCGAAAAATTTCCCTCCTTTGCTCCGAGGCGATTCATCAACTCTTCTTGATCTTCGGACGAGAGTGTCTCGAGTTGTTGGTGGAGGTGATCCACCTTTGAGACGTTGGACTCGGTCTCATTATCTTCGGGCGTCCAGTCGATGAGCTGGGCGGTGCGCGTATTTGCGTGATGCTGTTTGGTGGGGCAGGCACGAGCGAAATGTCCTTGCTGTCCACAGGTAAAACACGCACCCTGCGCTCCTCTTTGGATTCTGTGGTCGTCTGTTCTTACGACATTTCCTCTTGGTGGTCCTCCACCTCTACCTTGCCAGTTTCCTCTAGGTGCTCTGGCTCGATCTACGTCCATAGGTACTGGTTGATTGTTCCATGCCCTAGGCACCGTAGTAGAGTTGTAGGGGGTCTGTCCGAATCCTTGTCGTGGTGGTCGAGGATTCTGTGGTTGTTGAGTGCGGTACTGCCAGTTGTTTTGGAATGGGGGGCGTCGGGCGTTGTTGTTGGGACGTGTATACAGGGCGTCAATGATCCGTTGTGATGCAGTTACGTTGATGGCTTTAGCTTTCATCTGATCATAGGTATTGACGGTCGTGTCTTCCAACACCTTTTGCCCGACACTGCGCAGCAGCCCCTGCAGAAATAGCTGCATGGTGTTCTGGTCCATCGGGTTGTAACCAGCTTCGTGTGCTACGCTTTTGAAATTAGAGATGTACTCATCTATTTCTGGCCATCTCATCTTTAATTCTTGTAGCTTAATGCGTGCCTTTTGCGCCTTTTGCGAATCGAGGAAGCAATTCTCGAAGTTTTGCACAAACATTGTCCATACTGCACGGGCGTCGTCTGCTGGTTGGAGCGTTCCCAGCCAGTCTAGTTGTTGCTCTGTCCATCGATTGACCTCCGTCCCTTTGATGCAGGTGAGGGCTATGGCTACTCATTTGATAAAGGAGGCTAGTGACGGGACGTTGTGGTTGATGAGGAAGTATGCACGGAGTTCTCGTAAGAAACTCTCAGCTTTGGCTCGATCCCCTTCGAAGATCGTTGGTAGGGCTCCCATTGGCTTGTCGTCGGCTTGGATCGGCTGTTGCGGTTGTCCGCCTCCTGGTGGACCCCCTCCTCCTCCTCCTGGTGGACTGCCTCCTGGAGGGCCTCCGCCTCCGCTTGGTCCTCCACCTCCCGTTGGTGGTCCAGTTCTCCCTCCTGTTTGGGTTGTGGTTACTGCCGTTGCTGCAGTTGACATGGTGGCTATGGTAGCTGGTTCAGTGGTTAGTGATAGATCTGCGAGGGTGGTGATGGCTGCTGATAAGTCGACGGGTGAGTGTCGAATTTGTTGGTCGAGGGGGTCTTCGTCTTCTTCACTATCTGACCCTTCGGCCCAATCTTTAATGGTGGGCGCTTCTTCGTACGTGCTTATGGCTGCCCCTTCGTGTCATCCGTTGTATTGATCAACACGTTGTGCTCTTTGATCGAGAAATGGGGACTCTCCTTCGTTCCCCCAGTTGAGGGTGTACCAATGTCCGTTATGCAAATGAACGGCTCTGATTTGCGTTCCTCCTACTCGGATTGCGTATGCGTGAAAGGGGAAGGTTTGGTCTTCCCAGTAGACTGCGGTATTTTGCAGTGCTTGTTCCCTGTCAATGGGAAGTTGTACGTATTGTCTCTCTTCAGGGGCCATGGTGAGGAAGAAGTCGAGTCTAATGTCACCGGCGTGAGCAGTGACACTTAGACGTCGTTAGTATCCCTTGTTTCAGATGAAACCTCGGATAACTCAGCAGACGTGCCCACTACAGCAGGTGGGAAATAGCGATCATCGCTGCCTAGCAACTCGTTGATGGTGCTGGAACTAGAGTTGACGTTTGGAGTGCCCGCGACCTGAGGGACACAAAGGAGAAGACACAAGAGACTAAGGAAAGCAAAACAAGCCACGGCTTTCCCAGAGACAATAGAACGAAGTCACTACTCTTGTTCGTGGGACAAGGAGACTCGACTTAGAGTCTCGTCTCGATGCGCGCGTGCGCATATGTACTACTAGTACACGTGACTACTACTACTACTGTGACCGTTTTCCGGTCATACGGCTACTTTGATTGCTTACTGAGGGGCTGACAAAGCTGACATACGTGCTGACTACGAGTCCGACCTGTATTACCAACCCCAGGCCTAGACAGGCCTACCACACCTGGGGGTCAAATGCCTCTTCACATGCCATCAGCGGTTCTCTTGCCCTTGTGCAAGCCGCTCTGTGACACTGAGTGTGAGACTATCCAATCTGGGCATAGTGGCACAGACATTCCGTCTCAACAAGGGATGCTCACCTCAGTGTCATGCATATGGCATGATAACTGAGGTCATAGTAGTTCTACTATACTACTATTTATCTACAATGCAGGCTCTTGGCCTAATACTTCTAATGCATTCTAACTAATTGTCTGTGTCATGCTAGGATGTCATGTGTTTTAGTGTGATGGTCAGTTCTGGGTTTGGATGCCTTATCCAAGTCTGGTTTCTGATATGGGTCAGGGTTTGGAGTTCTATCCTTAGAACTTGTATGGCTGTGGCTTCTGAATGGTGTGTAGTGGCACTGGCTATTCTGTTGTCACTCTTAGGAAGTGATGTCTGGAGGTGCAACTATGTCTTGTATCATACTTAGTTCATTGGTGATTTACTAAGCTCATGAATGGAAGGGGTTCTGATGTCTGGTAGGAGCAGCTTCTTGGTGCTACAGGTGGTCATAGTATGCAATGCATGTTACAGAGGTTGTAGTATGCAACTTGTTCATATAGATGACTAGAGTTCTGTTACTAGTGGCCTTTGGGTTTGGGTTCTGGGTGGGAAAGACAGCATCTTTCTGTCTGAGTTCATTTGGAGTTTCAAGTGAAGAGCAAATACAGCTCTAAGTTAATTTAGCAGGCCTTAGGGTACTTTTCAAGGTGCAAGGGGATGATTCTGATGGTTCTTTAAGCTTTGAGTTCACAAGGGATGAACTAGAAGTCCTGTATTATACAAGAGACTAAGCTTAAGGCTTTGGTCTTGCTTTGGGGGGCTTTTATAGGCCATGTGACTACTGTACAGTAAGTACATATGACTAAGTAGAAGGATGGTGTGTCTCTAAGGCATCATACTAAGCATATATGACTACAAGGTAGTAAGCATGTATGACCAAGTAAGTGATGATGTGTCTAGGTGGCATTCTACTAAGCCTATATGACTAAGCAGCTGGATGATGTATTTAAAGTGGCATCATGAGGCTGTGAGACTACAAAACATGGTGGCATATTAGTCTGAAAGTATTAGTAATGAGCCAAGGCAACATGACATAAAGTGGAGGGCAGTGAAGCATAATAGAGGTGTGGTAATATATGAGGATGGATGTGGAAGAGGCTCCCTGCCAGTCTGTGAGAAAGCAATTACTATATATAGTTAAATGATGTAAGCAAAAATAGTCCAGCAGTCCATAACATCACCCCCTGTTTAGAGTCTTCCTGACTGTCCTTGGTGGGAAGCCCTAAAGGGGCAGTTGCAGCAGATGTGGCCAGAGTGGCAGCACTTATGGCACTTCTTCTTGTTCTTGGTGGCCCCCCAGGACTATATATACTCATCTTTGTCTTTGTCAGTGTCAAGGGGGGCAATATGTTTGAGATACTCAGGGACTCTAAAGTTCTTCAGTATCTCATCTTGAGCAACTTTTTCAAGGTTGCTCCAGGGGACTGGCTGTGTTTTGAGGCCAGTGGCAATGTGGTTGTAGGCATCAGTGTCCTGTAATCCTCCTAACCACTCCATCTTCTTCATATGCATGAACACTGCTTTGATTTTTAACTTGAGCATTTCCTGCTCAAGATAGTGGTCATCTTCTTCCCACTTGTGGTAGGCAATGATGGCTGCTGTTAGTGATTTATCTCCCTTATCATTCATGGTGTTATTGACACTCTTAGTGAACAGTTCCCTGCCAGAGAACAGTCAGCTGTGATGTTTAGTGTATCTGTAGGTGGGATGTGTGGAGGGGATGGGATGGAGTAGGTCTGTATAAATTGGGTGTCCCTTACCCATGATGGTGCTGATGAGGGGGTAGCGGTCATCGTCAAAGTGGAACTTAAAGTACTTAGCATGTTTGGCTCCTCCCTTTTCATTGGGGACAATAAATGGTTTGAACATGTGGGTGTGCCAACTGGTGCCTGGGCATTTGTCACTCTCCTCACCCTTTGTCTGGTCCTTCTCCTCCTTGTTGACTTGTCATTTGTAAATTTCTTCATCTTCTTCTTTTTCTTGCTGGGAGCAAGCTGGTTTGGCTCCAAGTGTATGAAGAGTGTTGTGGATGTCACCTGCTGGAATGTGCTCAGCATATATGGTGGTGGTGGTGGCCCTCTTGCAAGCATTTGTGAGGGCATCAAGCCTAAGGTTAGTGGAGGAAGAAAGTGGGGAAGTTGGGGTGCTGTTGACTGAATACCCCATAGGGGTAAGTGGTGGTGGGGAGATGGATCCCCAGGAACTATTGTTGGTGGAGGTATTCTTATTAAAAGTAAGGGGAAAAAGTGGTTGGTGGGTAGGCCAGTTGTGGGTGCTATAGGGGTGGTGCTAATGATTGTGGCCATTGATATTGTAGTTGGGGCTGAATGTTTTAAAAGTTGGGAATGGTGGAAGTGAGGTGTAGAAGGTGAGGAGTGTGGTGGTAGTGAGGCTGGTTTGGTAGTAAGCAGTTTAAGAGGCAGTTGCTTGCTAAGGTCTTCATCTTGATTTATGGGTCCTTATATATGTTCTGACCCCTGTTTAGGTTTCTTTGGTTTTGTGAAATTCTTCAAGGAGCTTTGGAGCATGTAGGTCATCACTGCTGACCCATGAGTTGTCTGATGCAGGGTATCCTTTCCATCTGACCAGGTATTGATGCTGATGCCTGTGCCCATGTTTCCTTTCTGCAATAATTTTATCAATTTCATATTCTTCTTCGCCTTCTATTGTGTCAGGTGGTGGTTGTTTGTAAGGCTTGCCATACTCCTTGGTTTCTATATAAGGTGTTATTAGATCTACATGAAACATATCATGTATGTTCATGTTCAGAGGTAGGTTGAGCTGGTACACCACTGCTGATATCTGCTGACTGATGGTGAAGGGTCCTATATGCTTTGGTGACATTTTCTTTGATGGTACCTTTGTTTTGATATTGTGTGCATTGAGCCATACTTCTTGCCCTTCCTTGTATGTCTTGATTGGTTTCTTTATTTGGGTCTTCCTTTGTAGTGATTGGTGGGCTATTGTTCTTGCCTTGGTAAGTTCTTCTATTTGGGTGGCAGTGGCAGGTACTGTTTCATTGGCATCTTTCCAATTTGCTTGTGGGTTAGTCCCTATGAATAGTTGGTGTGGTGTAAAGCCCATCATTTCATATTTCCACATGTTGTGAGCAAATTCTGCTACTGGGAGGTACTGAGCCCAATTGTTTTGACCTCTGTTGGCAAATTGTCTTAAGTAGCCTTTGATCCATTGGTTAATTTGTTCACTTTATCCATCTGTTCTTGGGTGGAAGGTGGTACTCAAGTTTTGTCTTGTCCCAATTGCTTTACATATGGTACATGCAAAGTTGCCTGTAAACCTTAGGTCTCTGTCTGATATGATTTGTTTTGGTGTTCCAAACTAGGGGAATAAATGGTGGAGGTATAGTCCAGCCATTCCTTCTCCATCGATGGTTTTCTTACAAGGTAAGAATACAGCAGCTTTGGAATATCCTTGGTCTATGATGGTAAGGATTAAGTTGTATCCTTTTGACTTTAGTAGGTTGGTTATGAAGTCCATGGATATATATTGGAATGGTCCTTCTTCAACTGGAGTGTCAAAGTGATGTAGATGTGTGTGGGTGACTCAAATTGTCTTGCTTTCTTGACACTTAGCACATCCTTTGACATAGTTTTTGATGAATTGTCTAAGTCTTGGGCCATGGAAGTGTCTTTTGATAAGGTCCCAAGTGTTCTTGATGCCTGGATGTCCTCCAATAGGTGAGTAATGTAGTTCTTGGAGGATTTCTTGTCATTGATTGGTGTCATCTGGCATGTATACTGTTTGAGAAAAAAGAGGATTGGGTAAAATTGTCACATGTTTATTGACTTCTACCCCCCTTTTAAGGTCTTCTCTCCAAGATAGGAGGTCAGCAATTGTGTTTTGCTTTCCTGGAATGTGGTGGAGTAGGAAGTTGAAGTTAGCAAGGTGGGCCATCCATCTTGCTTGTCTGAGTGTAATTTTATGTGCTGATCTGAAATATTTCAGATTATTGTGGTCAGCACATATCTGGATTTGTTGGGTAGCCCTTAGGAGATAATGACAGAAGGCTTTGGTGGCAGCTACTATTGCTAGTAGCTCTCTCTTGAAGATATCATAGTTTTGTTCTGCTGGTGATAGTGACTTTGAGAAATAGGCCACTGGGTGTCTCCCATCTTCAAAATCTTGGGATAAGGTGGTTCCTATTGCAAAGGTGGATGCATCAGTGTCCAATATAAAAGACTTGGTTTGGTCCGCTGTTTGTAGGATGGGGTAGCAAATAAATTCTGTTTTGAGGGTTTGGAATGCTTCTTCTACCTTGGGCCCCCTGTGACGCCCAGGGTAGGCGTGTTGGGGTTCTTTGGTGTAGTTCTGATGATTCTGCTAATCACTTTGGCCTTTCTTATCTAAGAAGGTTTTGGTTGATGTGGATGGTTGTCTTCTGTGGGAGTCAGCCTATCTCAGGCTTAAAGTGGATGGTGTAGTAATGGCGAGCAGTGGTGCTCAGGAGGGGTAGGAGTAGGAGGTTGGTGATGAGAAGGACAAGGTGTTAGAAGACAAGGGAGAGGAAAAGACAGGTTATGTCTCTCTGTACTGGTATTCAAATTTGTGGTTCAACAACTGAGAAGTGAGTGAAGGATTGCCTTGCAATCCTGAGTGATTCAGTTCAGGTTCTGGAGTGAAGAATCCATGTAGTGGATTCTGAGCGACTAGTTTCATTTGGCCTAAGTCCATCTAGGCTTGAACCAAGAGGTTTTGGTTCGTATGGCTTTCAGGAAGCTCACGTATTCAATACATTTTCTAACGCGTCTGACCCAGTTGGCTCTTGCAACTGTGGCCAGTGTCTTCTGGATAATCAGGTCCAAGGGCATTGTCCCTTGACTAAATGTTCTTCTGAGTCACTCCTTATTCTGAGCTGACTTGTCAGTTTCAAATATCGATGAGGATGCCATGTTACCAAACTGGCTCATGTCCTAGGTCTGTCTTAGTTCTTAGTACTAGCTGCCTTGGCCTAGTCTTAGTCTTAGTCTCAAGAGATGAGAATGACAATAGAGTCGAGAGGGGATTCAATTGCTTTTTCATATAGGGAGGTGCTCCCTTCTGGTGTGAGGCTAAAGTCCTGTATTGAACAGAAGACCAAGCTTAAGGCTGATCCTCAGAACTTGGGGCCTTTATATACTACTGGGAGACGAGGCTGTGCTGGCTGCACATTGCTGTGCTTCTGGATGCTGTGCATGCGCAGTATCTGCAGTAAGTAGTACAGTAATCCACAGTAAGGTAGAAGAGGAGGTGATGTGTCCATTAAGGGACTGCGCCGCAGCAAGTACATAGTGAGAAAGGGGTGCATATCAAGTAGAAAAAGAGGGTACCAAGAGGAAGAAAAGGAATTATATAGGTAAGTACTTATACAAGTATTGTAAGTCCTTACCAGCTGTCATCAGGCCATGACACCCCCATTCCCATTGTTTGTTCTTCTTTGTCAGGTTGTGTAGAGGTTGTGCAATTTTGGAGTAATGTGCAATAAAGTCTTTGTAAAAGTTTCCAAATCCTAGAAATGTGTGAACTTGTTTGACAGTTTTAGGGGTTGGCCAATCAGTGATTGCTTTGATTTTGACTGGGTCCATTTTGACAAGGCCACCTCCTACTATCATTCCTAGGTATTCCACTTCTTCTTTGTGGAATTTGCACTTCTCTGGCTTTAAGTAAAGGTTGTTGTTGGCAAGGATTTGTAGGACATCATCTACTTGTTTTTTCTTTTTTTTTTCAAATCCATTAACATGCGCCTCAGGGTACAGAACCCCATGTAGCACTTCCTTTACAATCTATACTACTGTGTGCCTGATCTTATCAATGTGTATCTACATGCAGGTCTGCTCCCATGGTTTCCACCATTGTTATGTAGTGTGAGAAAAAGGGGGTTGTGAGCTCAGTGTTTTGTGAGTTGAGCCAGGAGACATGTGATGAGGTTTGTCACCTGTGTATTGTCCTTCCTTTGACTGTCATGTGTGTGTGCTTGTGGTTGTGGTCTAGCACATGTTGTGTGTGTTATAGGGGGCAGATGTTTGTTGGATTAAGGTGTTTGGAGGGTTGTTGGGAGGAGCATCCAGTTTTGAGTGGAGTGTAACATTTGTGGTGTGTGTGAGAGTGTTGGCAGGTGCAGTCTGCTCTATGTGGGCATGTACTTGAATCTATGACTCACTTCAATAAAATTTGCCAATGGTACTGCTGCATCTGCATCTCCGAATAAGTTCCCCAATGTTAACTGCTTCTCTCTCTTCTTTAGATGTTCCTCCAATGCCCATCTTTTGTGGGCATAGCCCAGACAAACAAGGAGGTAGTGGCTCACTGACTCCATGCCTGCCCCAGATGCTGGGCATCTCATGCTATTAATCTTGCAGAATCTTTTGAGGTATTCATTGAGCGGTATGTGCATGGTAAGGAGCTGTGTGATGAGGCTGGTCAACATGTAGGATACATCAGTGTGACTTATTGATTGCAAAATTTGACTGAGGGGGCTGTGTTATCTCCCAGTGTGGTGATCTGTCCTCATATGGATGTCTTCCATTCTTTTTGCCACTGCCTTTTTGTAGCTGTGTTCTGATTCATCTTTATGGCTGAAGGATTTATAGTTAGCACTTTCCTAAGGTATCAAGGAAGTAAGTCCTGATGGAGGAGTACCCCTCAGAGGCCCACTTGGCCTCTTCATCTGCTTTCTCATTTCCTACTATATCTTTGTGTCTGGCCATCCACCTCAGCATTAGGGTCTGTTTCCTTCTTCCCTTCTGCTTGTTCAGCTTGTTGGCTTGTTGTAGTATTTCCCTGGCAATGTGGTGCACCAGTTGGTTTAAGTTGCCCCCAAAGGCCTTTATGGTCACCTGGTTATCGATCCCAACTGCCACCAGGACGTTTGATGCTTTCTCAGTCCTTATCAGGTGGATTGCCAGTAGTAGCCCTACTAGTTCTGCCTCATGTACTGTGTGTTTGCTGTCTGGTCCCAGGTAGTAATGTAGAATGTGATCTGGCTTGCCTGTGCATGTTAGTATTGTGGCAGTGCCTACCTTGCCTCCATTCACTGATCCGTCTGAGTATAATTTGATTACCTTGTTTGCCCTTTGGTCTTCTTCCCTCAAAGCTTCTTTGCTTGGGGGATGCAAGTGCTAAGGTATCTTACCTCTATTTGCTAGGTTGCATGGTTTCTGTGGGATCTTCTTAACTTTCCTTGGATTTAGTCAATGCCCGCAAAGAGGGTGTGCAGTGGGGTTCTGTGTCTCCTTATATACCTACTATTACTGGCATTCACTAGTCTGTATAGGGGGTGCTCCAATGGGAGAGATGCCAGCCATGTGGCTACCCATGTGCACCATTTCTCTAATGTTAGTTTGGCTGGGAGGAGGAAGGAACATACATCTAGGGTGTTTGTTGGTGCTGTGCATAGGGCACTGGTTATGGCTATGGCTCTGCTCCTCTGTATCCTGGTTAGCTGCTTTGTTACCTTCACTGAACCATGGTTTCTTGGGATAGGGTGCTCTGCCAGAGGTGGGCCGCACCAGATGTCTGTGCCATATAGTATCCTGGGTAGCACCACACTTATGTACAAATGTCAAGCATACTTCAGAGTTATGCCCCAGCTTGGCTGGGTTATTCTTCTGATTTGGTTGGTCCAATTTGTTCCTTTTCCAATTGCATAATTCTGTTAGGTTTTCCAATCTAAATACTGGTCAATCCTGATGCCTAGGTATTTCGTGTTCTCCATAGGTGCTATTGTTCTACCTGGTATTACCATTTCTGGCCTCACTTTGGGGTTGTTCCTGTGAGCAAAATCAATTAGTGCAAGTTTCAATGGTTCCATTGGAGAGTTATGCATGAACAACCAGTCATAAACTCCATTCTGCCTGGTCAGCATGTCCATGAGTATCTCATGCATCCTTCCGAAATCCTTGGCTGTGGTTATGATTATTGCATCATCCACATATGCTATTGCCATTTCTGTGTTGGCTTGAGGTATATCTAGTAAGTCAGTGTTATAGAACTGGTATAACAACATAGAAAGTGGGTCCCCCTGCCCTATCCCATTATCTAGTGCGATGCTTTCTGAGGTGTGATTGTCAAACTTCAGATGCATGATACAGCCCTCCAGCATTCCTGCAATAAAATCAGTGTATCTACACAATATTCATCTCTTATGCAGGTGGTGTATTAGTCTTTCCAGAACTGTGTTCAGGAATGCTCCCTCTACGTCTAGGAATGATACTGATGTTATGTTACCTCTCCTCCAATCACTTTTGATCTTGTGTACCAGGACATGTGCAACATCCATGGCTGTGTGCCCCAGCCTCCCACCAAAGTGATGCATTGGCAGGAGGTGGTGCTTCTCACTGTAAAAGGTTAGTTGCTCTGCTACTACCACTGTCAATACCTTCCACATTGTGTTTAATAGTGCTACTGGTCTGTACGCTTTTGACACATCATATCTGGGCTTCCCTGGTTTCTGTAGTACCACTGTGGTGAAGGTCTTCCAAGGTTTGTAGTGCAAGTTATGCTTGAGCATGGCCTTATATATGAGGTATAGTCTGTCAATAATGAGTTCTATGCACCATGTTAGTACTATATTGAGTATCCCATCTGGGCCTGCTGCTTTATATGGTTTGAGCTTCTGTATGTGGTATGCAATTTATTCCCTTGTCAGCTGGTTATGCTTACAACATGGGCTCGGATATACATGATTAGTTGGTATGCCTACATTGTCCAGCTTTCTGGGGAAGAAACTCTCTGCCAGCACATGCACCTTCTCTATGTTAGTGTTAGCAATCAACTCCTTACCGTCTTTATTGAACTTGAGTGCTAGTATTTGTGCCTTCACTCCATCTGATGCTGGAGCGGTGATAAGTCTGTGTATCATCCATATATCCAGGTCATCTGCACGCTCCAGCCAGTCTCTCCAGTGCTGTTGTTTTGTACATTCAAGCAACTGGTTATATGCCTTGGAGAGCTTCTTGTGTTCTTCATGGGATGGGTGTTTTGCATTATTCCTATGCTTATAAGATAACCTACCTTGATGGTTTGTCTGCCATCGCATTGTGGTGAGTTCCTTCATCCACCATCATTTTGATCTTGAGCAAATACTAGTTTTTGGGACTTCTGCTTTGATTGTTTTTTGTAATGCTGCCATTAGCTTGTCACAACTTTGGTCCAATTGCTCTTGACTGGTTCTTGGCTCTGGTCCTTCCAGCTGTTTGAGTTTGCCCTTTAGGTATTCATGGAATGTTTCCTAGTCCACATCTTGGAAGTTGTATGTATCTGATGCCTGTGTGTGGGTTAGTCCTAAGTTCAATCATGTGATAATGGGTAAATGGTCAGTGTTGGTGTTATGCATCCTAATTTCCATATTGCATATTTCAACTATATCTGTGGAGTGGTCAGTTATGAACACTTGGTCTAATCTCAACCACTTCTTCATTATGTGATGCACATGTGTAGGGGTCCCACTGGGTAGTGCTAATTCCATACCCAATGATGCTAGTGCCTCTATGAGTACTTCTGCCACTTCCAACACTTCATTGGTGAAGAGTCAGGTGTCACTGGGGTCATCCCAGTGTGGATGATGCCTGTTGAAGTCCCCCATCCACATGACATGGATGTCTTCCACTTCAAGTTGCTCCATGTCCTCAAGGTTGGTCCAATGGAACACTTTCAGTACTCTGATCATGTTGTTACTCTTACCATCATTATATATGTTTACTATTATGAGTTTACCCCACTGTCCTTTAAATGCTACTACTGTGATGTCTCCTGATGGGAAGTCCAGTTGTTCCTATGTGTCTGTGCTTATAGATGCACATATTAGTGTCACCATACAAGTCTTACCTGGATTTGCACTGTCACCGCCAAGGGTTTGACAGCAACAATAGACACACTAAGTCGATAAGCTAGGACTCGAAGTGTCCTAGAAGACTTGTAGAGAGGAAGTCGACCTGCAAGTCGATGCTGATAACCAGGTTACCACTTGCTGAGCTCCAACTCAGTAGCCACCTGCAATGAAGTAGAACACTGCTAGTATTGAGACAAGAGACTCAACTTGCCTCTACCAGGTGTAATGAGTCCCCTATATATAGTACATGGTACTTGAGGGCAGGCCTAGGGCCTGAAGGGGCAGTGCTACCTATTTATACCTGAAACGTGAAAGAGAACAATAGCGACCAGTAGCAAAGGTCGCTCAAGAAATCACAAGCCTGATACACATGAAACAGGGTATGAAACATGAAATGGGGTCCAAACACTCTAGTTGGCTGGTTCCGCAACTTACAGGGGCACGATGGTGTTGAACCATCACCCCAGGCCGGTTACATCACCCCTCCGCTAGACAGGATGCCCTCATCCTGTTTTCCTCCATCCTGATCGTCTACCCAGTTGGGGCCGAAATCGCTCAACCCCCACTTGCAGGACCTTCTTCCCTGCCCTAGGAGCGACAAGTCGGTCTTCTGAGGCTTGTTTTGCAGCCTCAGATGCCACCAGATTCGCCTGAGCCAAGCATAGCTCGGCGCGCATGGTATCGCACTCGCGATCCAGGACCCGGTATCACGTGATCTCGGCGAGGAGGGGCCAGTCATCCAGGTCGATGACGGCTTCACGTAAGGGGTGGTAGTCAATTTCCGTCCCCCATAGGCGGGCATGGAACCAGGATGGGAGTGGGGAGAGGGGGAAGTCATCGAACTCAGGGTGCGCATAGAGTTCGATGATTTGGGCGTCATGGTCGCCCGTCGCATTGGCCACCAGACCGGCCACCCGTCCATCGTCCAACTGCTTGATAAAGATGGCAGGTTTTTTGCCGTCGGGGGTGGTAATGGTGAATTCTGGGAGCCTCCCCTCGTTCTCAACGTACCCGTCGGGGCATAAGAGGGGTTCCCCGTCGATCTGCTGAATCCAGGCCTTAAGCTCTTGGTTGTCTCGGTTGACCTCCTCGAACTGTCGTTTGAGGCACCTCGCCTTGTCTTGAAATAGTGCCTCTCGTTGCTGGAGGGTGGAGGCGAGACCCGAGGCCAGCTGACGGAGCTGGACCGGTCCCAGGTTTTCATATCCGTCGAGGATGGATCGGACAGTGCCGGGAGAGAGAGGGCCTTCCCAGAAGGCATTGGTCTCCAGGTCGGGGAAGGCACCAGGGAGACGGATGGAGCGAGAGGCGGGCGTGGTAGAGGGATGCTTGGAGCTGGCTGTTGCGGGGGAAGGTCCGCCAATCGCCTCAACCTCGATGTGCGAGGAAGGGGGTGGAACTGGGACCAGAGCGGGGGAGGACATAGTGAGGTGATGGTGTGTTTGCGAGTGGAAGAGCAGTGAACTGATGCTTTTGCTGGGGGTTTCTGCTTCCCTTTTATATCTTTTAAGGGCCGGCGTTTGTGATACTCCCAAAGGAGATCCGGGGCGTGCACCTGGTCAGCAGGTTCCCAGGTGTTGTTGCTTTCGGGGTAGCCCCACCACTTTATGAGATAGTGCAGCTTCTTTGATCACCCCTGAAGGCGATGGTTTCTGATCTGTTCTACCTCGTATTGTTCTTCATCATCGATCAGGTCAGGAGGGGGTTGGGCGTAATTGGGCCCGTGGGTGTCTGTTTCCCTGTATGGGGTAAGAAGGGAGGTGTGGAACACTGGGTGGATCAACCATGATGCAGGGAGCTGTAACATGAAGGCGACTGGGGATACCTCTTTGAGGATTTTGAAAGGGCCGTACCATTTTGGATTCAATTTGGACCCTTGATGTGGGAGTGTCAGGTGGGTCCCTTCTAGCCATACTTGGTCTCCGGTCTTATATTGTCCTGCTGGTGTTTCAGCTGCCTTTTTGTTAATCGCTTCGATTGCTTGATTCCGTGCTTCCTCCATTTTGCGCACTCGTTGTTCCACTGCCTTGTTGTTGGTCTGGACTCCCAAATCTCCGGGTCCCAACATCAGTTTGTAGCAGATCAGGATTTGATTGGGCGATAGTCCGGTTGTGCTGTTCTTCCAATTGTTGTGCACTGCGGTTGCAACTGCAACCCATTCCGTCCAGTTGTCTGGCTGTCCTCCTGTTACCAGCTGCAGGTATTGTTCTATCCATTGGTTCTTTCGTTTGGAGAGGCCGTCTGTTTGAGGGTGGGCTGCTGTGGACAGGTTTTGTTGTATCCCTAACTTTCTGGTGAGCGCCTTTCTGAAACTCAACGTGAACTGTGAGTCTCGATCGCTGATGATCTTCCTTGGCAGCCCGTACCATGGATAGAGGTGATCCAGATAGAGTCAGGCGATTCCTGGCCCTGTGATGTTGGTTGAGCAGGGGAGGAATAGGGCGGCGCGGGAGCATCCATGATCCACAATGGTGAGGATTGCATCCAGTCCTCGCTTCAGTGGTAGTCCAGTGATCAGGTCCATAGATATGGTCTGGAATGGCAGCGTGCCCGGTTCTGAAGGGATTCGATAGAGTGGGACGTGGGGCCGGTGCGTCAGTATTTTAGCTTGTTGACACGTTGCACATCCTTTGACGTAGTCTGCAATCCACTCTTTCATTTTGGGCCACCAGTACCGTTCTTGCACTTTCCTCAGGGTTTCATCTCTCCCTGGATGACCAGATGTGGGTGTGTTGTGGGCATTTCTGACGATGGCTCACCTGAGCTCTTTGAGGTTGGGTACAATGGTTTTCCCATTGATTGTTTGTGCTGCTCGGACTCGGTGTGGTGGGATGATCGTGATGTTTTTATTGTCATCTTCGCCATGATCCGCATTCGATGGTCTGGATAGTGCATCTGCTGCAATGTTCGTTTTGCCTGGGATGTACTCCAGTATGTAGTCATATTCTTGGAGGTCGGCATGCCACCGTGTGGTTCGTCGGTTTAGATTTCTCGGCAACTTCCAGTACTGGAGGTTGGCGTGGTCAGTTCGGATTACGAATGGCATTTTTGTCCATCCTAAGTAGTGTCTCCAGTGGGCCAGGGCCTTCATGACGGCTAACAGTTCTCGTTCATAGATGTCGTAGTTTCGTTCTGTCGGTGTGAATGTTGCTGAGTAGTATGCCACTGGGTGTAAGATTGGTTTGTGTTGCTGGGCCAACATTGGTGTGAGGTCGTTGTGCTGTCCCTCCTGTGAGAGTATGGTGCCTACGCTGTATGCCGATGCATCAACATGAAGCGTAAATTGCTTCTCGACGTCTGGTTGAATTAGTACCAGGCTGCCGCACATCCTTGTTTGCAGCTCTTTGAACGCCCTCATTTGTGCTTCCCCCCAGTGCCAAGGTGTGGTTTTCTTTGTTAATTCAAGCAGAGGTCGTGCGATTTTCGAGTAGTTCGGGACGAAGTAGTGGTAGTAGCTGGTGAACCCCAAGAAGCTCCTGACGTCAGTTGGGTTCTTTGGTGGAGACCAATCTGCAATCCCTTGCAGCTTTTTAGGGCTCATCCTGAGGTGGCCTTTTCCCACAATGACCCCTAGGTACTCAATCTCCTCTTTCTCAAATTGACATTTTTCCGGTTTGAGATAGAGGTCGCTTTTCTCTAGTTTGTCTAGCATTTGGTGGACGTATTCCCGGTGCCTGGCCGTATGTTGTTCTTCTGTCTTGTGTGGTCGTTTGGCTCTGTGAATGGCGATGTCATCCATGTAGACAGAGAGCCAGCCCTCTCCTACTTCTTGTCGGAATATGGCATTCATCATCATTTGGAAGGTTGCCGGGGAGTTGGTGAGGCCGAAGAACATGACTGTGGGTTCGAACAGTCCTTCGTGAGTGAGGAAGGCGGCCTTCCACTCGTCTCCTTCTTTGATCCTAATGTTTTTATAGCCCCATCGCACATCTACTACTGTGAATTTGGTACATCCACTGAGCCGGTCCACAACTTGTGGGATGAGGGGCGAGACATTCCTGTTTCTCTTTGTCCATTTGTTGACAGGCTGGTAGTCCTGCACCGGCCTTAACTTCCCATCCTTCTTCTTTACGAAGAAGAAGTTGGCTGCATATGGCGATTTTGATACACGAATAGTTCCCCTCTTTAGGTGTTCTTGGACAAACTTGTGCATTTTGGCCTTTTCTTCTTGCATGAGGGGTAGCAGTCATCCTGGCATGGTGTCGGGTGCCCCTGGTAGTAGTTCAATGGCGTGATCCCATATGGTTGAGCTAGGCATTCGCTGCGATTCTTCTTCGCTGAAGACTTTTCTGTGACGCCTATATTCAGCTGGTATGGCGTCACTTGGTTCTGGGTTGCTCGTGGCACCTCCTATTGTTACCCTTCCTAGGAGATATGTGTCGGTTCTCTTTCTGACTGGTTGTGGTACATTCTTGGTTCGGGGTACATACACTGCCTTCGCAGCGTTTGGAGCTGAGAGGACGATAGGGAGGTGAGTGAAATCGATCCATCCTCATTTCCAGTCAATTTTTGGTTGGATGGAGGCAAACCACGGATATCTGAAGATAGCTTTGTGGTCTCCTAGATCAGAGAGGAAGAATCTCTGATTCGTAGTTTGTGTCCCTGTTCTAAATTGTAGGTCGGTGTAGTACCTGAGCACTCCGCTTTTGTTTTCCGTCCTGTCGACATTGAACAATGGTCTTGGGTTTGCCAATCGTTTGATGGGGAGTCGCAGCCATCTGGCATAGTCGAGACTCATGAAATTCTCTGTGGCTCCTGAGTCTATGAGGGCCACTCCTTCGGCTCTTTTCACAATTGATCATGCATAGAAGCAGACTGTCATGGATTTTCTTGCCGATATATACACGTTTTCACTATGGACTCGCCTAAGCAGGGCCGATCTGATTAGGCAGAGGGAAAATCCTGGGTGACTCCCATTTCTTTAGCTAGTTTTATCTGGTCGTCGAGGGACATCCCCTCTAGTTGGGCTCGCATGGTAGCCACCAAGGTTCCTTCCGATGGTTCTGTCATCAGATAGTCTTGATCTTCTTCCTCCTGGAAGTTGATGAGGTTAGCTTGCCTGAAGTTTTGCCTGTAGGGGTTCCGGGGTTGCTGCCGTCTTTCAGGGCAGGCACGGGCAAAGTGCCCCTCTTTTCCGCAGTTGAAGCATTGCATTGCTTCATATCCGGGAGCTGAAACATTTCCCCTAGCAGGTGGTCCCGTCCTCTGTCTCCAGCCCCCTCGTCCTCTCCAATTGTTAGGGGTGCGACCCCTAGATAGGTCCATAGGGACTGGGGTATTGTTCATGGACAGGGGTGCATTTGTCGAGTTGTATTGGGGATGATTCCCCTGGTTGTATCGGGGCTGCCAATTTCTTTGTTGAAATGGTGGTGGCCTGGGTGGGTTGTTGAACTGCTGGAACGGTGACTGCGCTCCCAGGGTTTTCTTTAAAATGCCGTCTATGATGGTCTTTCCTTGTGCGATAGTCTTGACCTTCTCTTTAAGGTCATGGTAGTTGAGGGGGATAGGCGGCTTCAAAGTGTTGTGTAGGAGCAGTGCTGGGATTCCTTGGAGGAAGATGTTGTAGGTCTCCTCATTTCCCAACGTATATCCGGCTTTCCTTGCCAGGCTTTCAAACCTGGTGATATATTTGTCATAGTCGGACCCCTTCATCCGACAATCCCTGATTTCATTTCTGGCTCATTGGGCTGCCTGGGTGTCCTGGAACTGCTGACTGAATTCCAGGAGGAATTGATCCCACAATGCTGGGATGTTGTCTTGGGGCATTTGTAATCTATCGATCCATTCGCCCATGTCTCTGACCCATTGGGCCGTGTTTTCACCCTTGATAAGGGTAAGGGTGAAAGCGATCTTTTTGAATGGGGAGTTGTATCCCGCTACGTCTGCATTCAGGTGCAGGTACCCTTTTACTTCTTCGATGAAGTCGTCCACCTTGGACCTGTCTCCCATGAAGACTTGTGGGAGTGCTCCCATGGTTTTCATGTCGGCGGCGGCTGCCACCGGTACTTGGGGTGCATTCAGGTCTGGTCCTCCTCCTGGTCCTCCTGATCCTCCTGGCCCTCCTGATCCTCCTGGTCCTCCTCCGGACCCTCCTGGTGGTCCCGACCTTTTGAGGACCTGTCTGAGGACATTCTGGATGTGCTGTGGTGCATTGTGGGTGGTTGTAGATGGTTGTGCGGCGACAGCTGTGGCTGTGGTAGTTTGTGTCGACATGGCTTGTGAAAGGCTAGAGATTCTAGCTCCTGCTGGTAGGGCATCGGTTGGTATTCCCTGAAGTGGAGTGAGGGTTCTGGTGGGAAACACTGGTGCTTTTTCTTCCACCGGTGTGATCTTGATCTTATTGAAGGCGTCGTCGATTTCTTTGACTGCCTCGTCTGACTCTGTATCTGAGACGACTTCAGGCTCTTCTAGTTCTTCGTCAAGAAGCTCATCAGCTTCTGATCCTTCAGTGTCGTACTCGTGTAGTTGTGGGACCGCCGCTCCTAGAGTGTATTGTCCTCTGTCCCAATGGACTTCTTTCCACCTGTTGTCGTGAATGCACACCAGCTTCAGGTTGGTCGGTGCTTTGCCTCTTGCTGTGACGATGATTTGTACGTCCCGGTCTGTGGGATTGGCTGGGTGTTCTTTAGAGATATACCGAACTCTGTGGTTCCTTCTGCCTTCAGTGGTGTCTACCCAATTGAGGGTCATAGTCTGCAGTGTTCCTTCTGAACTGCTAGCTGTATTGAAAAGAAGTTGAGTCTAATGTCACCGCCAAGGGTTTGACAGCAACAATAGACACACTAAGTCGATAAGCTAGGACTCGAAGTGTCCTAGAAGACTTGTAGAGAGGAAGTCGACCTGCAAGTCGATGCCAATAACCGGGTTACCGCTTGCTGAGCTCCAACTCAGTAGCCACCCGCAATGAAGTAGAACACTGCTAGTATTGAGACAAGAGACTCAACTTGCCTCTACCAGGCGTAATGAGTCCCCTATATATAGTACATGGTACTTGAGGGCAGGCCTAGGGCCTGAAGGGGCAGTGCTACCTATTTATACCTGAAACGCGAAAGAGAACAATAGCGACCAGTAGCAAAGGTCGCTCAAGAAATCACAACCCTGATACACATGAAACAGGGTACGAAACATGAAACGGGGTCCAAACACTCTAGTTGGCCGGTTCCGCAACTTACAGGGGCGCAATGGTGTTGAACCATCACCCCAGGCCAGTTACACGCACAGTGTGTTGTTGGATATACCGAGATCCAGTCCTTGGTGGCTATAGTATAATTAAAGCAGTTAATAGCAGGCTCCTGTAGTGCTATTACCCCTATATCATGCTTAACTAATGTGTTGTTGCTGATTAGAGAGTGGTGGCATATGGGCGATTTGTTCATGTTCTGTTGCCATATCATCAGTGTGTTCGACATTAGTCCCAACCTATGATGCTGCCTGGGAGGGTGTCCTTTCCCACCAGGATGTCTTCGACATTTGCTGTATCCATATGGTCAAAATAATCATCATATTCTGGAATGTCAGGGAGTTTGCCCTCCTCCCTGTTCTGGGTCACAGAGTGTTTGTTCGCATTTGAGCTGTTATTTAGTTTTCCTGCCTCTTTACCTTTGCCCTGGCCTTTACCCGCTCCCATGTCCACGATGATGTTAGGGGGTATGCTTGGTTCCCTTCTCTGCAGAATGCACACAATGGGTCTGGTCCCTCTCTGCTCATAATGGGGGAGGTCCTTGACTGCTTTTCTGAAGGGGAATCTTTCCATTACCAGGATCCTGTCAGGTCTCACAGTCAGCGTCCACTCCTGTGATGTGGGGAAATATGCCAAGTTATTCTTGGGGAATCTTTCATTGTATACCATGCAATGCCTTCTAAATTCTGGGCACGATCTGTCCCAGCTGGCATGCTCATTTGTCCTGCAAGATGCACAGTATTGCTTATCCATATTTGAGCATTCATTAGTGCAATGATTTTCTCCACAAGTGCCACATGTTTCCTTTTGAGCTGTGTAGTTCTGGGCTTTGTGCTCCCAGCCTCTGCATTTGAGGCACTGGAGGGGTTTGAATTTAGTCCTCTCCGCCCTTACCCTAACTCTGCAGATTTCCAGACCATTGTGAAGTATGATATTTGCAGTTTCTGCTTCATTTAGAGTTAGTATCATGTGCATGCATGTCTGACCTTCTTTCCTCCTCTTAATTGGCTTGATCCAATGCACATTACTGATTGTGTGTTCTCACATGCTGTTGACTTGCTCAATCTCTCTTAGGTGCATCCCATTGCTGGGGTCAATGGTGATTGGTACCCACCTTGTCAGTATGTTAAAGCTTCTTTCTTTAATATTACCTCTGGTGGCAAATTTCCCTAGGAATTCCATCTCCTCATCAGGCTCTCTTAGCCAGCTTACCATTTCCTTTAAGTTCAATGTGAGAAGGAGTGAACTGTTGCAGTTTCTACTGACACTTTCAACTTTGGGTTCACTTGGATGCATGGGGACTGTGATTCCCTTGATAGTGGAATTGGCTTTGTCCCTTAGTGCAGTGAGGCTTGTGTTGAGTGTATCATTACTATCCCTTAGAATGAATTTGATTAGTATCTGTTTTTCCCTTCTATCAATGGTGCTATGGATTTTGGGGTCGATGCTGATGTTGGGGGTGGTGTTGGGTTTAGACAGCAGGGCATCCTTGTATGACTTTGTGGTGCTTGCTATTTGGTCAGTCATGTTGTTAACCATAGTTACCTTGTCTTCAAGCTTTTTGGCTGTGGAGTGCAGGTTCTTGGTTGACTTGTTTGATCAATTCTGTGCTGTTTACTAACTTCTCCTGTTTGGATTGCAGGTCACTGATTTTCAAGTTCAACACCTTGTAAACTGTGCCCAGGTCAGCTTTGAGTTGATTGTGAAGGTACTTCACCACATCTATCATGTAGGTCTCCATTTGCTCCTCCTCTGCCTCCACTGTCTTTGCTGTACTTATCACCTCCACAATCTCCACTTTTAAAGTATCCACAGCTTTGTGTTTCCAAATGATTTGCTCAAGCATTCCTGCAATTTTCAGAAGGGTTGAGGCAGGTGAGCCTGTTTGTTTGGTCAGTTCCTCCTCCTCCTTCTTTTGTCCAGCATCCTGGTTTGGGGTAACTGGTGTAGTTGGTCTGGTATGTGCAGTGTTGTCACCTGTGCTCTGAGTGTTAGCAATCTTTGTGGCTATTTTTATACTTGCCTGCATTGTATGTGGGTTTGTGGGCTGCCATTGCTTTGCACCCATTTTTTGCCCTAAGGTGGGCATACCTAACAATGTTGTTTGCTTTTACATCTATGTAGGAGTGTGTTTAGGAAGTGTTTTAGGTGTTGTGTATGATGACTATTTCACTATTCTAGTTTCCACTACTCATTGGCAAGGGGTTAATGCCACATGTCACCGGCGAGAGCAGTGACAATCAGACGTTGTCGGCACCCTGTATTTCAAATAAAGTCGTTGAGGACTCAGCTGGCGCACCCACTACAGCAGGTGGGAAGTAACTATCATCACTCCCTAGTGACTCATTGATTATATCAGAACTCGAGTGAATGTTCGGGGTACCGGCAACGCGTGGTACGCAGAGAATGAAACACAGCAAGCTTAGGAAAGCGAAACAAGCCATGGCTTCCCTAGAGACAATAGAATGGAAGTCACTACTCTTGTTGAGACAAGGAGACTCAACTTAGAGTCTTGTCTCCGTACGTGCATGTGTACAAATACTACTGTTACATGCTGACTACTGCTACTACTCGACCGTTTTCTGGTCATATGGCTAACTGATTGCTGACTGAGGGGTGACAAAGCTCCCTGACATACGCTGACTACAAGTCTGACCTGTATTACCAACCCCAGGCCCAGACAGGCCTACCACACCTGGGGGTCAAACGTGGTCTTCACATGCCATCAGCGGTTCTCTTGCCCCCATGCAAGCCGCTCTGTGACATCACCCTCGGTTTAGAAACGAGCCGCACTGCAGCATGAGCTGTGTGGGATGGACAAGAACTTATGATTCTTGTCCCCTTTGAGTAGGGGTTCGTCCTGTAATTTGCGGAAGAGAGCGTAGCTCTCGTATCGATGGGATGCAATGAGGCGGCAGTGGCTTTGTTCCTCTTGATAGCAAAGGGAGTCGATGCGACTCTGCAGCTCCCTGACTTCAATGTGAAGTCCTGTGAGATCAGTAACCATCTCGTGATATCGTTGGGACTCAGCGGCAGTTCCCCAGTCCCCTCCCAGTTCAGAGGCTTGACGCTGCATGGCATCGTAAGTGTTGGGGTCTGCGAGAGCCTCGAAGAACCAATGAGGGTACTCCCCCTCTTCTTCAATGGTTGCGTGGTTGGGGGCAAAAAGTTCATGGTGATAGATGGCCTCCCCTTTTCCAGAGGTGCCGAGACAGTACTGACCCTCGCGTTTGACATAGGCCACGAGGGTGTGCATGGTGTAAGCTCTGTCAGTGATTGGAATGAAGAAATCGGGCACTCGCCCTTCGTTCTCCTCATACCCTTCGGGTACCCCCAGATCCTCTTTGTCGGCTGCAAGTTGATCATCTCTCCAGTGTTTGTAGGTCGCTTCCAGGTGAGCCGCATTCACCTCACGCTCTGCCAGAGCGTCGGATCGTCCTTTGAGTATTGTGAGCTGCTGCTTGTTGTGTCTTGACACCTCTTCGTTTTTGCGCACAACGCTTGCCAAGCCTTGTGCGATGAGAGTGAGCTGCTCTTTGGTGGGGCTATTTCCTTCGAGAGCAGTGTGGACGGTTTGGGGAGAGAGCTGAAACTCACTGATTTCGGTGGACAATGCCACCACCTCCATGGGGACGACAAGCGGTTCAGGCTGCTTGCCGGCGGCTTCACGCGTGGGTGGTGGGATTGGTAGAGGCTCTTTGCATCTGCTGGGACTTGCCATGATGTAAGATGGGACAGAGAGGGGAGAGGACATGGTGTTGTGGGTTGCAAATGGGCGAAAGAATGAGAGGCGGTTGATCTGACCCATGTCGTGCGTTTGCTTCCTTTGTACTCTACCTTTTCACCCAGAGGGTGTCGTCGATGGTATCACTTTACTAAGGTAGGGGCATGTACTTGGTCAGCAGATTCCCAGGTGTCGTCAGAGGCTGAGTAACCCTTCCATCAGATGAGGTATTGGAGCTGACATTGTCTCCCATGGTGCCTGTGATTGATAATTTGATCCACTTCATATTCCTCAGCATTATCAATCATCTCTGGTGGTGGGCGTTGGTAATTGGTCCCATGTTCTTCTGTTTCTTTGTAATGGGTGAGTAATGAGCTGTGAAACACGTCATGGATGGTCCAGGCTGCCGGCAGTTGCAGTTTGTAAGCCACTGGCGAGACTTCTTTCAGTATTTTGAAAGGTCCATGACATTTGGGTGCAAGTTTGGCGGATGCATAAGGGAGTGACAGGTGTTTCGCTTCGAGCCAGACTTGTTCCCCTTCTTGGTATTGCACAGGAGGGATTGCTTTGGCGACTTCATTGAGAGCTTGGACTGCTGCTTCTCGATGTGCTTTGGCACGCTCGTGTCTGTCTTCCATGGCTTCATTACTGGTGATAGGTGCAGGTTCTTCAGCAGCGCTGGGACAATATCCGAGAATGACATCGTGAGGACTTAGCTTGGTCGTGGTGTTGGGCCATCGGTTGTGTATGAACGTTGCAATTGGTAAGAGTTCCTCCCAGTCGTCCTGTCTAGCCAAGGTATAGAGCCAGAGGTATTGCTCCACCCACTGGTTCTTTCGTTCCGTGAGTCCATCGGTTTGTGGGTGGAAGGCTGTGCTGATGTTTTGTTCTATCTTCAGTTTGGTGGTGAGGGCTTTGGTGAAATTGGAGGTAAAGCGAGGATCACGATCGGAAATCACTTTTGACGGTACTCCAAACCATGGAAAGAGGTGTTGGAGGTATAGTTGAGCCACTCCTTCACCAGTGATCATCGTTTTGCATGGGACGAATAAGGTGGCTCTGGAACAGCCTTGGTCAACGACTGTGAGGATGGTGTCCATTCCGTTGGCCTTGGGTAGTTGAGTGATGAGGTCTAAAGTGACAGTGTTAAAGGGACACATCTGTGGGTCTCCTGGTATATGGTAGAGTGGCACTTTCTTCTTCATTGTGCGGATTTTGTGTTGCTGACATTGTGCACATCCAGCGATGTATCTTTCTACCCAGGTGTTCACTCCCGGCCACCAGTAGCGTTGGGTGACAAGAGCAATGGTGTTATCTCTGCCTGGGTGTCCTGCGGTGGGTGAGTCGTGGAAGTGGGATAGTACATCACATCTCAGCTGTAGTCCTGACGGTATGGCCAGCCTCCATCCTTGTACGTAGCCTTCAGGGAGTTTTCACACATCCTGTGAGTCACACCATAGTTCCATCTCTGCTCGTTGTTTCTGTTGCGCCATTTTTACTCGTTGTTCAAGTGGGTCTGTTCGTGTTGGTGTGCTGGCGATGAACATGGATGGAGGAAGGAGAGTCAGATCTGTGTTGTCTTCGGTGCCATGATCTGCTCCTGGTGGTCTAGACAGCATGTCTGGAGCAGTGTGGATTTTTCCCGGCACGTGCTTGATGACCAGATTATAGTCTTGGAGTTCTGCAAACCATCTAGCCACGCGTCGATTGACTTTTTGAGGGGCTTTCCAGTATGTCAAGTTAGCGTGATCAGTGAGAATGGTGACTGGGATTTCTGTAGCTGCAATGTGCGGGCGGAAGCGTTTGAGGGCTTTCAAGACTCCTAGGAATTCCCTCTCGTAAATGTCATAGTTGCGCTCTGTTGGGGTGAAGGTGTTGGAATAATATGCGATGGGGCATAGCATTGGTTTGTGGGTGCGTGGGTTAATTTCTCCCTCCTGTGAGAGTATGGTGCCCACGCTGTATGCTGAGGCGTCTGTGGCGAGGAAGAACACTTTGGAGTAATCAGGTTGTCGAAGAATGGGTTTGCTGCACACCAGTGTCTTCAGGTGTTCGAGGGCTTCTTTGCATTCGCGGCTCCATCTGAATGGGGTGTCTTTTCACGTTAACTGGATGAGGGGACGTGCTATGATGGAATAGTTGGGTATGAAATATCTGTAGAACCCTGTGAAGCCTAGGAATGCGCGAATGTCTTTGACTGTTTGGGGTTGAGGCCAATCAGCGACTCCTCGAACTTTTGCAGGGTCCATCTGAACCAAGCCTCCTTCTAGGATAACTCCTAGGAACTCTACCTTTCGCTGTTCGAAGATGCATTTCTCGGGTTTGAGGTATAGATCATATTGTTTCAGTTTGTCCAGGATTTTGTGAATGCATTCTTTGTGGAATTTGGGATCGTCTTTTGTGGCAATGAGCAGATCATCCATGTATACAATAAGCCACCCTTGTGCCATTTCCTCGGCGAAGATTGTGTTCATCATAGTTTGGAAGGTCACTGGAGAGTTTGTTAATCCAAAGAACATTACAGTGGGTTCAAACAATCCTTGATTTGTGATGAATGCAGCTTTCCATTTGTCCCCCTTTTTGATGCGGACATTATTGTATCCCCATCGGATGTCAAACTTGGTGAAGAGTTTCGCTCCTTGGACTTTCGCTATTAGTTCTGGGATTAGTGGAAGGGGGTAATGATTGCGAATGGTCCACTCATTTAGGCGACGGTAATCTTGTACTGGGTGCAGCTTTCTGTCTTTCTTTTTAATAAAGAAGAAGAGTGCCACGTAAGGGCTCTTCAAGGGGCGTATGTATCCTTTGCTTTGTTGTTCTTTGACAAGTCTAGCAACGCCCACTGTTCTTCTTGTGTGAGTTGGTACACCTTGCCTGGTATCGATGCTGGGGCTTCTGGTTTCAGCTCGATTGTGTGGTCCCATATACGTGGTTCGGGAAATTGTTGGGCAGCTTCTTCACTGAAAACGTGAGCGTGTCTCTGGTATTTGACTGGAATCTTGCCACTCCCTTTGTGCGATCCCGCTTCTTCTGCTAGTTTTGAGGCTAGTGTTTGCCCTTTCCCTTTAGCTTCAGGGACAATGATCTTAGCTACGTGAAGGGATCCTTGTATGGAACAGATTTGTCTTAAGGGAGCTTTGTGGCCCTGTGGGTGGCTCTGCATCTCCCTATTCACGCTTGGGTTGCCAGTTTAGTCCTGAGGATGAGAGGTAATTGAGTGCTTTCAAGCCATCCTCTTGCCCAATCGATTTTTGGCTGGGTGGCGGCAAACCATGGGTATCCTAGGATGACCTTTTGTTCTCCTAGGTCAGTAAGGAAGAATCGCAGCCAAGTCCGTTGATCCCCTGTCTGCATTTCTAAGTCTGTATAATTTTCTATGTCCCCGTTTTTATTTCTTGTCCCGTCCACATTATAGACTGGTCTGGGTCTTTCCAGTCGTTTGATGGGGAATCACATTTCTTTTGCATACTGCATGCTGATAAAGTTTTCGGTTGCTCCCAAGTCTAGGAGCGCAGTTGTTTCGGCCCTCTTTTTGGATAGATGGATGAACAAATGTAGCTGCATGGATTTTCGTATAGAAAGGTACATCCTATCTGATCCAGTTTTCCTAATCCAGGCCGCATGGATTAGGCCTCCGAAAAATTTCCTTCTTTCGCTCCTAGGCGATTCATCAATTCTTCTTGGTCTTCTTGAGAGAGCATTTCGAGTTGTTGGTGGAGATGATCCACTTTCGAGGTGCTGGGTTTGCTCTCATTATCTTCAGGGGACCAATCGATGAGTTGTGCGGTGCGTGTGTTGGAACGATGCTGTTTGGTAGGGCAGGCGTGAGCGAAATGTCCTTGCTGTCCACAGGTGAAGCACGCACCCTGCATTCCTCTTTGGGTTCTGTTGTCATCGGTTCTCACAATGTTTCCCCTAGATTGTCCTCCTCCTTGTCCTCACCAGTTCCCTCTAGGAGCTCTTGCTCGGTCTACATCCATAGGTACTGGTTGGTTATTCCATGCTCTTGGTGCTGTGGTGGAATTGTAGGGGTTTGTCCAAATCCTTGTCAAGGTGGTTGGGGATTCTGGGGTCGTTGCGTGCGGTATTGCCAGTTGTTTTGGAAGGGGTGTGTCTGGTGTTGTTATTGGGGTGTGTGTAGAGGGCGTCGATTATTCGCTGTGATGCTGTCACGTTAATGGCCTTGGCTTTCATTTGGTCATAAGTGTTGACAGTTGTATCTTCTAACACCTTCTGTCCAACACTTTGTGGCAGTCCTTGCAAGAATAGCTGCATCGTATTCTGATCCATTGGGTTGTAACCTGCCTTGTGTGCCACACTTTCGAAGGTAGAGATGTACTCATCTATCTCTGGCCATCTCATCTTTAGTTCTTGTAATTTGATGTGTGCCTTTTGGGCCTTTTGCGAGTCGAGGAAGCAGTTCTTGAAGTTGTGTATGAACGTCGTCCATATTGCATGTGCATCGTCTGCTGGTTGGAGCGTTCCAAGCCAGTCTAGCTGCTGCTCTGTCCACCAGTTGACTTCTGCCCCTTTGATGCATGTAAGGGCTATGGCCACCCTTTTAATGAATGAAGCTAGTGATGGGACGTTGTGATTGACGAGGAAGTATGCTTGGAGTTCGCGCAGGAAGCTCTCAGCTTTAGTTTGATCTCCTTCGAAGATCGTCAGTAGGGCTCCCATTGGTTTGTCATCTACCTGAATTGGCTGTTGAGGCTGTCCTCCGCCTCCACCTCCTCCTGGTGGTCCACCTCCGGGTGGCCCCCCACCTCCACTTGGTCCTCCACTGCCGCCTCCACTTGGTGGTCCCATTCTTCCTCCTGCTTGGGTCATTGTTATGGCGGTTGCTGCGGTTGACATGATGGTGGTTGTAGTTGGACTGATCGTGTTTCATAGGTCTGCAATAGCGGTGATAGTTGTTGACAGATTGATGGGTGAGTTTCGAATCTGGCGATCAAGTGAGTCCTCTTCATCTTCGCTTTCGGAGCCTTCGTCCCAGTTTATGACAGTGGGGGCTTCTTCGTACGTGTTCACT
This sequence comes from Russula compacta, assembly GCA_022376555.1. NCBI lineage: Eukaryota > Fungi > Basidiomycota > Agaricomycetes > Russulales > Russulaceae > Russula > Russula compacta. The sequence continues at coordinate 41,688 of WTXH01000119.1, forward strand.
GCTTCTCCTTCGTGCAGTCTGTTGTATTGATCAATACGTCGTGCTCTCTGGTCAAGAAATGGGGACTCCCCTTCGTTCCCCCAATTGAGGGTGTACCAGCAGCTGTTTTGCAGATAGACCGCTCTAATTTGCGTTCCTCCTACTTGGATTGCATATGCGTGGAAGGGAAAGATTTGGTCTTCCCAGTAGACAGTGGTGTTTTGTAGTGCTCATTCCCGATCAATGGGAAGCTGGACGTATTGTCTCTCTCCTAGGGCCATGGTGGTAGAAGAAGTCGAGTCTAATGTCACTGGCGAGAGCAGTGACAATCAGACATCGTCAGCACCCTGTATTTCAAATAAAGTCGTTGAGGACTCAGCTGGTGCGCCCACTACAGCAGGTGGGAAGTAACTATTGTCGCTCCCTAGTGACTCATTGATTATATCAGAACTCGAGTGAATGTTCGGGGTACCGGCAACGCGTGGTACACAGAGAATGAAACACAGCAAGCTTAGGAAAGCGAAACAAGCCATGGCTTCCCTAGAGACAATAGAATGGAAGTCACTACTCTTGTTGAGACAAGGAGACTCGACTTAGAGTCTCATCTCTGTACGCGCATGCATACAAATACTACTGTTACATGCTGACTACTGCTACTACTTGACCGTTTTCCGGTCATACGGCTAACTGATTGCTGACTGAGGGGTGACAAAGCTCCCTGACATATGCTGACTACAAGTCCGACCTGTATTACCAACCCCAGGCCCAGACAGGCCTACCACACCTGGGGGTCAAACGCGATCCTCACATGCCAACAGCGGTTCTCTTGCCCCCATGCAAGCTGCTCTGTGACACCACAGATGTGGTGGTTACCAGAAAAGGAAGTCCAATCACTGACCACCTTTGACAGTTATGTCCAGGTGGTCCAGAAGGAATCCAAAGTATAGGAGCGGGAGAACCTGATCTTTGGAGAAGGGAAATGGCTGATGCCAAACTGGGACCAAGATGTCACCGCCAAGGGTTTGACAGCAACAATAGACACACTAAGTCGATAAGCTAGGACTCGAAGTGTCCTAGAAGACTTATAGAAAGGAAGTCGACCTGCAAGTCGATGTCGATACCCGGGTTACCGCTTGCTGAGCTCCGACTCAGTAGCCACCCGCAATGAAGTAGAACACTGCTAGTATTGAGACAAGAGACTCAACTTGCCTCTACTAGGCGTAATGAGTCCCCTATATATAGTACAGAGTACTTGAGGGCAGGCCTAGGGCCTGAAGGGGCAGTGCTACCTATTTATACTTGAAACACAGAAGAGAACAATAGCAATGAATAGCAAAGGTCGCTCAAGAAATCACATGCTGATACACATGAAACGGGGCACAAGACATGAAATGGGGTCAGATACTCTAAGTGGCCAGTTCCGCAACTTACAGGGGCGTGATGGTGTTGAACCATCACCCCAGGCCAGTTACACAAGAGACCCCCACCCCATCATGCAACCACACCTCCTAAACCCCAGTTCACTCAGAGACACCCTTACACCAATAGCACTCCTATGCAAGTGGATACCATTAGGAAAGCAGACACTGAGGAAGCCAAGAAGAAGCACAGAGAAGAAGGATGATGCTTTGAATGTAGCAAGCAAGGGCATATGGCCAAGAATTGCCCCACCAAGAAGAGGCCACTCCAGAAACCATCTTACATTAAAATGGTCCAAAGCAATGACAAATACTATGAAGAAGAAGATGAGGAAAATGGAAGAGGCTGAAGAAGAACCTCAGGAAATGGACGAAATTGAAGATATGGTCAACAGAATGGTCACCTTCTCTGATGACAAGAAAGTGCAATGGATGAATGTGATGCAAGCCAAAGGAGTGGATTTTTTGACTGCCTGAATGACATGGCCATGATTTGGGCACTGTTCTCAAATAATGTATTTGTATCCAAGATTTGATCAGTACAAACTCAAATAATACTATGTCTATGGAACAGAAGGGCCGACACAACAGCACTTGTGGACAGTGGAGCCACAGAAAATTTCATCCACCACAAACTCATACAACACTTCCAGATCCCCACAGTACCCCTCCAGAAACCAAGAATTGCCAGGAATGTTGATGGAACCATCAACCAAGCTGGGAAAATTACTGACAAAGTAGAACTCGAAATTTGACATCAAGAAATCACAAAAAAATTCCCCTTCTTTGTCACTTAGGACATGATAACATTGTCCTGGGATACCCATTCCTAGCCACCAATGAACCAAAGATTGATTGGAAGAAAGGAACCATTGAAGGAAGCATTGTGGCATCCACAGCCAATGCTCACAAATGGAAGGTGCTTTCCTAAATCAGGAAAACCACCACATCTACACACTTGGGGATCTAAGAGGCAGAAAAGAAAGACAAGAAGACCTGGGATCAAATAGTACCAGAAAAATATCACCCATTCCAGAAAGTCTTCAATGAAGAAGTGTCGAAGCGAATCCCAGAATCAAAACCTTGGGACCATGCTATAGATCTAAAGCCAGATGCTCCAGCATCATTTGACTGTAAAGTCTACCCCCTATCACCTAAAGAACAAGAGGCATTGGAAGAGTTCCTAAAGGAACATCAGGAAAAGAAATACATCAAACCTTCCAAATCCCCATATGCCTCCCCCTTCTTCTTTGCTAAAAAGAAGGATGGAAAACTATGACCAGTCCAAGACTATAGAAAACTCAACAAATGGACTATTCCAAACAACTACCCCCTACCCTTGATTAGAGACCTAATACCTCAACTTGTAGGGAAGAAACACTTCATCAAGTTTGATGTATGTTGGGGGTACAATAACATCCTCATCTGACCAGAAGACCAACATTGTCACCGCCAAGGGTTTGACAGCAACAATTGACACACTAAGACGATAAGCTAGACCTTGAAGTGGTCTAGAAGACTTGTAGAGACGAAGTCAACATGTATGTCGATGTCAACATCCGGGTTACCGCTTGCTGAGCTCTGACTCAGTAGCCACCCATAATAAAGTAGAACACTGCTAGTATTGAGACAAGAGACTCAACTTGCCTCTACCAGGCGTAATGAGTCCCCTATTTATAGTACATGGTACTTGAGGGCAGGCCTAAGGCCTGAAGGGGCAGTGCTACCTATTTATACCCAAAACACAACAGAGAACAATAGCGACCAGTAGCAAAGGTCGCTCACAAGAATCACAAGCTGATACACATGAAACGGGGCGCAAACCTGAAATGGGGTCACAATACTCTAGTTGGCCAGTTCCGTAACTTACAGGGGCATGATGGTGTTGAACCATCACCCCAGGCCAGTTACACCACTCCTCCACTAGATAGGATGCCCTCATCCTGTCTTCCTCCAGCCTGACCGGTGTGCCACCTGGGGCCAGAATCGTTCAACCCCCACCTGTGGGACTTTCTTCCCAGCTCTGGCAGCGACAAGCTGGTCTTCGCTTGCCTGCTTCGCAGCCTCAGACACTGCCATGTTTGCCTGAGCCAGGCGTAGTTCGGCGCGCAGTGTGTTGCACTCGCGGTCCAAGACTCGATACCTTGTGATTTCAGCGAGAAGAGACCAGTCATCCAGGTCAATGACCGCCTCTCAGAGTGGGTGGTAGTCGATTTCGGTGCCCCAGAGGCGGGCGCGGAACCATGACAGAAGCGGGGAAAGGGGGAAGTCGTTGAACTCGGGGCGGGCGTAGAGTTCGATAATTTGGGCGTCATGGTCGCCTGTTGCATTGGCCGCCAACCCAGCCACCCACCCATCGTCCAGCTGCTTGATGAAGATGGCTGGCTTCTCGCCGTCCAGGGTGGTAATGGTAAACTCTGGGAGTTGCCCGTCATTGTCAACATATCCGTCAGGGCACAGGAGGGGCTCCCCGTCGATCTGTTGGATCCGTGCCTTAAGCTCGCGGTTGTCTCGGTTGACTTCTTCAAATTGTCATTTGAGGCATCGCACCTTGTCTTGGAAGAGCGTCTCACACTGCTGGAGCATGGAGGTGAGACCACTGGCCAGCTGTCGAAGCTGGGTCAGGTTGAGGTTTTCGTATCCGTCCAGGACGGATCGGACAGTGCTGGGGGATAGGGGGCCTTCCCAGAAGGCGTTGGTCTCCAGGTCGGGGAATGCGCCAGGTAGGTGGATGGTGTTGGAGGCAGGAGTGGTAGCGGTGCGACTGGGGCTGGCCCCTGCGGAAGGAGACCTGATAACCTCCACAAATATGATCTCAGCGGCAGGGGCTGGGACTGGGATTGGAGCAGGGGAAGACATGAAGAGGCAATGATGTGGTAAAGAGGAGAGGAGAGCTGGGCTGCTGTTTTCGCCGGGGGTTTCTGCTTCCCTTTTATCTTGTTCAAGGGCTGGTGCTTGTGATACTCCCGAAGGAGATCCGGGGCATGCACCTGGTCAGCTGGTTCCCAGGTGTTGTCGCTTTCGGGATATCCCCGCCACTTTATGAGGTAGTGCAGCTTCTTTGATCGCCCTTGATGGCGATGGTTTCTGATCTGCTCCACTTCGTATTGTTCTTCATTATCGATCAAGTTGGGGGGAGGTCAGGTGTAATTAGGCCTGTGGGTGTCCATCTCCCTATACGGGGTAAGTAGGGAAGCATGGAATACCAGGTGGATCAACCACGAGGTGGGGAGTTGCAGGAGATAGGTGACTGGAGATACTTCTTTGAGTATCTTGAAAGGGCCATATCGTTTCGGGTTTAGTTTGGACCCTTGATGTGGGAGTGTCAGGTGGGTTCCTTCTAGCCACACCTGTTCTCCGACCTTGTATTGACCCACAGGTATTCCGGCCGCTTTTCTGTTAATTGCTTTGATTGCTTGATCTCGTGCTTCTTCCATTCTTCGCGTCCTTTGCTCCATGGCCTCATTGTTGGTCCGGACCCCTAAATCTCCAGGTCCTAACGTTGGTTCATAGCCGATTAGAATCTGATTGGGCGATAGCCCAGTAGTGGCGTTTCTTCGGTTGTTGTGTACTGCAGTCGCGACCACGACCCATTCTGTCCAATCATCTGGTTGTCCACTCATTACCAATCGCAGATATTGTTCTATCCATTGGTTCTTTCGTTCGGATAGCCCATCAGTTTGAGGGTGGGCTGCTGTGGACAGGTTTTGTTGTATTCCCAGCCTTTTTGTGAGTGCTTTTCCAAAGCTCGATGTGAATTGTGGGTCCCTGTTGCTGATAATCTTCCTCAGCAATCCATACCATGGGTAGAGGTGGTCTAGATAGAGTTGGGCAATCCCTGGCCCAGTGATGTTGATGGAGCAGGGGAGGAACAGGGCAGCACAAGAGCATCCGTGATCCACAATGGTGAGGATCGCATCCAATCCTCGCTTCGGTGGTAGCCCAGTGATTAAGTCCATGGCTATGGTTTGGAATGGTAACGTGCCTGGTTCTGAGGGGATTCGGTATAATGGGACATGGGGGCGATGTGTTAGTATCTTTGCTTGCTGGCACGTCGCACATCCTTTGACATAGTCGGCCACCCATTCTTTCATCTTCGGCCACCAGTATCGTTCTTGTACTTTTCTTAGGGTTTCGTCTCTCCCTGGGTGGCCGGATGTGGGTGTGTCGTGAGTGTTTCTGACGATCGCTCATCTAAGCTCCTTGAGGTTTGGTATCACGGTTTTCCCATGAGTTGTTTGTGCTACCCGGATTCTGTGGGGCGGAATGATCATGACATTTTTATTGTCATCCTCGCTGTGGTCCACGTTTGATGGTCTTGATAGGGCATCTGCTGCAGTGTTTGTCTTTCCTGGGATGTATTCCAAGATGTAGTCGTATTCTTGGAGGTCGGCATGCCATTGGGCAGTTCGTCGATTTAGATTTCTTGGCGATTTCCAGTACTGGAGGTTGGCGTGATCAGTTCGGATAATGAACGGTTGTTTTGTCCACCCTAGGTAGTGTCTCCAGTGGGCTAGGGCTTTCATGATGGCTAACAGCTCCCATTCATAGATATCGTAGTTCCGTTCTGTTGGTGTGAACGTTGCTGAGTAGTACACCACTGGGTGCAGAATGGGTTTGTGTCATTGGGCCAGTGTTGGTGTGAGGTTGTGCTGTCCCTCCTGCAAGAGTACAGCGCCCACGCCGTATGCTGATGCGTCAACATGAAGCGTGAACTGTTTCTCAACATCTGGTTGGATCAGTACTGGGCTGCCGCACATTCTTGTCTTCAGCTCTTCGAACACTTTTGTTTGTGTTTCTCCCCAGTGCCAGGGTGTGGTTTTCTTTGTCAATTCCAGCAAGGGTCATGTGATCTTTGAGTAGTTCAGGACAAAGTAGCGGTAGTAGCCCGTGAACCCCAGGAAACTTCTGACTTCGGTTAGGCTTTTTGGTGGAGACCAGTCCACGATTCCCTGCAGTTTCTTGGGGCTCATCCTGAGGTGCCCTTTTCCTACTATGACTCCTAGATATTTGATTTCTTCTTTCTCGAATTGGCACTTTTCAGGCTTGAGGTAGAGGTCATTTTTCTCTAGTTTATCTAGCATTCGATGGACGTATTCTCGGTGTCTAGACATGTGTTGTTCTTCCATTTTGTGTGGTTGTTTGGCTGTGTGAATGGTGATGTCGTCCATGTAGACAGAGAGCCAGCCCTCTCCTACTTCTTGTCGAAATATGGCATTCATCAACATTTGGAAGGTTGCTGGAGAGTTGGTAAGGCCAAAAAACATGACCGTGGGTTCGAATAGCCCTTCATGGGTGAGGAAAGCTGCTTTCCACTCATCCCCTTCTTTGATCCTGATGTTGTTGTAGCCCCATCGTACATCCACCACTGTGAACTTGGTGCATCCGCTGAGTCGATCCACGACTTGGGGAATGAGGGGCGAGATGTTCCTGTTTCTTTTCATCCATTTATTAACGGGCCGGTAATCCTGTACCAGTCTTAGCTTTCCATCCTTCTTCTTCACAAAGAAGAAGTTGGCTGCATATGGCGATTTCGAGATGCAAATGGTTCCTCTTTTTAGGTGTTCTTGCACAAACTTGTGCATCTCGGCCTTTTCTTCTTGTGTGAGGGGTAGCGATTGTCCTGGCATTGTGTCGGGTGCTCCAGGTAACAGTTCGATGGCGTGGTCCCATATGGTGGAGCTGGGCATTCATTGTGAGTCTTCCTCACTGAAGACTTTCTTGTGCCATCTGTATTCGGCTGGTATAGTGTCATTCTGCTCTGGGTTGGTTGTGATGCCTCCTATCATTACTCTCCCTAGGAGGTAGGTGTCGGTTTGCTTTCTAAGTGGTTGTGGTACGTTTTTGGTTCGGGGTACATATACTGCTTTTGCAGCATTCGGGGCTGAGATGACGATAGGAAGAAGAGTGAAGTCGATCCATCCCTTTTCCAGTCGATCTTCGGTTGGACGGAGGCAAACCATGGGTATCCGAAGATGGCCTTATGGTCTCCCAGATCCGAGAGGAAGAACCTTTGGTTTGTGGTTTGTGTCCCTGTTCTGAATTGTAGGTCTGTGTAGTATTTGAGGGCTCCGCTTTTATTCTCCATTCCGTCAACATTGAATAGTGGCCTCAGGTTGGCCAGTCGTTTGATGGGGAGTCGCAACCATTTGGCATAATTGAGACTCATGAAATTTTCTGTGGCCCCTGAGTCTACAAGGGCCACTCCTTTGGCTCTTTTCGCAATTGATCGTGCGTAAAAACAGACTGTCATAGATTTCCTTGCCGATATGTACATGTTATTGCTATGAATCCGCCTAAGCAGGGCCGATCTGATTAGGCAGAGGGAAAATCCTGTGTGACTCCCATTTCTTTGGCTAGTTTTATCTGGTTGTCGAGGGACATCCCTCTAGCTGCACTCGCATGGTGGCCACCGAGGTTCCCTCTGATGGTTCTGCCATCTGGTAGTCTTGATCTTCTTCCTCCTGGAAGTCAATGAGATTGGCCTGTCTAGGGCCTTGTCTGTAAGGGTTCCTGGGCTGCTGTCGCCTTTCGGGGAAGGCATGGGCAAAGTGCCCTTCCCTGCCGCAGTTGAAGCACCGCATTGCTTCATATCCTGGTGCTGATATGTTTCCTCTGGCGGGTGGTCCTGCCCTCTGTCTCCAGTTTCCTCGTCCCCTCCAGTTATTAGGGGTGCGACCCTGGATAGGTCCATAGGGACTGGGGTGTTGTTCATAGATGGGGGCGCATTTGTTGAGTTGTACTGGGGGCGATTCCCCTGGTTGTATTGTGGTTGCCAGTTCCTTTGCTGGAACAGTGGTGGTCGGGGCGGGTTGTTAAGTCGTTGGAAGGGCGACTGCCCTGCCAGAGTCTTTTTTAGGATGCCATCTATGATGGTTTTCCCTTGTGCAATGGTTTTGACCTTCTCCTTAAGGTCATGGTAGTTGAGGGGGATTGGCAGCTTCAAGGTATCATGTAGGAGTGACGCGGGGATTCCCTGGAGGAAGATGTTATATGTCTCCTCGTTTCCCAGCGTATATCCGGCCTTCCTTGCCAGGCTTTCAAACCTGGTGATATATTTGTTGTAGTCAGACCCCTTCATCCGACAATCTCTGATTTCATTTCTTGCTCATTGGGCTGCTTGAGTATCCTGGAATTGTTGGCTGAATTCCAGAAGGAATTGATCCCATAGGGCTGGGATGTTGTCCTGGGGCATTTGCAGCCTGTCAATCCATTCACCCATGTCTCTGACCCATTGGGCCGTATTTTCTCCCTTGATGAGGGTGAGGGTAAAGGCGATTTTCTTGAAGGGGGAGTTGTATCCCGCTACGTCCACGTTTAAGCGCAGATATCCTTTTACTTCTTCGATGAAATCATCAGCTTTTGACCTGTCTCCCGTGAAGACTTGTGGGAGTGCTCCCATGGTTTTCACGTTGGCGGTGGCTGCCACCGGTACTTGGGGTGCATTCGGGTCTGGTCCTCCTCCTGGTCCTCCTGGTCCTCCTGGCCCTCCTGGCCCTCCTGGTCCTCCTGGTCCTCCTCCAGACCCTCCTGGTGGTCCCGACCTTTTGAGGACCTGTCTGAGGACATTCTGGATGTGCTGTGGTGTATTGTGTGTGGTTGTAGATGGTTGTGTGGCAATAGCTATGGCTGTAGTAGTTTGTGTCGACATAGCTTGTGAAAGGCTAGGGATTCTAGCTCCTGCTGGTAGGGCATCGGTTGGTATTCCCTGAAGTGGAGTGAGGGTTCTGGTGGGAAACGCTGATGCTTTTTCTTCCACCGGTGTGATCTTGATCTTGTTGAAGGTGTCGTCGATTTCTTTGACCGCCTCATCTGACTCTGTATCTGAGACGACTTCGGGCTCTTCTAGTTCTTCGTCGAGAAGCTCATCAGCTTCTGATCCTTCAGTGTCGTACTCGTGTAGTTGTGGGACCGCCGCTCCTAGAGTGTATCATCCTCTGTCCCAATGGACTTCTTTCCACCTGTTGTTGTGAATGCACACCAGCTTCAGTTTGGTCGGCGCTTTGCCTCTTGCTGTGACAATGATCTGTACGTCCCAGTCTGTGGGATTGGCTGGGTGTTCTTTAGAGATGTACCGAACTCTGTGGTTCCTTCTGCCTTCAGTGGCGTCTACCCAATCGAGGGTCGTAGTCTGCAGTGTCCCTTCTGAACTGCTAGCCGTATTGAAAACAAGTTGAGTCTAATGTCACCGCCAAGGGTTTGACAGCAACAATAGACACACTAAGACGATAAGCTAGACCTTGAAGTGGTCTAGAAGACTTGTAGAGACGAAGTCAACATGTATGTCGATGTCAACATCCGGGTTACCGCTTGCTGAGCTCTGACTCAGTAGCCACCCGTAATAAAGTAGAACACTGCTAGTATTGAGACAAGAGACTCAACTTGCCTCTACCAGGCGTAATGAGTCCCCTATTTATAGTACATGGTACTTGAGGGCAGGCCTAAGGCCTGAAGGGGCAGTGCTACCTATTTATACCCGAAACATGACAGAGAACAATAGCGACCAGTAGCAAAGGTCGCTCACAAGAATCACAAGCTGATACACATGAAACGGGGTGCAAACCTGAAATGGGGTCACAATACTCTAGTTGGCTGGTTCTGCAACTTACAGGGGCACGATGGTGTTGAACCATCACCCCAGGCCAGTTACAAACATAAAGCAGCCTTTAAAATGAACAGAGGCTTCTTTCAACCAAAAGTAATGTACTTTGGAATGAGGAATGCCCTAGCCACCTTCCAAAGCATGATGGACTTCATCTTTAGGGACCAATTAGCCAAAGGAAATGTGTTCATCTACATGGACAATATCCTTATTGCCACCAATGGAACTTGGGAGGACCACTATAAAGAAGTAATCAGAGTCCTAGAACTCTTACAAGAAAATGACCTCTATCTCAAACCAGAGAAGTGCGACTTCCACAAAACAGAAGTAGAATATCTAGGAATGCTAGTGGGAAGCAGACATGTCAAATAGATCCAGTCAAAGTCAAAGGAATTACAGACTGGCCCATCCCTATGACAGTCAGGGAACTCAGGGCCTTCCTAGGCTTTGGAAACTTCTACAAGGACTTCATTGACCATTATTCCCTAATTGCATGACCACTTCATGAGCTAACAAAGAAGAGTGAGAAATGGGAATGGAGCCAAAAAGCTGACAAAGCATTCCAATACCTCAAAAATAAATTTACATCCTACCCCATCCTCAGGAATGTAGACCAAACCAAACCATTTACATTAGACACAGATGCATCAGACTATGCCATAGGGGCCACCCTAACACAAGAATTTAAAGATAGACAACACCCACTAGTGTTCCTTTCAAAGTCACTCAATCAAGCAGAATGTAACTATGACATCTATGACAGGAAACTGCTGGCAATAGTATCAGCAGTTAAATTCTTCAAACACTTCCTTCTAGGAGCCAGGCATCAAATCAAAGTGTGCTTGGACCACAACAACCTGAAATACTTCCAAGCAGCGTGAAAAGTAACACCTAGACAAGCAAGATGGATGAACTACTTAGCAGACTATGACATCATCATCCATCACTTTCCAGGGAAACAAAATACCATTGCAGACCTTCTATCATGAAGAAAAGACCTTGAAGAGGTAAACAATGAACAAACTACCATCCTCCCTGATAACCTATATATTCAAACTCTTTACTTCCCAAATGACAACAAGAAGCAACAACAAACCCTCAAAGAAATACACAATGCACCCACAGGTGGCCACCCAGGGATCTCAAACACTTGGGACCTAGTCAAAAGACGCTACCATGGCCCCAAACTTTAAGAATTTGTCAAAAAATACATCAGAGGATGCACCAAATGTCAAGAAAATAAGACCATCCGAACCATGAAAGCCCCCCTACACCACTTTGACACCCCAGTGGAGGAAGGACCTTTCCAATATGTGTCCATGGACTTCATAACCAAATTACCAAAGTCCAAAGGATATGACACCATTCTCACCATTATAGACCAAGGGTGTTCCAAAGCAGTCAAATTCCTACCCTGCAACAAGGAAATCACCAGAGAAGGAGTGGCACAACTGTACCTTCAGCACCTCTTTCCCTGGTTTGGAACCCCCAAATGCATCATATCTGACAGAGACCCTCATTTCACTGGAAACTTCACAAGAACACTATGCACAGCAATAAGCACCAACCAAAACCTTAGCACCATATTTCACCCCAGAACTGATGGACAAAATGAATGCATGAATCAATGGGTTGAAACATTCCTAAGACACTTTGTTAATGGAAGACAAGATAACTGGGCTACATACCTTCCAGTGGCAGAATTTGCTCACAATTCATGGAAACATGAAGGAATGCACCACACACCCCATCAGTCAATCATGGGATGTAACCTTCAGGCAGTTTGGACTGAAGGGGATGAAGAAGTGCCAGCCATAGATGTCAGACTCAAGGAACTAACCAAAGCAAGGGAAATTGTGCATCAAGCCATACAGAAAAAGACAGCAATAATGAAACCAGTTAGAGCATTCAAGACTAGAGACAAAATCTGGTTAGATGCACGAAACATAAAGATGAAGGCACCATCAAAGAAGATGGAACTGAAACATCTAGGACCCTTTACCATCAAGCAAAAGATATCTCCAGTGGCCTATCAGCTCAATTTGCCAGCACACATGCATATACATCCAGTGTTTCATGTGGATCTATTATTGCCCATATGGAAACCATGGAGTATGGCATACCATTCAAGTGCCCAGCACCTGAAACAGTCAAAGGAGAGGAAGAGTACGAAGTAGATGAAATCATTGCAGAAAGGAAACATGGACAAAAAAGACAACAGCAATACCTAGTCAAATGGAAAGGCTACCCTGCCTCAGACAATTCATGGGTTAGCAGCAATGACCTGCATGTGCCAGAGCTACTTAGCAAATTCCACTGATCCCAATCACCCAACCAGCTATAAAGCACCCTCCACACCACCTCCAAATGACAGCAGTGAACCCTCACTACTACACTTCCATTCCTACCCATAACACTACTTACAAACACACTCCTATCCCACCACTGCTCCCACCATTCCTACCTTTCACAACATTCAGTCACCCAACCAACCAACATGTTCATCAGCCCAACCTCCTACAAATGAACCACCCCCCTATCTAGCTACAATAAATTTGCTCTCCTTGATCTTGAAAATTATGCTGGTAGTGATGCCAGTATAGTATGCACCCCCTCGCCCCCTCCTTTGGAGCCAGAATCCCCCACTTTTGAGACCTCCCCAGGAGATGCAACCTGGCTTGCAGCTGGGCTATACTCCCTCCTTGATGTCTTCAACTGAAAGGAACAAAAGAATGAGGACACAGACACCACCCTTGTTACCCCCCCAGACAGCAAATGCAATGACCCAAATGGAGGAACCTCTGTACTCATGCATAACATTACAACAAATAATGTTGCAAATGCCCTTTGCCACCTCCAGTACAAATGACTCTGTGCATATGAGGAGGGGGAGGAGGAGGACCAGGGAGTATGGACCAGAAATGAGAACCAGAGAGAGAACAGAGAGCAGGACAACTGGGAGGAGGATGAGGAAGACACCCACCCTGGAGAGGGGTAGATCACCACTACTGAGGAGCCCTTTACAGTCCCCCTTCCTAATGGCAGAGCCAGCCAAGCTGCCTACCACAAGTACCATGTTCAAAACACCAAATACCCCCTCATTAGCACCTGTGAGGGCAGTGGGGAGCCAGTGCACACCTCCCTACTTCATCCCAGCCCAGTACTATACCCATGCCCACACATTATGCCTCAACAAAAGTGCATCTTCTCAGGAAGAGAGCCCTTCATCCAAGCAGTGACCTGGGCCACAGCAGACTTAGCAGATGAGTCCCTTCTTGCAGGACTATGAACTTACAGAGGCTGGGAACAAGAGGTCATGTTTATGGAGCAGGAGTTGACATGGGTCAAGATCAAATTGGCCTATCAAAGAATCAAAGTGGTAGAGTGGATGGGAGGACTACAAAAAGCTGATGCATATAGGAGGATAGCAACAGGCCTTCAAAGCCATCAACCCCTTGGGTCTCTTGAACAAGAGGCCATAAGGCAAAGTACTTCAGGGATTTTGCATCCCTATGCACCTATGCACCAGGAAGATTGAAGGAGATTGGGGTTTTATTGACAAAGAAATCACCCACACCCATAACAAATGAAACAAGAAGTGCTCCAAATGCTGGAGCACCACCCACTACTGCCACCACTGCCCCTTGCAAGTCAACAACAAGCAGCAAAGACTCTGAACATGGGGTCATGTTATGGTGGACAGTGGCTTTTGAATTTTCACACTTGATTCCCACAGGTGTGACAGACCAACGCTTTGGTGTCACTAATTAAATACCAAAATTAATTGAAATATATACTGAAACTATCTACTAAAAACATCAATTGTGGAAGAACAAATTGTGGCTAGAATGACACAAAAGAGAAGGGGACAGCAATTTGTTTCTCAACACCCAACCCAACCCTCTCCCCATCAATGATAATGCTGCCCTGTTTCCAATCTGCCGCATGCACTTGAAATGATGACTGGACCAAGTGCTCACCTTGGCCTTGATTTGCATCTGGGGGCCAGCACCTGTGGAGCACCCATGCGATAAGCCCACTGACAGTGCTGAGAACAATGCAGGTCACACATCCTGTCATGCTAGGATGTCACATGTCTTAGTGTGAGGGTTCAGGTTCAATTCAGTTTGGTTCGGTTTGGAGTTTGGATACCTTGTCCAAAGTCTGGTTTCTGGTATGGTTCAGGGTTTGGAGTTCTATCCTTAGAACTTGTACGGTTGTGGGTTCTGAATGGCATGTAGCGGTGCTGGCTGTTCTGTTATCACTTCTAGGAAGTGATGTCTGGAGGTGCAATGACGCCTTGTATTGCACTTAGTTTGTTGGTGTTCACGCTAAGGTCATGAATGGAAGGGGTTCTGGTGTCTTGTAGGAGCAGCTCCTGGTTGCTACTGGTGTGTCATAGTATGCGGCACATATTACAGAGGTCGTAGTATGTGACTTGTTCGTATAGACGACTAGAGTTCCTTTACTAGTGGCCTTCATATAGACGGCTAGAGTTCCATTACTTAGCAGCCTTCGGGTTCGGGTTCTGGGTGGGAAAGACAGCATCTTTCTGTCTGAGTTGTTCGGAGTTTTAAGTGAAGAGCAAATGCGGCTCTAAGTCGATTTAGCAGGCCTTAGGGTACGTTCTAAGGTGCAAGAGGATGGTTCTGATGGTTCTTAAGCTTAAGTTCACAAGAGATGAACTAGAAGTCCTGTATTATACAAGAGACTAAGCTTAAGGCTTGAGTCTCACTTTGGGGGGCTTTTATAGGCCCTGTGGCTACTGTACAGTAAGTACATATGACTAAGTAGAGGGATGATGTGTCTCTACGGCATCGTACTAAGCATATATGACTACAAGATAGTAAGCATGTATGACTAAGTAAGTGATGACACATTCAGATGGCATCCTACTAAGCCTATATGACTAAGAGGCTGGATGACGCATTTAAGTGGCATCATGAGGCTGTGAGACTACAAAACACAGCGGCATATTAGTCTGAAAGTATTAGTAATGAGCCAAGGCAACATGACATAAAGTGGAGGGCAGTGAAGCGTAATAGAGGTATGGTAATGTATAAGGATGGATGTGGAAGGGGCTTCCTGCCAGTCCATGAGAAGGGGATTACTATATATAGTTAAAAATGATGTAAGCATAAATAGTCTGGCAGTCCATAACACATCCCCACTGGCCTGCCTTGTGTGCATGCATGACACACAACA
Organism: Russula compacta; assembly: GCA_022376555.1. NCBI lineage: Eukaryota > Fungi > Basidiomycota > Agaricomycetes > Russulales > Russulaceae > Russula > Russula compacta. The sequence goes on from WTXH01000119.1 coordinate 56,892, forward strand.
CCAACCAGCATGCCCCTGATGGTCTGCCTCCACATGTGATGTCCTCTCAACTTCCAAAGTCTCAGGTGGCTGCAGGGTGGCCAGTTCTAGCTCAGTTGCAGCATAGCAGGGACCAATCAGTCCCATGCTTGACTTCAACTATGCACATTTCCTGGACCTTCTTATCCATCATGTCAGCTGCAAGTACACCCTCACACTCCAGGATCCTCAAATGCAAGAGGTGTACAGTCCACTCACCAGAATGTGCATGGCACCCTCATAGATCTGCATTGCCATGCACAATCCAGCATGCCCTGATGGGTCTGCCTCCACATGCACCCTTCACTCCACTTCAAGCCCCAGGTGGCTGCAAGATGGCCAGTTCCAGCTCAGTCATGGTGTTTAGCAGGGACCAATCAGTCCTGCACCTAACTTTGACCATGTGCAGTTCCTGGATCTTTTATCCATCATCTCAACTGCAAGCGCACCCCTAGTTCAAGTGCAAGGAGCATGCCATTTGCTCACTGGAATGCACTTGGGTGTCAGACTCCTGGGCATGACTCAAAGGGGTTGTCTTGCCCATGTGTATGCATACACTCAGGTGAGCTTGGGTGACATGCCCATGTGTGCATGCCCTCCTTCAATACCATGGTACTCTCCGTTGCTGCAGATGCGCATGTGTGCCACTGCTCTTCCCTCCATCATGGCACTGGCCTCTGCATGGCCTTGCATTTGCATCTACCTTGTAGCTAAATACATATCATTCACTTTATTGTAGTTTCATCAAATACTAAATAATAAACAACTCAACTTAATTTCTGCCACAAGGAATGCACATGACTGCATCTGAATTTGCACTTCAAGGCAGAATAAGTAATATTTTTCATTTTTCATTGTTTGTCATTCATGTTTAACAAATGACTTATCAAGAAAAGTATTTGCAGCAATAAGACTTATTTTATGGCAAGTGCCACCTTCAGCCAGTTTGCAGGGCTTTCACATGAGCATGACATTATGTAATTGAGTGTGGAAAGTAGCCAACTGTGGACAGTTGGGACGCTTATGCTTACTAATCTTTTGTCCATATATGTATGTATTTCTCTGTCATGGTGGACTATTTTGGGATGCTTACGCTTACTAATCTTCTTGCCTTATACGTACATATTTCCCACAGTCTGGCTAGAGTCGTCACCACTTCCCCCCCCTTACTTTACACTACTGCTATTACACTCTTGCCAATCCCTTCTGCTGTTGTGTTGCCTCGGCTTGTTACCAAACTACTTACACTAATCTGCCGATGGTTTTCGTGGCCTTACTGCCGCTGAAACATGTCAGGTGCTGCCGAAGACTCCGCCTAAATAGTTATGTATAAATATGCTCATAGAAGGGGACCAAAGCCTTAAGCTTGGTCTCTTGTGAATCCTAGACATTCTCAGAGCAACCCTCTAAGTGATCCAAAGCTTCCTAGCCCCTTTTCCCCTCCCCCTTGCACCCTAGAATGTACCCTAGGGTCTGCTAAGCAACTTAGTGACGCATTTCACTTAATCTACCATATATAGTAAACCGAGTCCTGATTGGGGACTCTTCGAACTCCAACACATACGTTAAGCGCTCAAAAAGGCATTGCCTTTCTTTGCTTCAGACAGATGAAGGTCACTAAGTAACGGACTTCTTAGTGCTCTATAAAATCACCCTATCTGCATCAGAACACCCAGCAGGAAGGAGCAGCTCCTTCCATTCATGACCTTAGTGGTATACCAACAAACTAAGTGCAATACAAGGTGTATCAGCACTCCAGACATCCCTTCCTTTAGATACATGTCTTAAGTATCCAAATCGACTCCTTCACAGCTAGATCCCCTTCCTCCTTTAGGAGATAGGGAATGACAGCAGCCAGCACCGCCACTACCCACAGCCGTTCTAACAAGGTGTTAGAACTCCACAGAAGACAACCAAGACGATGGTCACCAATGCAGATATCATCCTACATATACAACAGACGGACAGAGATAGGCCAGACACCTTACCCCTCATACAAAGAGAACGAGCAGCCAAGGAGGCTGCCAGACAGAAACATTGACAGAACCGCCACGCTCAGTCCAGTGTGACATTCTCACAGTCTGGCTAGAGTTGTCATCACCTCCCCTATCCTACTTTACATACCCTCTATTATGCTCTTGCCACCCCAGACTGCTGTTGTGTTGCCTCAGCTACTTACTAAAGTACTTACACTAATCTGCCAACAGTTTTTGTGGCCTTACTGCTGCTGAAACACATCAATCACTGCTGGAAACTCTGCTTAAATAGCTATATATAAATACACTCATAGAACAGGACCAAAGCCTTAAGCTTGGTCTCTTGTGAATCCTAGACATTCTCAGAGCAATCCTCCAAGTGATCTGAAGCTTCAAAGCCCCTTTCCCTTTCCACTTGCGCCCTAGAACATACCCTAAGGACTGCTCAGTAACTTAGTGATGCATTTTACTTAATCTACCATATATAGTAAACCGAGTCTCAATTGGGAACTCTTCAAACTCTGACACATAGGTTAAGCACTCAGAAAGGCATTGCCTTTCTTCAAACAGATGAAGGTCACTGAGTAACAGACCTCTCAGTGCTCTATAGAACTGCCCCTCTGCACTAGCAACCCAGAACCAAGGAGCAGCTCCTTCCATTCACAAGCTTAGTGGCATACCAATGGACTAAGTGCAATACAAGGTGTATTAGCACTCCAGACATCCCTTTCTCAGCATCAACTCGAAGATATGCTTCTTGAGTATCCAAATTGACTCCTTTGCACCTAGATCCCCTTCCTCCTTCAGGAAACAGAGGATAAATACAGCCAGCACTGCCACTAACAACAGCCATTCTAACAAGGCATTAGAACTCCACAGGAGATGACCAAGACAATGGTCACCAACACAGATATCATCCTTTACTTACAGCAGAGGGATAGGGATAGACCAGATGAACTAACCACCAGACAAAGAGAATAAGCAGCCAAGGGAGCTGCCAGACAGAAACATCAACAGAACTGCCATACTCAGTCCAGTGTGACAGCTTGTCAAGCAGTGGCATTGGATCCCACAACTTCCACAAGTGGAAATTGCCTTCAGGTGACCCTTCTGGCCAATTGCCAGAGTCTACCTTGAGCAAAAGGAAAAAAACCAGGGGTCTGATAGATAATATGGTGACTATAGTCAGTATTCTAAAGGATGCCATGGTTGCAGCTCAGGCTGTGCAGAGCACTATGCAGCTAGCATGTTCTTCACATGGTGTCACAGCAGCTACCAACTTTTTAGATGATCATGAACATGTACCAGATGGTCTGGATCCATGGTTGTCACATGAAGAGATAAAGCAGATGCTCCAGATCTTTCAAGTGGATGAGAGGGTGGCCAAGTTTTATAATGTATATTGTGGGCTCAAGGAGATGAAGTGCAGTTAGGTTAAGGACTACTGAAGAATTATTGTATATAAACACATGTATCCCTTGATGTTCAAATACATGAAATACATGTACTGTCTTTGTGCATTGCCAACTACTTGTACTATTCAATGTGTGCATGTGCTATAAGATAACCCTGATACTGTTCCCACATCTCATGCACAATCCTATCTCACCTCACATTATGTCACAGAGCAGCTTGCAAAAGGGCAAGGGAACCACTGATGGCATCTGAAGGAGGCATTTGACCCCCATGTTTGGTAGGCCTGTCTAGGCCTGGGGTTGGCAATACAGGTTGGACTTTGTAGCCAGCATGTTTGTCAGGACCCTAGGATTATAGTAAGCAGCTTAGTCAGCTGGAGTTAAGCTCAGTCAGCCAGAGTTAGGGCTGATTAACCAGAGTCACCAGTAGTTAGTGGTATTCAGTCATGTAACTAGTAGTATTTGTATGTGTGTGTGTGCAGAGATGAGACTCTAAGTTGAGTCTCCTGTCCAATAGGAGTAGTGGCTAGTGTTCTGTGGCCTCTAGGAGTAGCTGTGGCTTGTTTCACTCTCCTAAGTCTTCTGTGCATCATCTTCTGTGTACTGCACATAGCTTATACACCCAGGGTCCATCAAAGCTCTAGCACCATTAACAAGTTGCTTGAAAGCAAAGCCAGTTACTTCCCACCAGCAATAGTGGGCACATCAGCCAAGTCCCTGCCAAACACCTTCAGTACTCATAGTACTGACAAAGTCTAAGTGTCACTGCTCTGACTGGTGACATTAGACTTGACTTCTTATCACCATGGCCCCTAGAGGGAGGCAATATATCCAACTTCCCATCAATTGGGAATAAGTGCTGCAAAACACAGCAGGGTACTGGGAAGACAAAACCTTTCCCTTTCACTCCTATGCCATCAGAGTTGAAGAAACACAAATCAGATCTGTCTACTTGCAAGGATGATGTTGGTACACCCTTAGGTGGGACAGCACAGGAGAGTCCCCATTCCTAGATTGCAGACTGCAAAATATTGACTAGTATAACAGGCAATATGAAGGGAGGGCTTCAAACATATATGAGGATGCCCCTATTATCAGAAACTGGGAGGAAACCTCCAAAAGCAAGGAAGATGAAGACCCCCTTGATCAACAGATCAGAAACTGTTATGGACTGCTGGACTATTTCTGCTTACATCATTTTTAACTATATATAGTAATTGCTTTCTCATGGGCTGGCAGGGAGCCTCTTCCACATCCATCCCTATACATTACCACACCTCTGTTACACTTCACCGCCCTCCACTTTATGTCATGTTGCCTCAGCTCATTACTAATACTTTCAGACTAATATGCTGCTGTGTTTTGTAGTCTCACAGCCTCATGATGCTGCTTAAATGCATCATCCAGCCTCTTAGTCATATAGGCTTAGTAGGATACCATCTGAATGTGTCATCACTTACTTAGTCATACATGCTTACTATCTTGTAGTTATATATGCTTAGTACAATGCCATAGAGACACATCATCCCTCTACTTAGTCATATGTACTTACTGTACAGTAGCCACAGGGCCTATAAAAGCCCCCCAAAGCAAGACCAAAGCCTTAAGGGCCCGTTCGGCTGCAGTGCTAGCACTGGCAGGCCCTGTGAAAATCATATGATTATACTAACAGGCACTTGTGCCTTGCTAGCCTAAAAGTCAGAGTGTTTGGGACGTGCATTGTATGGTACCTTGACCTGTCACACTCTAATATATCATTTTCTGCCACATATATTTAATTGATTTTGTGCCTCTTTTCGTCTCCCTCCCCCCTCACATATTACTCTCACTTCTTCTATTCTACTACACAAAAACACTCCTTTGAACTACTTCCTCATTTTCGCACCAAAAAAAATGGTAGACTCTGATCTAGGCAACAAAGAGAATGCCCCTATTGTGGCAGCCACTCAAAAGGCACCTCTGAAACGAGCTGTCTGGTGTGCTGCTGACGATGCAGCCCTCGTCAGTGCATTGACTGCTGAGCAGGCAGCTGGGAACCAGGCTGATAATGGGTGGAAGCCTGTTGTTTGGACTGCTGCTGCGGTGGCCCTCTGTGGCAGTGAACTCCAAAGCGGCAGTGCACTGAAAATGGATGCAAGCTGCAACACTCATTGGACAAAGGTGAGTCACTGGCTTTATATCCATCAATGCTGCTAAAATGGGCTTGTAGCTGAAAGGCGACTACAACCACATGAAGACCCTGCACTCTCTCTCAGGATGGGGCTGGGATGACACGCTAAAACAAGTTGTTGCGTCAGATGACCAATGGACTACGTACATTACTGTAAGTGTGTATTTTTATGCTTATGCTTGTTCTCATTCATTTGCCAGGGTCACGGCTGGGCCAAAGCATTTCACTCAAAGGGCTTCCCCCTTGTTGATGAAATTGCATCCCTAGTGGATGGCCGTGTTGCCACAGGTGCTGGCATTTTTCGTGCTGGAGCTGAAGATGACTCTTCATCTGTTGAAGGTGACTTGGAACCTAGTTCCAAGGCTGTAGGCCTGCCGACTTCATCCCCAGTTACAGATGTCAAAGAGGATGAGGACGATAGTCTTGCTGTTACCTAAGTATGTGTTACCGAAATTGAGAGACATGATACACTAATAATTTTGAACAGACTCCAGGTCTTTCTCGCAAGCATTCTGCTCTGACTCCTCTGTCCAATAGTCACCTGTCAAAGTGCTCCTGCAATTCTTCCACTAATGCACTGGATCAAATTGGAAATTTGATTTGCATCCTTGCTGAGTCTTTTGCAGTTGCATTGGGACCTTCTACTTCTGAAGCACCACCCACTCCTGTTTGTCGTACCAATGCAGTTCAATCTGTTCTCTCCGATTGCCATGGCTTGACAAAGGATCAGCAGATTGAAGTTATTCATCTCTTCCATTGCAGCACTTCTGCTGCAGATACCTATCTCGCTATTGATGATAATGAGATGCGTAGACTCTTTGTTAATGCCGAACTTGGTTTTTAGTGTCCATCTTCATTCAGTTACCCCTTTGTTATTGAAGCATACTCTATTTGCCATTTATTTCTAGGTCATTCAAGTTTACGCTACATTGTTCTGTTCGTCATACCCACCCATAATATGTTGAACACTTGTGAGATATCAGCTATTCTGTGCTAAATATGCCTCGTACTGCACCCACATTGCCCTTGCGATAGTATCACATTGAGCATTAGCCCAATTCCATTCTGCAATAGGGACTGTTCCACCAAGATTTTCATCTGTTCGAGCAGGTCCACGACCACGGCCACCATACACCTCATTACACTCTGCAGCAATATGATGATCATCAGGATCATGGATGCGAATGAAATTGTGAAGTGCAGCCATAGCAGGCACAAATTGAGCTTGGGTATTAATGTCATACTCTGGTGCAGCCACCATAAGTTTGAATCGTTGTTTAACAATCCCAAAAATCCTTTCAATGCAGTTACAAGCCTGGGATTGACAAAGGTTGAAGAGTTCTTTGTGATTGTTGGGTCTATACTGTTTGTCAGTTTACAAAAATTATATTTCAAAAAACAGGGTACTTCTGTGGTGCTTGATACCATTCTTTCAAATGATAGTGTGTGTTCCAATACGGAAATAAGGAGTGCATCACAAGACGGAAATCCTGCATCTGCCAAGTGGTATGTTCCAGGTGAGATTGGGAAGTCGCTTGTACGAGCATCTTCCCAAAGAGCACTATCTGAAACACTTCCCTCCCAACCAGGAAGAACATAGAGGAAGTGCAAATCAAAGGAGCATGCAGCTAGTACATTCTGCGATATGCCACCTTTATGACTACAATACCTTGCCAGTGCTTCATCAGGTACAAAAGCATCAATGTGTGTACCATCTGTAGCACCTTGACAGTCCTTCAGGAATGGGAATAACTTTGGATTACTCACAATTTTGGGAGGAGTGACAGTATCAGAAGGTAGTTGTACATATTAAGTGTAAAAGGGCCATGATGTAATCATATTGAGTAGACGATGAATAATTCAAGATGAAATTGATGTTAAAACATATAGTGCAAATGCGAAGCAGATTTTAAACCAACTTTGAAATGGTGTCTGGGCTTCTCTGGAATCTTTCTTGTAGGAGTTGGCTCATAGCACCAGTTGTGCAGAGGTAGAGAAATATGGCAAGCTGTTCCTCTGCTGTAACATGCTTCGTGTTACAGAGTCCTGGGCTCTCCTGTAGTTTGCATAAGAGTTGCCAAAATACATGCTTTGACATTCCCATTTGGTTATGAAATCGGTCAGGGTGGCCCACCAGAAGCTCTTTGAGCCAAGTGTGACCAGTCAGAGCTGAGGTATGCATGGGACGTGGGGTATGCCTTGCAGCATAGTGCTGTACTGCTGCCAATCCACCTGCAAGGGCCCCAATGAGTGCTGCAGCCCATCTCTGTGCAGCCTGCTCCCTTTGAAACTTCATTTGGAGAGCTACAGTGGTAGTAGACTTCTCATGGCCCATCTTGTTGCATCAAGGGAAGGACTTGTAGGCGCAGAAACAAGATATTCATGCAGAATCGTCAATTGTGGTATGTGTGACAAATGTGACAATATGTGACAATCGAGGTGCCACTTTGGCTATGGAAACTGTCTAGTATGCTAGCAACTGTGTCTTGTAAGATAACACTGCGGCCGAACAGGCCCTAAGCTTAGTCTCTTGTATAATACAGGACTTCTAGTTTATCTCTTGTGAACTTAAGCTTAAGAACTATCAGAACCATCCTCTTGCACCTTAGAATGTACCCTAAGGCCTGCTAAATTGACTTAGAGCCACATTTGCTCTTCACTTGAAACTTCAAACAAACTCAGACAGAAAGGCAATACCTTTCCCACCCAGAACCTGAACCTAAAGGCCACTAGTAACAGAACTCTAGTCATCTATATGAACAAGTCGCATACTACAACCTCTGTAATATGCATCACATACTATGACCACCAGTAGCACCCAGAAGCCACTCCTACCAGACATCAGAACCTCTTCCATTCATGAGCATTGTGAATTACCAATGAACTAAGTGCAATACAAGATGTAGTTGCACCTCCAGACATCACTTCCTAGAGTGACAACAGAATAGCCAGCACTGCTACATACCATTCAGAAGCCACAGCTGTATGAGTTCTAAGGATAGAACTCCAAACCCCAACCCATATCAGAAACCAGACTTAGACAAGGCATCCAAACCCCAAACCAAACTGAAACCAAACCCTCACACTAAGACACATGATGTCCTAGCATGGCAGAAACTCACCCATCAACCTGTCAGCAGCCATCACTGCTTTTGCAGAAGCTACAACAGCATCCAGTTTGACTACCACCAACAGTAACATGTCGATTGCAGCAACTGCAGTCACCACAACTCATGCAGGAGGAAGAACAGGCCCACCAGGAGGTGGTGGAGGTAGCAGACCAACTGGAGGAGGAGGTCCCCCAGGCAGTGGCCCACTAGGAGGAGGAGGTGGAGGAGGAGGAGGTAGAAATGCCCCAGGAGGGGGACAACCATAACAACTGGTCTGAGGGGACAGCAAACCCATGGGAGCACTACCATTGGTCTTCTAAGGAGACCAGACTAAAGCTGAGAGCTTTCTACACAAACTTAGAACATACATTCTTGCTAACCATGATGTCCTAGCATTGGCCTCCTTCATTAAACATGTAGCAATTGCCCTTACATGTATCAAAGAAACCAAAGTCAATCAGTAGACAGAACAATAATTAGACTGGCTCAGTACACTCCAACCACCTGATGATGTGCAAGCCATCTGGGATACCTTTGTTCACAACTTTGAAGCATGCTTTCTTGATTCACAGAAAGCACAGAAAGCTTGCATCAAGCTACAAGAATTGAAAATGAGATGGCCAGACATAGATGAGTACATCTCTACACTTGAAAGTGTTGTGCATGAAGCTGGATACAACCCAGCAGATCAGAATACAAGGCAGCTATTCCTACAAGGACTGCCACAAAGCATTGGTCAAAAGGTCCTGGAGGACACAGCCATCAATACATATGACCAAATGAAAGCTAAGGCAATCAACATTACAGTGTCACAAAGGATCATCAATGACTTATATACATGCCCAAATAATAACCCCAGATGCCCCCCTTTCCCAAACAAACAACTGGCAGAACCAAAACCAACAACCACAGAACCCCCAATCACAATGCTAAGGCTTTGGACAAATCCCCTATAACTCCACCACTGCACCCAGAGCATAGAACAATAAACCAGTGCCTATAGACATGGACAGAGCACAAGCACCTAGAGGAAACTGGCAAGGACATGGAGAAGGACAGTCCAGAGGAAATGTCATAAGGACAGACAATGACAGAGCCCAATGAGGGGTGCAGGGTGCATGCTTTACCTGTGGACAACAAGGGACACTTTGCTCATGCCTGTCCTATCAAACAGAATCAATCCAATGCATGCACTGCCCAGCTCATAGACTGGTCCCCAGAAGATAATGAAAGTGAACCCAGCATGTCAAAAGTGGACCATCTCCACCAACAACTCAAAATGCTTTCCTAAGGAGATCAAGAGGAATTGATGAACCATTTGGGAGCAAAGGAAGGAAATTTTTCAGAGGCCTAATCTGTGTGGCCTGGATTAGGAGGACTGGATCAGATAGGATGTATCTCTCAATATGAAAATCCATGCAGCTGTCATGCTAGGATGTCATGTGTCTTAGTGTGAGGGTTCAATTCTGGGTTTGGGCACCTTATCCAAGTCTGGTTTCTGATATAGGTTGGGGTTTGGAGTTCTGTCCTTAGAACTTGTATGGCTGTGGCTTCTAAATGGCATGTAGTGGCACCAGCTGTCACACTGAATGGAGTGTGGCTGGTCTGTCAATGTTTCTGTCTGGCTGCTTGCTTGGCTGCTCATTCTCTCTGTCTGATAGTTAGTTCATCTGGTCTATCCCTCTGCTATAGGATGTTGATAATGTCTATATCTGTGATCATCATCTTAGTTGTCTTCTGTGGAGTTCTAACACCTTGTTAGAACAGCTGTTGGTAGTGGCAGTGCTGGCTGTATTTGTCCTCTGTTTCCTGAAGGAGGAAGGGGATCTAGATGCAAAGGAGTTGATTTGGATACTCAAGAAGTATATCATCTAGTTGGTGTCAAGGAAAGGATGTCTGGAGTGCTAATACACCTTGTATTGCACTTAGTTCATTGGTATGCCACTAAGCTTGTGAATAGAAGGAGCTGCTCCTTGATACTGGGTTGCTAGTGTAGAGGGGCAGGTCTATAGGGCACTGAGAGGTCCATTACTCAGTGGCCTTTGTCTGTCTGAAGCAAAGAAAGGCAACACCTTTCTGAGCACTTAATGTATGCATCAGAGTTTGAAGAGTTCCTAATTGAGACTTGGTTTACTATATATGGTAGATTAAGTGAAATGTGTCACTAAGTTGCTTAGCAGACCCTAGGGTACATTCTAGGGTGCAAGTGGAAAGGGGAAGAGGGTTTCTAAGCTTAAGATCACTCAGAGGATTGCTCTGAGAAGTCTATGATTCACAAGAGACCAAGCTTAAGGCTTTGGTCCAGCTCTAAGAGCATATTTATACACAAGTATTTAAGCAGAGTTTCCAGCAGTGATTGACATGTTTCAGCAGCAGTAAGGCCACTAAAACCATTAGCAGATTAGTGTAAGTACTTTAGTAAGTAGCTGAGGCAACACAACAGCAGTCTGGAGTGGCAGTAGTGTAATAGAGGGTGTGTAAAGTAAAGTGGGGGAAGTGATGACAACTCTGGCCAGACTGAGAGAAATATGTACATATATGGACAAAAGATTAGTAAGCAAAACCATCCCAACCATCCACCATAACATGGTAAGACTGCTGGGAGCATGGATCAGGAATGACACAGCAGCCGAGACACCATGGGAGCCAATAGTAGATAAGGTCCACAAAGCCTTGACTAGATATAGGAGATCCCACCTGACAATGATGGAAAGAAAGATGATAGTACAGATGGTAGTAGGGGGGTACACACAGCTCCTGACACAGGCCCAAGGTATGCCAACAAAAATAGAAGATGCACTCACAAAAATGACCTAGGAGTTCATCTGGGAAGACAACAAGGCACCAAGAGTCACCTTAGAGTACTTACAATACCCATGCAAAGAGGGAGGGCTGAACCTTCTGGACCTTAGAGCAAGGAATGAAGCCAATGAAATTGTATGGCTGAAAGAGTACCTAAACCTATCCCTGACAAGACTGACTTGGGTGAAACTGGTGGACATCTCAATAGATGCAGTGGCACTGCAAACCAGCATAGGCCCCATAAGAATGAACACATTCATTGTCACAGTATGGCTAGCTGTCAGGCTAGAGAACCACAGGGATGTCATATAAGGGTCAGGAGAGCCCAAGGATAGGGGCTGGTGAGTCCCTTAAGGGCAGATCAAGAAGCTGAAGCCCAAGGATAGAGTCTGGCAAGACTCTGGATGGCAGACCATTAGGCAATGAGGAGGTAAGTATGGCTCATGGATGTTCAGGATAGGATTCAGATGTGCAGCCTGGCTATGCCATTTGGGCCAGCCCACATGATATGGCATGGACAATGCTTAGTAGGACACCTGCAAGGTGGGATGATGAAGTTGGAGCACTTGAGTAAGCACTATGACTGTGCATGACTAATGGTTAGTCAGAAGTGATGAGTAGGGGTTTGGGAAGTCCCTTAGTATTGCTAAGGTATCAGTCAGTGCTTTAGTAAGTGCACTATCTTTAGAGTACTGCTTGGTGAGCAGATTGCTCAGCTTGCTACAATATGATTACTATACTATACTGTGCTAATTCAGACTGGGATCTAGGTCTTAGGCCTGTAGAGTATATTAGTGCATTAGGCACTCTGGCAAGGGCTCTCTAAGTTGAGTCTCTTGTCCTGTCTCTGTCTAGTCCTTGACTAGAAGTATACAGGTTTTTTGACCTTTGTTGTCACCCTAGGGGAGACTTGTGGTGTGCTTTCTCTTTTCCACAAGCTAGGTGGATGTTCTGTCTACAGCTCAGACTTAGCTGTCATTGGTCACAGTCTATGCCAGTGATATTCATACAATCTTGGTAACCCACAACCAGGGAAGACAGAGCAAGAAAACTGAACCAGGACATAACAAGGATGCTAAGAGCGGCAAAAGCCCACAACATCAGCTTCAAGGCAATATGACCATCAATGGCACTGAGAGGCAAGATGCCAGCCTGGTACCAGATTGGGGTGGAGAACTGAACACTGAATTCCAATACCATAAGATGCCTGGTAAACAAACACAAGGCAATAACCATTGAAGACCTCATCAGGCTGTCTGAATGACTGAGAGAACCCCCCATGCCAGTCAACATAGGCCTGATAACTACTGCAGATGTCAGGCATGCAGAAATGAGAACAGAATGAAATGCACTCACCCACATGAGTGTGCAGAGGATGTCACACTAGGATGTCACATGTCTTAGTGTGAGGGTTCAGTCTCGGTTTCAGTTTGGTTTGGGGTTTGGACACCTTGTCCAAGTCTGGTTTCTGATATGGGTTGGGGTTCAGAGTTCTGTCCTTAGAACTCATATGGCTGTGGCTTCTGAATGGTGTGTAGCAGCGCCAGCTATTCTGTTATCACTCTAGGAAGTGATGTCTGGAGGTGCAATGATGTCTTGTATTGCACTTAGTTCATTGATGATTCACGAAGCTCATGAATGGAAGGGGTTCTTGTGTCTTGTAGGAGCAGCTCCTGGTTGCTACTGGTGGTCATAGTATGCAATGCATATTACAGAGGTCATAGTAGTATGTGACTTATTCATATAGACAACTAGAGTTCCTTTACTAGTGGCCTTCATATGGCTGGCTAGAGTTCTGTTACTAGCAGCCTTCGGGTTCGGGTTCTGGGTGGGAAAGACAGCGTCTTTCTGTCTAAGTTTGTTTGGAGTTTCAAGTGAAGAGCAAATGCAGCTCTAAGTCAATTTAGCAGGCCTTAAGGTACATTCTAAGGTGCAAGAGGATAGTTCTGATGGTTCTTAAGCTTTAAGTTTACAAGGGATGAACTGGAAGTCCTGTATTATATAAGAGACTAAGCTTAAGGCTTGAGTCTCACTTTGGGGGGCTTTTATAGGCCCTGTGGCTACTGTACAGTAAGTACAAATGACTAAGTAAAGGGATGATGCATCTCTAAGGCATCGTACTAAGCATATATGACTACAAGATAGTAAGCATGTATGACTAAGTAAGTGATGACACATTCAGATGGCATCCTACTAAGCCTATATGACTAAGAGGCTGGATGATGCATTTAAGCAGCATTGTCACGCTGGACGGAGCGTGGCGGTTCTGTCGATGTTTCTGTCTGGCAGCCTTCTTGGCTGTTCGTTCTATTGCTATGAGGGGTAGGGCGTCTGGCCTGTCTCTGTCTTTCTGTTGTAAGTGTAGGATGATATCTGCGTCGGTGACCGTCGTCTTGGTCGTCTTCTGTGGAGTTCTAACGCCTTGTTAGAACGGCTGTGGGTAGTGGCAGTGCTGGCTGCTGTCGTTCCCTATCTCCTGAAGGAGGAAGGGGATCTAGATGTGAAGGAGTCGATTTGGATACTCAAGACGAGTGTCCAAAGGAAGGGATGTCTGGAGTGCTGATACGCCTTGTATTGCACTTAGTTCGTTGGTATGCCACTAAGGTCGTGAATGGAAGGAGCTACTCCTTCCTGCTGGGGGGTTCTGGTGCAGATAGGGCGGTTCTATAGAGCACTGAGAGGTCCGTTACTCAGTGACCTTCGTCTGTCTGAAGCGAAGAAAGGCAACGCCTTTCTGAGTGCTTAACGTATGTGTCGGAGTTGAAGAGTTCCCAATCGGGACTCGGTTTACTATATATGGTAGATTAAGTGAAATGCATCACTAAGTCGCTTAGCAGACCCTAGGGTACGTTCTAGGGCGCAAGTGGGAGGGGAAAGGGGCTGGGAAGCTTCGGATCACTCGGAGGATTGCTCTGAGAATGTCTAGGATTCACAAGAGACCAAGCTTAAGGCTTTGGTCCCCTTCTATGAGCGTATTTATACACAAGTATTTAGGCGGAGTCATCGGCAGTCTATGACTTGTTTTAGCGGCAGTAAGGCCACGAAACTCGTCGGCATATTAGTGTAAGTAGTCTAGTAAGGAGCCGAGGCAACACAACAGCAGAAGGGATCAGCAGGAGTGTAATAACAGTAGGGTAAGGTAAGGAGGGGGAAGTGGTGACGACTCTGGCCGGGCTGTGGGAAATATGTACATATAAGGCAAGCATATTAGTAAGCGTAAGCGTCCCAATAGTCCACCATGACAAGCATCATGAGGCTGTGAGACTATGAAACATGGTGGCATATTAGTCTGAAAGTATTAGCAATGAGCCAAGGCAACACAACATAAAGTGGAGGGCAGTGAAGCATAATAGAGGTGTGGTAATGTATAGGGATGGATGTGGAAGTGGCTTCCTGCCAGTCTGTGAGAAAGTAAGTAATATATATGGTAAAAAGTGAGGTAAGCAAGATCAGTCCAGCAGTCCATAACAGAGGAAGCAGAAAAATGAATTCATATGACAGTTCCCAAACTAAACCCACTGAGGAATGAACCAAACAGCACACTGTCTCTAACCCACTGGAGAAGAGCACAAAACAGAAAAGCAGAAGAGGAAGGAGGACCATACACCTTTGACCCAACCCTAACCAGCAAAGATGAAATTGACAAGTGCTTCTGGGTCTTCACAGACCCAGGAAATCCATGGCAAGACTATCACAAAGGTGGATAAACCACAGGACACAAGAAAGACACAATCTGATTAGAGTCTACACAGATAATGTATGCCTCAACAATGGGAAGGCAGATGCAAGAAGTGGCATGGGCATGTGGTTTGGCCCAAATAACCCAAGGAACCTAGCACTGAGGATAGCAGGAGACACACAGTTGAACCAGGTAGGGGAAATAGCAGTGATCATAGCAGTGATTTAAGCAGTCCCCAACTTCTGCCCACTAGAGCTAATCACAGACTCCAAGTATACAATCAAAGGACTAACGACACACCTGCAGCACTGGGAGGACCAAGGATGGATAGCAATTAGGGACACCAACCTATTCTGCAGAGTGGCATACCTGCTAAGGACATGATCAGCCCCAACAACTCTCACCTGGGTAAAAGGACACAGGGGGACACAAGGGAACAAAGAGAGTGACAGACTAGCACAAGAAGGGGCTGAGAAGCTGATCCTAGATGACCTAAGCCTGGAAGTACCAGATGAATTCAACATCCAAGGTGCAAAGCTGAAAACCATGTCCCAAGCCCTCTCATACAGAGGAATTATGAAGAACAAACCCAGACTGGTGAGGGTGACCAGTCATAGAAACATTGTGGTGGCAGCAAGAGCAATAAAGGAGATAAACAAGACCCAAGAGACAGCAGTGACCATATGGATGGACATAAAAGAAGACCAACATAAGATACTGGGTATAACAGTTCCTCTTCAAGGTGATGCACAATGCCTACCTGCTAGGCAACATATGGAACAAAATATAAGGGTACCAAGATAGGGCAAGATGCACCCTCTGTGACAAAACAGAATCCATGAGCCACATACTACTAGAGTGCCAAACCAGCCCAGGCAGGGCAGCCTGGGAGCATGTGAGATGTACATGGCCCCACAGGCAGCAGTCATAGCTGGAAATCATGATAGGCACCATTTTGGGAGTGGGGAGCATCCATGTCACCGCCAAGGGTTTGACAGCAACAATAGACACTCTATGTCGATGAGCTAGGTCTCAAAGTGACCTAGAAGACTTATAGAGATAAAGTCGACATGTCTTGTCGATATTGATGTCTGGGTTACCGCTTGCTGAGCTCCGACTCAGTAGCCACCCACAATGAAGTAGAACACTGGTAAGATTGAGACAAGAGACTCAACTTGCCTCTACCAGGCGTAATGAGTCCCCTATATATAGTACATAGTACTTGAGGGCAGGCCTAGGGCCTGAGGGGCAGTGTTACTACCTATTTATACCTGAAACACGAATGAGACAATAGCGACCAGTAGCAAAGGTCGCTCAAGAATCACAAGCTGATGTACATGAAATGGGGCAGAAAACATGAAACAGGGTCAGACACTCTAATTGGCTGGTTCCGCAACTTACAGGGGCGCAATGGTGTTGAACCATCACCCCAGGCCGGTTACAATCCACCTGCTGGAAGATAATCAAGACAGAGAGAATGTAGACAATAGGAGGAAAGCAAAAAAGAAGGGACAAACAAGGCTCCTACAAATACTGATATCAGAAGTGAGCCACCTGATTTGGGTTCTCAGGTGTGAGAGAACAATCAACATGAAGCAACACTCATCAGATGAGATAAGATGAAGGTGGCACAAGGCAATCACAAACAGATTTGCAACAGATAGAGTCACAGCCAAGAAAATAAAGAGATCCATGAGATACACAAGGCTGATCAATAAGACATGGAAACAGACCCAGGCTGGATACCCCCTCTAGCAGGGAACAATGTCTTGAGGTTTTTTAGCGGCTAGTGGAGAAGGTGCATCTGAAAGGCCCCTCCCAGAAACTGACCCCCACACTACCCCTATGTCATGGGGTGTGCATAAATGCATTTCATCCTCTGAACCCAGGCTAGGCTTAGCCTTGCTCAGCTACAGCATGCTATGTTAGAGCTGATATTACTTCACCTACTATATAGCATATATTTCCAGCCATATAACTAAGTGTATCTGTAATACAATGCTTTCCAAAAAAAAAAAAAAGAAAAACTCTAGCTAGCTCTGGGCCTAGCTCTCATTGCCATATGGAGCCTTATTATATACAGTCGAGGCCCTCTTAACCCATAGCCCTCATAACCCATAATCCCTCCTAACCTATACATTTTTCATGTTACCAAATTGGTTTGCAGGTAATTACATGCCATAACCCATACATCCCCAATACCCCTTAACCCATAGATAGTTGGGAGTAAAATCTCATAATTATGTAAATATATTTTTAGTAAAGTTAAATCCATTACATGTTTTTCTTACTTCCACATTCAGTTTAACTATGCCCACATCTCTTGATATCCTCAAAAAAGGACTGACAATCCTGAAAAGGAAAGTCCAGGCCAGGAAAGGTGATCTCCTGAGGCAACTCAGAGAGAAAAAATCAATTTCATCAGAAGATGAACAATGGCTCGATGGCAATGCGAATTTTGTGAATGAGGTTCAAGTTATTGAAACCCTGGAAAGTGCCTCTGATTATGAGAGAGGCTTGGGGAGGCTGGATAAGGTCCAGAGTGTCATGCTGGACGGAGCGTGGTGGTTCTGTTGATGTTTCTGTCTGGCAGCCCCCTTGGCTGCTTGTTCTCTTTGTATGAGGGATAGGGCGTCTGGCCTATCTCTGTCCTTCTGTTGTATGTGTAGGATGATATCTGTGTTGGTGACCATCGTCTTGGTCATCTTCTGTGGAGTTCTAACACTTTGTTAGAATGGCTGTGGGTAGTGGCAGTGCTGGCTGCTGTCATTCCCTATCTCCTAAAGGAGGAAGGGGATCTAGATGTGAAGGAGTCGATTTGGATACTTAAGACATGTATCCAAAGGAAGGGATGTCTGGAGTGCTGATACGCCTTGTATTGCACTTAGTTTGTTGGTATGCCACTAAGGTTGTGAATGGAAGGAGCTGCTCCTTCCTGCTGGGTGTTCTGGTGCAGATAGGGTGATTCTATAGAGCACTGAGAAGTCCATTACTCAGTGACCTTCGTCTGTCTGGAGCGAAGAAAGGCAACGCCTTTCTAAGCGCTTATCGTATGTGTCAGAGTTCGATGAGTTCCCAATCAGGACTCGGTTTACTATATATGGTAAATTAAGTGAAACGCATCACTAAGTCGCTTAGCAGACCCTAGGGTGCGTTCTAGGGCACGAGTGGGAGGGGAAAGGGGCTGGGAAGCTTTGGATCACTTAGAGGGTTGCTCTGAGAATGTCTAAGATTCACAAGAGACCAAGCTTAAGGCTTTGGTCCCCTTCTATGAGCATATTTATACACAACTATTTAGGCGGAGTCTTCAGCAGTGCCTGATGTGTTTCAGCAGCAGTAAGGCCACGAAAACCATCAGCAGATTAGTGTAAGTAGTTTAGTAACAAGCCAAGGCAACACAACAGCAGAAGGGATCGGCAGGAGTGTAATAGCAGTGGTGTAAGGTAAGGAGGGGGAAGTGGTGACGACTCCAGCCGGACTGTGGGAAATATGTACGTATAAGGCAAGAAGATTAGTAAGCATAAGCGTCCCAATAGTCCACCATGACACAGAGTGCCATTGTTCAGAAACTGTGCAAGATTGCCAGCAATATTCTGAAGGTTGCCAGCAATAAATGCCAACATGTGTTAGCCTTATCATTGATTCTCAAGTTATTAAACAAGCTATTTAAAAAGGACCACCATGTGAGCATGAAAATGCATCTGAGTGCAAGAAAGGATCATGCAAAAAGGCAAAGCCAATCATTCAATCAAAGATGTTGAATGCCACATTGGCCCAATGCATTGAGATCTTAGACTGGTTCCATGCAAACAGTGAAAACCAGTCAAACACAGCAAGGCACTTTGAGAAGGCCTACCTGCACTTACTGATCAAGCAGCCATTGATTTCCACATGGGTGAAGGACGAGGCCAAATGGTGGGAGCAATGGACACAGTGTAGTGAGGGCACAAACCATCAAAGTACAAAATGTGCTTGTCAGACACTGCATCCAGAGATCACTGAGATGATGGATCTATGGGTATCAAAGGTGATGGGAGATGGGATCCTCCTGACTGGCGAAGTTCTCCATCAGAAGTGGACCAAATTTGTGGATTTGGTCAGAATTCCGAAGGAGGACCATCTCAAGCTCAGTGATGGTTGGCTTGCTTGCTTCAAGAAATGAAATTGTCTTAAAGAACTCAAACGCCATGGTGAGGTGGCATCTGCAGATCAGCAGACAGTCTGTCATGGTGGACTATTGGGATGCTTATGCTTACTAATCTTCTTACCTTATATGTACATATTTCCCACAGTCTGGCTGGAGTCATCACCACTTCCCCCTCTCTACCTTACATTATCTCTATTACACTTCTGCTGGTCCCTTCTGCTGTTGTGTTGCCTTGGCTTATTACTAGAGTACTTACACTAATTTGCTGATGGTTTTTATGGCCTTACTGCCGCTGAAACACATCAATTGCTGCCAAAGACTCCGCCTAAATAGTTATGTATAAATACACTCATAGAAGGTGACCAAAGCCTTAAGCTTGGTCTCTTGTGAATCCTAGACATTCTCAGAGCAATCCTCCAAGTGATCTAAAGCTTCAAAGCCCCTTCCCCCTCCCACTTGTGCCCTAGAACGTACCCTAGGGTCTGTTAAGTGACTTAGTGATGCATTTCACTTAATCTACCATATATAGTAAACCAAGTCCCAATTGGGAACTCTTCAAACTCCAACACATACATCAAGTGCTCAGAAAGGCGTTGCCTTTCTTTGCTTCAGACAGATGAAGGTCACTGAGTAACGGACCTCTCAGTGCTCTATAGAACCACCCCATCTGCACCAGAAACCCAGCAGGAAGGAGCAGCTCCTTCCATTCACAACCTTAGTGGCATACCAACAAACTAAGTGCAATACAAGGCATATCAGCACTCCAGACATCCCTTCCTTTGGATACACATCTTAAGTATCCAAATCGACTCCTTCACATCTTGTCATGGTGGACTATTGGGACGCTTACGCTTACTAATCTTCTTGCCTTATACGTACATATTTCCCACAGTCCGGCTAGAGTCGTCACCACTTCCCCCCCCTTACTTTACACTACTGCTATTACACTCTTGCCGATCCCTTCTGCTGTTGTGTTGCCTCGGCTTGTTACCAAACTACTTACACTAATCTGCCAACAATTTTCATGGCCTTACTGCTGCTGAAACACGTCATGCACTGCCGAAGACTCCACCTAAATAGTTGTGTATAAATACGCTCATAGAAGGGGACCAAAGCCTTAAGCTTGGTCTCTTGTGAATCCTAGACATTCTCAGAGCAACCCTCTAAGTGATCCAAAGCTTCCCAGCCCCTTTTCCCCTCCCCCTTGCACCCTAGAACGTACCCTAGGGTCTGCTAAGTGACTTAGTGACATGTTTCACTTAATCTACCATATATAGTAAACTGAGTCCCGATTGGGGACTCTTTGAACTCCGACACATACGTTAAGTGCTCAGAAAGGCGTTGCCTTTCTTTGCTCCAGACAGACGAAGGTCACTAAGTAACGGACTTCTTAGTGCTCTATAAAATCACCCTATCTGCATCAGAACACCCAGCAGGAAGGAGCAGCTCCTTCCATTCATGACCTTAGTGGTATACCGACAAACTAAGTGCAATACAAGGCGTATCAGCACTCCAGACATCCCTTCCTTTGGATACATGTCTTAAGTATCCAAATTGACTCCTTCACAGCTAGATCCCCTTCCTCCTTTAGGAGATAGGGAATGACAGCAGCCAGCACTGCCACTACCCACAGCCGTTCTAACAAGGCATTAGAACTCCACAGAAGACGACCAAGACGATGATCACCGATGCAGATATCATCCTACATATCTAACAGATGGACAGAGATAGGCCAGACGCCTTACCCCTCATACAAAGAGAACGAGCAGCCAAGGAGGCTGCCAGACAGAAACATCAACAGAACCGCCACACTCAGTCCAGCATGACACATCTAGATCCCCTTCCTCCTTCAAGAGATAGAGGACAACAGCAGCTAGCACCACCACTACCCACAGCTGTTCTAACAAGGCGTTAGAACTCCACAGAAGATGACTAAGATGATGGTCACTGACACAGATATCATCCTACACATACAACAGAGGGACAGAGACAGGTCAGATGACCTAACCCCTGTACAAAGAGAACAAGCAGCCAAGAAGGCTGCCAGACAGAAACATTGACAGAACCACCACGCTCAGTCCAGCATGACACAGTCAAGCAAGATAGAGAGTGCATACAAGATCTTATTGCCAAATATGGATATGGGCCTCATGACATATTCAATATGGATGAAACTGCCCTCCTCTACACATGTGTATTCTGTTTATTTCTGAAATCACATAAAATTCATTTAAGTAACAGTATGCCTCCTGATCAAGGACTGGCAAACATAAAACTCTCAGGGGTGAAAGGCAAGAAGACTAGACTGACATATGCCTTCACCGCAAATGCCAGTGGATTGGAAAAATTGCCACCCCTTATCATCGGGAAAGCAAAGAAACCATGCATGTTTGGTAACAAGTCAGGAGCACAACTTGGATTTTACTACCAGAATAATGCAAAGGCCTGGATGACCTTGATCATGTATCAAGAGTGGCTTCAGAATTGGGATCAGGAGTTGCAGGTGCAAGGCCAAAAGATCCTGCTATTGCAGGATAATTTTGCAGGTCATATTGCTCCCAATGGCCTTCAGAATATCCGGATTGTGAATTTTGCACCAAATCTCACTGCCCATATCCAGCCAATGGATCAGGGCATCATTCACTGCTTTAAAGTGCATTACTGCAAACTGTTCATCGAGCAAGCAACTGAAGCCTTGGATAAAGGGATAACTGCATCTCAGATCTATGATATGGATCAACTTCAGGCAATGTGTGTTTCAGAATCAGCTTGGGATGAAGTGGATGCAATGATGATACAGAATTGCTGGCACAAAGCTGGCATACTACCCACCCTGAATCACCCCATTGTTCAGCCTACAATCTTGGTCCATTCTCTCATCAATAGCAATCCAATTCTGTCAGATAGCCCTGTCGAACATGTTGAGAGGGATATAACAAATGCTCTCAATGACTTGACATTGAGAGGTGTGCTGCACAAGGGCAATGTCATGTCCATTGAAGTGCTCCTCAATCCAGCAGAGGAGGCCCATGTCATTGATCAAATGACTGCTGATGAAGATATCTATCAGGCAGTGCTTGATGCATGGCAGGCACAGGAGGACATGCTCTTATATGGTGGCAATGATGGTATCAATGCTGACATCCCAGTTCCTCCTTCAAATTGTGACTTTCTCCAGGCCAAATCAATAATTAGTCAGTGTCTCCAAACTAGCAACAGTACTGCAGCACATAAACTTGAGACTGCACTTGCATCTTATAGTCATGAGATGCATGTAGAGAGATCTCAGTCTCTCGCTTCAACACAAACAAGGTTCTGTCCATGCCTACAGCATGGATTGCTCGCGCAAGCGCTCGCTCACCATACCTGCGGCATAGAACTTCACCTTGTTGGGGGCTGCGCCCCCAAACCCCTGCTTTCTCTCTATAGTTCTAATATATATGTATATATTTTTATAGCACTCCAGTAATCATATCTCAGTCAACTTTTATATAGTACACTACCAATGGTCACTTCACCAAGCATAGTCTATCTACAGTATAGTACAGTTACTTTAGCAACACTTCACTATATACAATATTTTTAGTCTTTGCTTCCTCCATCTCTTCTTTCCAAATGGCCTTAATATTAGCCACAGATGTCACTCTAGATACTCCTACATAAAATTGTCCATGTGTAAACACAGGTGATCTTAAATCTAGCCCCACATGCTTTACAGATTGCCCTTGTGATTTATTAATGGTCATTGAGAAGCAGAGCCTTATAGGAAATTGTCTTCTAATAAACTTGAAGGCAATCTGATCCTCTGAGGGCTGATTATATATTCTTGGGATAAAAATCTTTTTTCCTGCATTATCCCCAGTAAGAAGTTCAACTTCTAATACTCTGCTTCTAGCTCTTTTTAAAATGGCTCTGCTGCCATTACAAACACCACTTTTAGCATCTAGATTCTTAAGAATCATGATGGGACACCCAATTTTTAGCTCTAATTGAGCAAGTGGAAGGCCAGAGCATTTAATGGAATTTAAATACTCAATAGGATAGTTAAGCATAGGATCATCTGTTCCACTTTGCTCAGTATTAGGAATGTAGTCTGCACTGTTATGCACTTGCACATCCCCATGAAATTTCTGAAGAACTTCTTTGTTAAAATTGTCCACATCATTATTTATGCCACATAAAATGGTGCACTCTAAGAAGTAGGCATTAGGAAGACCAACAGTGTGGATGCCAGGATAAATGGTATCAGTTAGTGATGCCACAGTATTCTCAGTGCACTTAAAGTGCTCAGGCAGAGAGATACTACCCCCATCATCTGTATGTTTGCCTTGGCCCACCTCTAGCTGCCATTTAGCAAAGTTTTGCTCTGCCTCAATGGTAATGTTAAGACGCATGTTCTGATAAAGATGTAGAATGGTTATAGATCTCCACAAAATAGATCTTTGGATGCAGGCTCCCACAACCTGTGCATGTGAACCCTTAAGAATGACTGGTAGGATTTGTTGGAAGTCACCACCAAACACACAGGTAAGACCACCAAAGGGCTTATCACAGCTACGCATATCTCTAAAGGAGTGATCTACTGTCTCCATATTATGTCTATGCTGCATGGGTGCCTCATCCCAAATAACCAAGTCAGTCATGCAAATTAACTCTCCCATGTGAGAGCTTTTAGTGAAGCCACAAACTGAACTCTCATGGCAAGGGATAGGAATTTTAAAAGCAGAGTGAGCAGTATGCCCTCCTTTAAGAAGGAGTACAGCAATCCCTGAAGAAGCAACACAAAGAACAATTTTATGCTGAGAGCGCAGATGATAACAAAGAGTGTTATAAAGATAGGTTTTGCCAGTACCTCCAGGCCCATGAAGAAAAAAGATCTCCCCTGATTTATTTATAATGGCTGAGGTGATCCTCTCAAAGGGAGCATGCTGGTCAGGGTTAAGCTTATCAATGTGCTCTGCTGCCCATCTGGCCTGGTCTTCTATATTATATTGGTGCTGCTCTGCGATCAGTGGATTGCCTACTATTGCTCCCCAGTCACCAACAATCTGTGGCATGGTGGGCCAATCTTTAAGTCTTTGACCAAAGTGAGAAAGAAGTTGGTCAATAAGATAAAGACCATAATCCTGGATCTCCTCCTCAGAGGGATCTGCAAGAATATTACTCTGCTGAAGAAAGTGCTTAAGGTCATCACAAATATCTGACCAAAAAGTGTTCCACAATGCTCTTGGATCAGCAGGAGTGCACTCATGCAAAATAGTCACAAAAAGATGGCGCAGTTGATAGCCAGTTTGCATATGCCTTGCCTCTTGCAAGCATTGATGCCATTCATGATCATCTTCTAAAAGGCCACGCGCAATACAGGCCTCCCTAAAAGAAGGATATCTGATGCCCTCATAAGAATAAAGGTCATCCCAGCCAGTGGCACCTTTAACAACAGTAAGAAGAAGGCGCAGATAGAAGCACTCCCCTGAGGTAGGATGAGCATGATACATCCTGCCAATAGCAAAGCCTTGCTTTCTTATATACCATATATATGTCTTCTCCCTATTTCTTTTATCCCAAACCATTTTAGAAGGGAAGTCAGGATATAATGTATTATGAACAACTTCATTATTCATCCTTTTATTGGCATCAAACCACCCAGTAAGTGTGGTAAGCTTTTCATTTTCTGGGTCAACAACTTCTTGCAAGTTGGCTATCTCATTAACATTCCATGTAACTGACTGCTTATCAGGAAGATGGACTTGTAGACGCATAACAGAAGGCATCTGCTCCTGCATCTCAAAGAAGCAGAGGCGCCAAGTGGCCTCACAACTGCTAATATAATGCACATCTAGATATAATTTAATTTCATCTGTGCATCTTCCAAACTGCATTGTGGTGCAATCATGACCTTTATACACATATTTATAGATATATTTTATTGCTTTGATAGAGGCAATAGACTCCACATTAATGTGGCAGCGATATTTCCAAATTAAATATGGAGAGTAGCAAACAACCCATTGGTTGTTGACTTGCTTATTTTTAACCACATATGTATGGCCAGTGTTAGCACGCCTTGTACACGCATAAGAATCCTCTGTCACAGTAGTCTGCTCTCTAAATGGCTTAGGGAAACCTTTAGAGCATGTGCCAGTCACCATGCAAGGTGCATTAGAATTTTGTTCTCCACATGGCCCATGAACCATAAACTTTTTTATAAGTTCTAGCAACTCATTACTATCATGTGGAAATTCAGAGGACATAAGGCTATCAACATCCTCTGGTGTGCACAATTTAGCATGAGGCTGAAGAAAGATGATAATATGTGCATGAGGAAGGCCTCTCTTTTGAAACTCAATAGTATAGAGATATGCAGCTATATCACCTAAGACACCATTTTTAATCTCTTTGATAAGAGATTGAAGCTTGGCATGAAATACACGCACTACCAAGTCAGGGCGATCAGAAGCAGTTTGATTATATAGAAGTGCATTCTGAATTTCAGGCCAATTAGGATTGGCAGTCATGGTAATAAATAAATCTCCTCCACCAAAGTAATAATTTATAGCTAAGGCATCTTGACAATGCTGCTGCATATTACGTGTGCTGCCAGAAAAGCTAGAAGGCAAAATATATCTTTTGCCTAACTCATTTGAGTTAGCATCAGCATTGGCAGCCACAGCATCTACCAAGCCTTTATAAACCTCTGAACGCAGCTGAGCTTAATTAAATCTAGCAAAGTTAAGGCAATTTTGCTCAGCAACAGCCCATGTCTCACATACAAACTCTTGAAAGAGTTTTCCAGCAAGAAAGAGGTGATGAGATTCTACCTCCATAGGATGAATAAAAAGGCGATAGCGAAAATATTCTCCCATAGATACATATTTCTTTTTAGAGCCAGGTTGCATCTGCACATCTTCTTGGCCATTATAATGAATGCCCTGCCTCCAACCAAGTTGGCCAGTAGGAAATAGCAAAACATAGCACAAAGCAGGGTAAAAAGGATGCTGATCTGATATACGCTTCAAAGGGAATCCATACTTGCGATATAAAACAATATCCTGAGAGCCAGTGGGCTGATCACCATCACCAAGTAAAATGACAGCCATCTCCTGAACAGAGGCATCAGGAACCTGATAGCGTCGTCTATCAGTGGAGGGATCAAAATGGAGTGTAATTTGGCACTGCTGCTCAGGAGGCATATTTCTAGTTAACTCATATGCCTGTTTATATAGATGAACCCCTCTATGGTGGCGATATAACATATCCTGAAGTATGCCCATAGTATTCTGATCCAGATTAACATTCCACATGTTTGTCATATGATGTCTTAAAGCATCATCTGAATCATATATATATAATTGGGCATATACTGGTGGCAAGCTGCCATCCTCAGGTGGTAAAAGTGAGCCTGCCCTATGTATAAGCTCTCCATGGAGCCTAAATGTATATGGCCCACCACCTGCTTGATTAATGGACTCATCAACCTTTCTTCCAACTGATGTCATGGCCAAAGCACTATTATAAGTGCGAATATTAGAGTGAAAAGCTCTCCCAGATGGATTTGGGCCAGTTAAAAGATTATAAAGCTCAGCTGGTGCTGGCTGAAGTGAAGGAAGAGATATCTTCCCACTATAACAACACATGCCAAATTTTGGATTGACATTAGATGAATGGAATAGGCACTCAGCCATTCAATGTAAAGCCCCACAAGAAGGGCATAAAATATTCATATCTTTTAAATCATGAACATCCCAAGCAGGGTTAAAAGCATGGCGACCAGCAGGAAGAGGCCTAGAGACTAATAATGGCTGTGGTGGTACAATGGTCTAATAATTATTAATTACTTTGAGAAATAGAATAATAATAATAATTTTTAACTCACATTTTGAGGTTGAGGATGCTGAGGAGAAGAGGCAGAGGCAGTGGCAGTGGCAGTGGCAGTGGCAGAGGCAGCAGCAGTGGCAGAGGCAGCAGCAGTGGCAGAGGCAGAGGCAGTGGTGATATCAAAAGCAGGACCAAGGGCAGAGGTAGAGGCAGAGGTAGAGGCAGGGACAGGGACAGAGGTAGAGGTAGATGCAGTGGTCTAAAAAAAAAAATTATAAATATATCAGTATTTAATATAATAAACTTACAGAAATTTGTTGTCTTCTGTTAAATTGAGGAATAAGAGGAGGAAGAGCAGCATATGCTGCAGCTAGTTCAGCAGAAGTGAGAACTTGAGGAGGGGGGGCAAGAGGGCCAGACTGTCCTATAGCTTCAGAGTGAGCTATCAGCTGAGCCACCAAAGGAGGAGGCAAATGATGATAAGTTTGACCATTGAAAGTAAAAGGAACAGAGACAGCAGAAGTAGAAGTATCAGAAGTGGGAACAGCAGTGTTTAAGGATGTAGAAGGAGTTCTATGCTGTTCAGGAGAACCCATAACACGCTGAGTCCTCTCCTGGTCACGTGCAGCTTGTTGGTGGCGCTGAGGAGAGGTTAGAGGAGTGCCAGAAGAAGGGGGAGGAGCAGGAGTGTCAGACATAGTAGATAGCAGCTAAAAAGAGAAAAAAAAATTAAAAACACAATTTAACATTAAAAAGATAGTAAACATGCAGCTGTGGATGAGAAATAGTCTTGAAATGTGTGTGAAAGTGGCAAGGAAGCTGAAAAAGACCATAAAGATATTAAATCAGAATTTTATATGTTAAAAGGATGGAAGACGCACCTCTGGTGATGAAAATAAGCCTTATAGCACTGAGAAAAGGCTAAAAAAGCGAAAATATATGTGCATAATCAGTTATAGTGTCAAGGAGGCAGAGGGACATACCTTGGTTGCAGTGATAGTAGGATTTTGATGGAGAGAAGCAGATTCACGAAGTGGGCCTTGTGCTTACGAAAGATTCCTAGAGGAAAGAGCCAAAGGACACTGTTGACGCTTTTTTGATGCTTAGTAAGCAGCAGAGTACAGAAGGATGAAAGACACACCTCTGATAATGAAAGAAGCCTTATAGCACTGAGAAAAGGCTAAAAAAGCGAAAATGTATATTAAAAGTCAGTTATAGTGCCAAGGAAGCAGAGGGACACACCTTGTTGCAGTGATAGTAGGATTTTGATGGGAGAGAGGCAGATTCACGAAGGCAGCGTTGTGCTTACAAAAGCGTTCCCACGTTCCCTTTTATGCTTAGTAAGCAGCAGCGTACTGAAGTGAGGGTGGTTTTTGGCTTACTCAGCGCTTAGTCAGTCAGAATTGCCTTACGGGGACAACTCTCTTTTATAAGAATGACAAGGTTATGTCCATGCCTACGGCATGGGACTTAACCTTGTTGGGGGCTGTGCCCCCAAACCCCTGCCTCTTACTATTCTTAAATTGAGCTTGTGTAGCTTATCTTACTTTCACATTATTTTAGCACCCTTCCAATTTCCTTCTACAATTGAAGCTGTCTTAACCCATTGCTGTTTATGCAAGCCCAAAGGTATGGGTTACAATAATGTATAGGTTTAGGCAATGGGGCTAAAAATAGAAATGTAAAAAAAGAAATTGAAAATCAGAGAGTTTTGTGTATTTGTGATATGCATTTATGATAATTAAAGCTATATTTGTGGATAAATAATTTATTTATCACTTTATGCATATTTGACTACTAAATGATGAAAGGGTGGCCTCCAGTTTATATGCTAAAGGCTCATTAACCCTAGTAATAAACTTATTGACAACTAATGATGCCTGGAGGTACTTGAAATGCAAAGGGCCAGTGTCATCAAGCTCATCATCTAATTCATCCCTGGTGGTTAGGTGTGTGGTTAAGCATATTAGGGATGCATCCTTCTGCACCTCTTATGCATCAAGCATAGCACAATAGATCTCCTCTTTGGTTACATCATTAATGACTTGGCTGTAGCTCATTCACTGGATTGAGAAGTGCTTCAATGGCCATTCTGTTGCCCTTTTAAAGTATGCCTCTCTTGGTTAAGCCATCAAGAGCCTTCTCTATGTCTATCTTAGCCTATTTCAAAGCAAATCTTCACACAATTTTACAATTTTACCAAAAATAATTTTATAATAGTATGGGTTTTTGCCTTGGAAAGCTATGGGTTATGCTTATAAATGCCTGAAAACCAATTTGATAACTGAAAATTTCTATGGGTTAGTGCAGATTATGGGTTCTCACAGCTATGGGTTAAGACAGTTTTAACTGAATTTTTTAGTAACAGTACATACATTTAGAGTAGTATAAATATTATCTGGGAAGGCTGCATGTTTGCCCACACCTGCAATCCCATTCATTCTTCTATATGTGTGTGCTTTATTTTTCCAATAATTATTTTACCATTTTTTCTATCACCTTTAGTATTATCACTATTTATATCATGCCCTTTCATTCACCCTCTTTCACATTACCCTTTTTTATATTACAACCATCCATATTACCCCTATCCACATTACCTCCCTCATATAAATCACCCCCATGTATATCATCCTCATATATTTACCCTACTTAAATTACACCCATCTATATTACACTTATTTATATCACCTCTATCTATATTGCCCTTATTTATATTCCATCTATCTAAGACATATTATTATATCCATCCATATCATACCCACCCATATCACCCATATCTTTATTACACTTATCTATATTACCTCCTCTTCCATTCCCCCCCCATTCTTATTACCCCCTATCCATTACCCTCCTGCTCATTATATTACCACCCTTCCCTATCATGCTCACTTTTCACTACCCTCCCCATCACTCCCTTTTCATGTCTTAATCTTTCCCTTTCCCACTATTTTATAAAAATTTTAGCCATTTCTGTATCTCTCCCCCTTTATTTTCTTGATTTCTTAGCTGTATTTTACCATGGAAAAATAGATTCCACATTTTCTATATTAAATCCAATATTTTCTGATGTTTTGGTTGATATATCACTGAGAAAAAATATATTGTAAAGTTTTCTACATATATCAAAATCAATCATTATCTAAAATGGTTTGATGATTTTTAGCAGAAAGAATAATATTCAGGATTATCTGTGAACAGATTATTTGCAAAGGCAGTTATTTTTCAAACTTATCCTATAAAAAATGGATTATTAAAGGCCAATAAGCAGAGAGAATAATATTCACAATTAAAGGCCAATATTTCCAAAATTTCTAGTGATATTTGGCAGAGAAAACAATATTTTGAAGGTTATGTGAATCTCTATCTGCAAAGGGACTTATTTTATTTTTATTTGTTGCATCAAGCCAGAGTTAAAACCCATTATATTCCGAATTTTAAGCCATATTTAACAGAGAAATCAATATTCTGAAGGTTATGCAAAGGTTTGTTTGCAAAAGCAGTTATTTTATTGAGCCAGAGTCAAATCCTAATTTTTTCCAAAATTTTGGCAACTTTTAGCAAAGAAAATAATATTCTATGGTGCTTGGGCCAGAGTGTGGGAGAGTTGCAAGTTTGTTGGATTAGATAAGCAACCCAAGAAGCGTGGGAGCAGTGGTTGTTTAGCTGTGCAGGTAGTTATTTTTTAGCCAGAGTCAAAACCCTTTTTTTTCCGGAATTTTAGCAGAGAAAATAATATTGTAAAGTGTGTAAGATACTATTTGCAGTGTTTAGACTTGCATATTCGATTTTACTGCTTAGTAAGCAGTTCAGAGACACTCACATTCACGCTTAGTAAGCCCAGGATGAAGACTGTCCCGTTTTGGTGGCTTAGTCAGGATTAGTCAGCCTGAGTCAGCAAGCTCTCCAAGTCTGGCCGAAAAAAGGCCAAAAATTAGTCATCATTTTCCTTATGCAGGCCAATTCCTCAGACCGTCCTCACTTGTATTAGGGATGATGATTGTATTATCTTTTCATCTATATAATATAGATAAGATACAGATAAATGATGATCATTCACGTGTGCTGAATGGGATGTGGTGAGGACAGTGCATAGGAGTGGACACCACCCATCAGATGCACCACCCATCGGACAGCCGAGCCATGACCTGCCCATCAGCACCCACATCAGACAGCTGCCCATCAGACAGCCAAGCATTGCAGCGGAGTTCAAATAAATCACACGTCACAGGCGTTACTGTCCGAAAGGTGATGACTGGCCGATATGTGGTGCGGATATAGTATCCTGAAATCCGATTGGTGGATGATCCGGGCCGTTATCAGACCAACTCGTTCCTAACAATGTAGTCGACTCTGGTCAACTCTGATGAATCGGGTTAGATCGAGTTATAACTCGACTCGATGTTAACTCGACTCTGCGGCAACACTACTGTATTCTCCAGGTTGTCTTGTACTCACTATCCATCCCCCACGACTTCTTTGACCGACTTCTATCTCGAATATGGGAAATGGTGTGGCACTTTGCAGGAAAGCGTCGTCTCTCAAGAGGGTCCAGGTAGGTGTCAGTGGGAATGAGCAGGTCCCTCTTCCAACGGTTACTGAGCTGTGCGGCCCAGATTCAGGCCCGCTTTACTGTACCGATAGATGACAATGGAAACGCTCCCCGACGACGTGCTTCTGGAAATATTCAGATTCTATGTTAACGAACCTGACAAGTTCCATATGGGCAAAGTTGACTGCCACAGATGAATGGCATACGTTGGTGCGCGTGTGCCGAAGGTGGCGAAACCTCGTTTTTGCATCACCACCTCGCCTGCACCTGACAATCCTCTGCACCCCCCAAAAAACTTGTGAGGAAGATGCTGGATATATGGCCAGCGTTGCCTATTGTCATATTGAGCTTTGAAAGCGACTCGGAATTGCTCATGGAGAGTGCGGATAACATCTTTGCCGCACTCGAACACGACGACCGCGTATGTCAAATCACCCTGGTTGACATCCCGATTCGCAATTGGAAAGAATCGCGGCAGTAATGCAGGAGTCATGATTGCATGATGTCCGGCTCTGACATCGATGTACATTGGAACACTTGATTCATTCTTTCGGGCGCCGGTTTTTCCCGATTCATTCCTAGGCTGATCTGCCCCGTCTGCGACAGCTCGACTTGATGGGAACTACGTTTGTCCGTCAGTGACCTTGTCGATCTTCACGTTTGGGTTGTTCCGCCCTCTGGTTACATCCCACCCGAGGCGTTGACCGCTTTCCTGGCCGCGATGACCAGGCTCAAATCGCTTCACTTTTGATTCCGTTCTCCTCGACCTCCCCCCGATCAAACAAGTCGACCTCTATCTCGGTTACCACGCACCGTCCTCCCGACTCTCACCGAACTGCAGTTCAAGGGTTCAGCGAGTACTTTGAGGGCCCCATCTCCCGAATCGACGTTCCTCTACTCGACTTTCCTCACTTCACAACTCCTCCATTTCCTTCGTCGCACAGAAAATCTCAAGCTATTCGATGAAGGCGAATTGGTGTTTGGCCGCAGGTCAGTTGGGACATCACTCTTCTCACAAAAATCGGAAGTCGTTCATAATCGCCTCACGTCGAGAGTTGCAACACCCTACCATGAATCATACTTTCACCTTTAGTGCGAGTCTGTAGCTTGTGCTCGCCTCTCTTCTCCACTTTGCAGTGCCTCAATATCCAACAGTCGAGTATCCAGGAGAACAAGACAACATTGAGAACATGCGATGGCTGGAACTTTTACGTCTCTTTACCGCTGCGAAGGATCTGCGCTTATCCGGGCAAGTTGTGCCAAGGGTTGCAGCCGCCCTGCAAGAACTTGTCGGGGAAAGAGTAACAACAGAGTTACCTGCGCTGCAAAATCTTTTCGTACCGCAACAGTGGCTCGTTGCCGGGCCATCAAGGCCAGTCCGTGTGGGAGCCTTTGAGCAGTTTGCGGCCGTGCGACAGCTTTATGGTCACCCTGTAACTGCCCACGTGATGAAAATGGAAGTTGATTGTGAATGGATGGGGATATGATGTTTCCTACGGCCTTTGACTCCGAAAGTGAAAGCTTGGGTACTTTCGCTGCAACAGCCGGATCTAGTCTCCTATGATATCTTGAACCTAGATTGGACTGTGGCACCTTGTCGGGTGGGACAGTCGTTTCACTTTGTATATTTCGTGTAGAATTAAGCGAACAAACTTGGCGGTAGAATCAAGGCACTCCGTCTTGAGCACGTGTCCCAATTATTGTCTGTCCACTCAATCTTCATGCCCGTGTACCTCACTAATTCCAATCCAGCCTGGAGCGAAGCCATTACTGCAGATTGGCTGACGTTGACGCGATGCCATACCTTCATCCGCCCACACCCTCATCTTCCAGCTCCAAAGGATGCGATTCCCAAGTTGTACATTCGTGCCAAGTGTAGTAACTGATAACAAGGAACAGTGATGCCTGGGAGATACAAGTGATGGGTCATGAGTGTAAAAGCACGACTGCGGACATTCGAGGGTGTTACGGAGACTGGTTATCATGTCCACATGCAGGGGCGATCCGCACCGTGCCGCGTCCAGCAGCTTTCCAGGTGCGGGCGCCTCTGTGCCGAACCCTGTGATCCGTTCTTCTCCCACCCTGCATTGCAACCAACACTCGACTACTCACTTGCATGGAATATAAGATAATGTTCGTTCGCAGAGTTTGTAATATATATATATCAGGCACGATCAACTAAGTTGAATCTAGTTGAATGTAGATTAAACAAAAATTCTATGTCAAATGGCATCGTTTAATCTTGATGCGGCCCAGTCTGTGGTTGTACAGGCCCGTGAGGAATTATGGAAGTGACGGTAGAAGTTGTTACATCAACAACGGTAGTGGCTTGGACAACAGGGGGGGTAGTCGGATCGGGTGTCGAGATGTCAACGGGAACGTTCCCGTTGGCATCGGGTTGCCCAAACGAGACGTCCGCACCTTGCGGGGCGACGATCACGTCACGGCCAATTAAATCCAAGTCACTGTCCCGAGCATACAAAGACGGCAAGGCCGTCCTTGTTGCGCCGCCTGCCGTACTGGTCACAGCCAATTCTGTACACATTTGTCAATGGTCCGGGTCAATCCTAGAGATGTAGGCCGCGAAAGACACTTACGGGGGACTTGGCCAGCGCCAGGATTAGTATCACGTCGCGTAGGCACAGCGGACACGGCGATGGGTGCGAGAACGGCAACCAAGAGAGATGGTGTAAAGTAACGCATTTATGGTAGAGTGAGAGTTGTTCACAGCTGGAAAAAAAGATGACTAGACGCGCGACCAGGTTAGCCTGCAGGAAGACTAGCTCGGAGGTTGTCCGGAAGGAGAGTGGACGAAGGGAAAGGTACTGACCGAGAAATGAAGTAACACAGAAGGACTATGCAGATAAGAGGGAAGTGGGAGAGTTGACTTGTGTGGGCCGGCTGTGTGGGAGCAGCCCTGATTTATAGACAAAGGCTCAGTAGGCTCGTCATCGTCGGGCTCTGCCTGTTGTTTGAGCTTGCCACCAGGTAGCTCGCCTGAGGTGATCATAGGCCTAGGCTATGCAGTGGGTGTTGGTGTTGTGCGCCTGTTCGATTGTCACTGAGCAGCGCCTTCCTCATCCGAGGGCTATCGAGACGGATCGGGAACATGCTGGATGTCTCATCACGAGCCGCACAGTACACTAGTAGGCTGGAAGGGTCCGCGCGTCAATTTTTTTCGTTGTATGAATGGCCAAGTGATTAGGCATTTCATCGCTGGAAAGACACGAGGACGACATGTGTGCGTGAGTTTTATGAAGAATTCTGATACATACGTCACTATAAGCAGACAGTGCCAATGCAGCATCTTCGATGGGCTTTTGGGAGCCACGCCAATCGATGGTCTCCGATTCTTGGTCGTGGCCTGCAGCCCCGCTTGGACCCAAAACATCAACGGCGAGGTTGAAAAGCGGTGAGCACAGGAGAACTGACTTTCGGGCAGCACGGCAACACGCGCCACAGTTCGGGATTCGGAAACGTATGTCGGAACTACCATCACGTGATTCAGGCGCTCACTCGCAATTACAGTCAAGTCAGTTCTGCTGTGAATTGCTCAAATCTGGGGTTATCAAATTATATGCTGTCTGTGATCTGTATGTTCATTTTGTCTTCCGTCTATGATCATCCAATCCACCACTGAGTGCCCTGCCCCACGTGAAGTTCCGACATACCCGAACTGTGGCACGTGCACGTGCTGCCGTGTTTGCCCGCAAAGTCAGTTCACCAGTGCTCACCGCTTTTCAACTTCGCCGTTGATATTTGAATGCAAGCGAGGCCGCAGGCCACGACCCCGACACGGAGACTATCAATCAACGCGGATCTTGAAATCCGATCGAAGCTGCTGCATTGGCACTGTATGCTTAATGTGGTATGTATCGACAGCTTTGAATAGCCATCGGATTTGGAAGGCACTGCTCAGTGGCAATCAAAGAGGCGCACAACACCAACACCCACTGCATAGCCTAGGCCCATGATCATCTCAGGCGAGCTACCTGGTGGCAAGCTCAAACAACAGGCAGAGCCCGACGATGACGAGCCTACTGAGCCTCTGTCTATAAATCAGGGCTGCTCCCACACAGCCGGCCCACACAAGTCAACTTTCCCTCTTCCCTCTTATCTGCATAGTCCTTCTGTTTTACTTCATTTCTCGGTCAGTACCTTTCCCTTCGTCCATTCTAGTCTTCCTGCAGGCTAACCTAGTCGCGCGTCTTTTTTTCCGAACTCACCAAGCATATTGATCCAACCCCTGTGAACGACTCTCACACTCTAAATGCGTTACTTTACACCATCTCTCTTGGTTGCAGTTCTCGCACCTCTCGCCGTATCCGCTGTGCCTACGCGACGTGATACTAATCCTGGCGCTGGCCAAGTCCCCCGTGAGTGTCTTTCGCGGACTACATCTCTAGGATCGACCCGGACCATTGACAAATGTGTACAGAATTGGCTGTGACCAGTACGGCAGGCGGCGCGACAATGACGGCCCTGTCGTCTTTGCATGCTCGGGACAGTGACTTGGATTTAATTGGCCGTGACGTGATCGTCGCCCCGCAAGGTGCGGACGTCTCGTTTGGGCAACCCGACGCCAACGGGAACGTTCCCGTTGACATCTCGACACCCGATCCGACTACCCCCCCTGATATCCAAACCTCTACCGTTCTCCATGAAACAGTTCAGACTACGATTGTATTTCCGCCCAAATGATGTCCTTTGTTGGTTATTCCCCTTTTTCCACCCTCCTTGCATTATTGGGTGCCTCGGTGCTGAGATCAATTCTATTTTATGATGAGGACTCGAGTCTGTGTTATAATTAGCAAAAAATAATACGATGGCTGTGCAGAGAGAATGCGAGCACACGACAATCACACGATTCACCGCCTTGATGCACGAGAAAATCCACATCTCGCCGCGAGGTCTGGATATTTCTTAGCGCTCGACGAGGTCAACAGGCACCAAGAGGTTTCAGTTGCTGACTCGTATTTTCAACTTACAGCGCTTCCGGAAAACCATGTCCACATCAACTTTTTTTTTTTGAGCGTCTAGGTTCCCGGTAGTTACCGAGTGCAGCGGAGTTCAATTTGTCCTGAGCAGGAGTTCAACTACACCTAATTTTTTTTGTGTTGTCATGTCATGATAAAGGGCCCGTGAGAGAGTTCTATATTAGGAATGAGACACCACCTGAAAACCGGGCCACCAGTCCCGCTGCTGCTCTTTGTGATGAGTGAGGCACGTGATGCATGCATCCAAATTCATAAATTTCTTGCGATGGATTGTCACCATATCTTAGCTGGCCAACTTTGATGGGTTATAACAGCGTATTTGCATCAGCCACCCCACCACTAAGCCTACTAGGTTTATCTTGTTGTATATAGCCACATATTGTAGCAGCAAGTAGTTGCCATTGTAGCCTAATTGGTATTGTGATGTTTTTTTTAGGTATGAGTCGTGGACCCGGCTCGGCTTGGCTCAGCTCAGAGCGGCTCAGCCAAAATAGGACGAGCCGAGCCGAGCCGAGCCGCTGTGAGCCGCTCGAGCCACGGCTCAGAGCTTCATTTGGATTTTTTGGATGCCACTTCTCTTTAAAGCAATCGTATCCTTTTTTGGCGGTATCTACAGTTTGAGAACGGCTCAAGCGCTCAAGACGTTGATGCAACGTTGATGCTCAACGACGGCCTCAACGACGGCCTTAAGCTTCCACTCAAGTCTCACCCTCCCTCTGGCCCCTGCCTTTCGCACGCCATCCTGCTGAACAGCATCGGCGCTCAGGCTCAACCCTCAAGGTGGTGCGCTCCAGCTCGGTCGCCGTTCTCGCGGGGGTCAGTTGGCCCTGCGCTTGGCCTCGACCGTGTGGGGTTCCTGTGCCCCAACCGGGCCAACCCTGATCCTAGATGCAGATGGTAACGGTAATGTGCTCATGCCATCTGGGTAAACTTACTCTGGTTCTTTAGCTTGGTGATCAGCAACCGCACCAGCACCAACACCAGCACCAGCACCGCTGCTACCGCGCGCACCTCCACCAGCACCAGCAGCCGCACCAGCACCAGCACCAGCGGCCGCACCAGCACGAGCATCGCCGCTGCTGCGTGCACGTCCACCAGCACCAGCAGCACCGGCGGCGGCGCCACCCCACCAGCACCAGCAGCCGCACCAGCACCAGCAGCGGCGCCACCCAACCAGCACCAGGGGCCGCACGAGCACGAGCACGAGCACGAGCACCGCCGCTGCTGCGTGCACGTCCAACAGCACCAGCAGTCGCACCAGCACCAGCAGCGGCGCCACCCAACCAGCACCAGGGGCCGCACGAGCACGAGCACGAGCACGAGCACCGCCGCTGCTGCGTGCACGTCCAACAGCACCAGCAGTCGCACCAGCACCAGCAGCGGCGCCACCCAACCAGCACCAGGGGCCGCACGAGCACGAGCACGAGCACCGCCGCTGCTGCGTGCACGTCCACCAGCACCAGCAGCACCTGCGGCGGCGCCACGCCACCAGCACCAGCGGCCGCACGAGCACCGCCGCTGCTGCGTGCACGTCCACCAGCACCAGCAGCACCGGCGGCGGAGCCACCC
This sequence comes from Russula compacta, assembly GCA_022376555.1. Classification (NCBI taxonomy): domain Eukaryota; kingdom Fungi; phylum Basidiomycota; class Agaricomycetes; order Russulales; family Russulaceae; genus Russula; species Russula compacta. Next base: position 95,142 of record WTXH01000119.1, read on the forward strand.
CACCAGCACCAGCGGCCGCACGAGCACGAGCACGAGCACCGCCGCTGCTGCGTGCACGTCCACCAGCACCAGCAGCACCGGCGGCGGCTCCACCCCACCAGCACCAGCAGCCGCACGAGCACGAGCACGAGCACCACCGCTGATGCGTGCACGTCCACCAGCACCAGCACCAGCACTATGGCAGCAGCAGCAGGCTGCCCGCCCTCCCCGCCCTCATGCCTGTGCTGCAGGCCCTCAAGCGAGGCGCGCCGACGCACAGCTTGGCTCAAAGCATGAGTGCGTATGCGAGGGTGCATGCGCCCATGGAATCTAACTCGCTGCCACCGGCAGCAGCATCAGCATCAGCAGCTGCACCAGCAGCAGCACTGCCGCCCGTATCCCACCTTCACACGTGTGTTGCACGCCCTTGAGCGTACGCACGCGCATCTAGGTATGTCAGAATTTCAATTTGATATCTTGGTTGCAGGCTGTGTCTACGCTTAAGGATGGCGGTTAAGGATGGCTCAAGCATCAAACAGCCCAGGCGCTCAAGCTCTCAAAACTCTTGAGGTCTGAACAATTTTCAAGTTGCTCGCTCCCCTTCCTTCCACACACTGTCCCGCTGAACTTTGTGCCAAGGTACTGGGGTGCCCCTGTGCTTGGCCTCAATGTCTGTTGCTTGGTGCCTTGGGCTTTCCTGGCTGGCTGACTGTGGATGGTCTCGGTCTCATGCACATAACTTCGGTCTCATTCTGTGCACCTTGCGGATGGTACCTCGGTTTCGTGCATGGCACCCTGGTCTCATCTCATGTGTCTTGGCTCGGCATTGTGCATCTCAGCTCGGTCTTGTATGTCTTGGCTGTGCTCCCTCTTGCCCCTTCCTTCCACACGCCGTCCTGCCAAACTTTGCGTCAAGGTACTGGGGTGTGCCTGGGCCCTGCGCTTGGCCTCAATGTCCGTCGCTTGGTGCCTGGGCTTTTCCTGGCCGGCTGATGTCCCACCTTTACTGGGCTTGTGGATGGACTTGGTCTCACGCACATAACTTCGGTCTCGCTCTGTGCACCTCACAGATGGCACCTCGGTTTCGTGCATGGCACCTTGGTCTCATCTCATGTATCTTGGCTCAGCATTGCGCATCTCAGCTTGGCTCGGCGTCGCATTTCTCATCTTGGCTTGGCATTGTATATCTCAGCTTGGTGGTCTGTGTCTCGGTCTCATGCGGCTCGGTCTCACGCATCTTGGCTCGGTCTTGCACATCTTGGCTTGGTCTTGCACATCTCGGTCTTGCTCGGCTCAGTCTTGCTCGGCTTGGCTCGGTCTCATGTGGCTCAGTCTTGTGTAGCTCAGTCTCACGCATCTTGGCTCAGTCTCGCTCGGCTCGGCTTGGTCTCACACATCTCGGCTCGGTCTCGCTCATCTTGTCTCAGTCTTGCTCGTCTTGTCTTGGTCTCACGTGGCTTGCTCAGTCTCGCATCTTTGCTCGGTCTCGCATGCTTCGCTTGGTCTCGCATGGCTTCGCTGGTCTCACCAGCTTCACTTGGTCTTGCTTGGTCTCTCTTGGCTTGGCTCAGTCTCATGCATCTTGCCTCCTTTTACCAGACAATAACATCACATAGTATTCTGAGTACATTACAGCTGCAAATCATGAAGGAATATGGATATCTCCTCAACAGACTGTCCCTTCTCTCTTTGCTCCAGCTCTGCAAGCTCCACATCCTTATCCAAGCCTTCTGTAAAACTCAGTGATCTACCCTGCTTTGCTGCAAACTTGAGAAGTTGAAGGGCTTCCACAAGTTGAGGACTAAGAGAATTTCTCCTGGCTGTTATTGTCTCCTTGCTGGATGAAAATACCCTTTCACATGGGACTGCAGAAGCTTGTATGGGAAGTATGTCCATTGCAAGCTTGAATAGGGTTGGGAATTGATTTTTATTTTCTGGTAATCATCTAAGTGGTGTTTACCAAAACTTAAAATTCAACTTACCTGCCAGAAAGTAATGCAATCTATGTTGCCTCTAGTGGGAACAGCAAGATAGCTGTCCACCTCAGCAGGCAAGTCTTGAGCCTCAGACTCAACTTGTGATGGATGCCTAAGCCCAAGCATCTCAAGTGCTTTTTGTGTATGATCAGGACTCCTGTTAGTTTGAGGTTGAGATGAATGTCTTGAAGCTGATGCTACATGATAGGGATTAGCCTAAAAAGCATTATTAGAGGAGATACACATTGCTAAGAACAGTAAATCATACAGCTGTAAGCAAAGTCAACCTTGCTAGATCTACAGAGGTTCTGGTATGCTCTCTAAACCACTGTAATTTTCTTTTAGGGTTCAACACTAAATTTAAAATTAACAAGAGAAGCATTTATAATAGTAAGATAACTCACAGACAGATACTATATAAGCTGGAATTTCTTCAACTTCTTGCTAATACTCTTCTAGCTTAAGTATGCCAACTTGAATGATACCATAGATATAACTATCTTCATAATTTTCACTTTGGTATTTTTCAAGACTTTTAAGCAGCCCTTGAAATGCAGGAAGAGTTTCACAGATGGTGGGAGTTTTTTCAGCAGATAATAACTGCTGATAGGCATGTGGCAGCTAGATAAAATATTAGTAGATTTTTTAAACAAGAATTTGAAACTTAAATACCTCAAGTATTCTCTTTAATTTAGACAACTTATCCCAATCAGCTGCTGTAAGCTGAATGGCTGTGCCTTGTATTTGCAAATATTGATCAATAGCCTAAAGTTTGAATGATTTAGTATATTTATTTAAAAAAATTTAACTAACTTACATTTTGAAGTTTCAAAGCTCTCTTAATCATTAGAAAGGTTGATGACCATCTTATATCAACATCACAAATTAATTGAAGCTTTGGCAATTCCAACATAGCTAAAATATTGGCAAAATTTTCCCGCCTAAAAGCTGATGCATGAATCTATAATTTTTAAGCAAACATTCACTTATTTGCTTGAAAGCTTACATTGTGGATAATACCTCGCAGTTTTTTGATAAGGTCTTCTTCAACATCATTGCTTATTTCTTCTATCATAGCTTTACAAGCTAGATTAACAATATGGGGAAAGCAACTATAAAGAAAAAGTTAGACCAATATTTCTAAAAATATTGCACATACCACATGCACTGTGTAGAAGCAGAAAAGGAAATCTCTGGGGGAAGCAACCTTTCTAGACTGGATGCAAAGGTGTCAGTATTTGAGGCATTATCCATGGTGATCCATCCAATCTATTAAATTATATAGCTTGAGTTTTATTTATAATTTTTAAAAATGAACTTACCTTTTTAACTAAATTGAGGCGATTTATAATAAAGAGAAATACCTCTGCCAGGCACTCTCCAGTGTGAGAACCAGGAATATGCATAAAGCCAATGAGATCTGTGTGAAGGGTAATTGTTTGCCCTTCCTGCTCTAGCCAGTGAGCAGTAACAGCCATGTAAGGCTTTTTATCAAAATCTGTCCATAAGTCCATGGTAAAAGATATTTTTCCCATAGACTTATTCTAGAAAAAATTAACAAATTGTAGGTGATAGGTTAGATAGGCTTACTAGCATATTGGCTGATAAGTTCTCAGCCAGTTCCTGTTGAAGCTCTAGAATACCCTTTCTTATTGTGGTGCGATGAGGGATATCTTTTTCTTGAAGACCCTCTCTAAGCAAAAGAAGGAGCTTTCTAAGCTCCTTAGATTCCACAATACTGATGGGCTATAAAACTATGATAAGTAAAATTTAAAGCAAAAAAAAAAAAAAAACCTGATCAGTAGCAACAATAAACTCTATAAGAGCCTTGATAAAGTGCTCTTGAGTAAACTGTTGCCTTTGCTGAGTTGAGATCCAGGCTTGACACCTTGAAAGGCTGCAATAGCTTCTAATGCTTCCTTTGCCTTAATTGAAATCTTTAGCCTAGCACACTCTACAAGCCACTCTTCCATATGGTGGATGTACAGATGCTTTCTAAGAACACCTGTGGATGTTGATTTACCATATTTCTGAACCTTATTTGTCCCATCATTTTCATAAAGAGACCTGACATTTTTTTAGCAATTAAAAAGAAGAAATAAAATAAAATACTCACAAACAAAATTTACATATTTTTCTGTCCCCAGCAACCTCATAAAATGATAAGGTATCAGCAGCTACCTGGGCCCTTTTACTACCTGCAGGGCCAGATGCCCTACTTTCTGCCCTAAGCTGCCTATGACTGGGAGAAAGAGGCAGTGGCTCCATTGGAGCATTATGCACCCTAGGCCTTTCTTCCTCAGACCCAGGAGACACATTAAGGTTGAAGTTTTCATCATCCAGAGGAGCAGGTGGATGTGAAGGTGATGTCTAAATAAATTATAATTTTATAATTTTATAATAAATAAAAAAAATGACAGACAGACCTGAGCTGAGAATAAACTACCACTGGGGCCACCTGGGCTTGTGAATGGATCATGAGGATCCATTTGATGGTCCTGGAGAGGCCTAGTTATGTTACTACCCTCACCCAAGGTAGTAACATGTGGGTGGAATGTAACATGCTGACCCCAACCTCTTGGTGTTGAGGGAGGTGCTGCAGCATTAGCTGAAAAGGATGATAATAATAATAAATTTTAGAAAATTAATAGAGGTAAAATAACACACCATCAATCTGAAATGTCGTCTGAAGTGCTCCGCCCGAAAGATGTTCCTGAGTCTCTTCCTGTGCAGCCTCAGCATTTCGGGATCTCTTGCTTGACCTCCTCCTCCTTGGAGATGGAGTTACAGGGTTAGTTTGCCTTTTTCTCCCAGCCATTAGATTGCTAAAAGGACCAGAGATGTTGTGCAGGATAAGATGTGAGAGTTGGGGCTGAAGTGAGGTTGCAGAGGGCGCAACGGCATGGCTGGCCATATGCCCTTGCCCACACTCCCCTTGACCCACACAGGTACCGTGATCATGCCCAGCCACCATTGCATGACTCACTCAAACTAGGTGATGAAGGTCCTCAGTGAGTTTGAAGACCTCACAGCAAGTGTGTCAGGTCAGGCAACATCCCTATCATCCCCCTGTATTAGCAGGTGTTGTAGCGATTGGGCAGTGTGGTCATCTTGTGCATAGTCACACAATAATGTACTGATCTCACTTGCCACCTCCACCAGTGCCAGCAACAGCAACAGCAGCAGTGCCACTGCCTTCACCAGCACAACACCAGGGCCAGCAGCAGCACCGTCGCTGCTCCCACCAGCACCAGGGCCACAGCAGCAATGGCAGCAGCGTCACTGGTGCTGCCTCCACCAGCACCAGCACCAGCGTCATTACCACGCCACCACCACCACAGCAGCAGTGTCACCAGTGCCACCCCCTCGACCAGCACCAGCACTGTCACTGCCCCACCAGCACCAGGGCCAGTGGCAGCATCGCCGGCACCACCCCCTCAACCAGCACCAGCAGCAGTGCTGTCACCGGTCCTACCAGTACCAGGGGCATAGCAGCAACCCAGCAGCATTGCCACTGTGGCCTCCACCAGCCCCAACAACAGCAGCAGCAGCAGCGCCGCTGCTGCCTCCACCAGCACCAGCACCAGTGCTGTCACCGCCCCAGCAGCACTAGGGCCAGCAGCAGTGTTGCCAGCACCGCCCCATCAACCAGCACCAGCACTGGCAGCAGCATCACTGGTGCTGCCACCTCTACCACCACCACCACCAGCAGCGCTGCTGCTGCCTCCACCTGCACAAGCACCAAGCACCAGCACTGTCACCACCCCACCAGCACCAGGTCCAGCAGTAGCAGCAGTGTTGCTGGCGCTGCCCCCTCGACCAGCACCAGCACTGGCAGCAGCATTGCCGGCGCTGCCACCACCACCACCACCAGCTGCTGCCACTTCCACCAGCACCAGCAACAGCACCAGCAACAGCAACAGCAACAGCACCATCACCACCCCAGCAGCAGCATCGCTGGTGCCGCCCCATCGACCAGCACCAGCACCGGCAGCAGCGTCACTGGTGCTGCCACCTCCACCACCACCACCACCACCAGCGCTGCTGCTGCCTCCACCTGCACCAGCACCAAGCACCAGTGCCGTCACCACCCCACCAGTGCCAGGTCCAGCAGTAGCAGCAGCATCACTGGCACCACCCCCTCAACCAGCACCAGCACTGGCAACAGCATTGCCAGTGCTGCCACCACCAGCACCAGCTGCCGCCACCTCCACCAGCACCAGCAATAGCAACAGCACCAGCACCAGCACCAGTACCAGCAGCAGCACTGTCGCTGCTCCCACCAGCACCAGCATGAGTGCCAGCAACAGCAGCACTGGGGCCAGCAACAGCAACAGCAGCAGTGCCGCTGCCTCCACCAGCACAACACCAGGGCCAGCAGCAGTGCTATCGCCGGTCCCAACAGCACCAGGGCCACAGCAGCAATGGCAGCAGCGCCGCTGCCTCCACCAGTACAACACCAGGGCCAGCAGCAGCACCACTGCTGCCTCCACCAGCACCAGCACCAGCACCAGCACCGCCACCGCTGCCACCCCACCAGCACCAACACCAGCACCAACACCAGCACCAGTACCAGCAGCAGCACCATTGCTGCTCCCACCAGCATCAGGGCCAGTGGCAGCAACAGCAGCGCCACCACTGCCACCACCCATGTGCTGCATCACTTAGTATCCCCTTTCATTTATGATATAATGATCTGATACATGTGCATCTCATCTTTTCTATGTTTGGAAACAGGGTCTACACCACGCCCCCACCAGCACTAGGGCTAGCAACAGCAAGAACAGCAGCATTGCCACTGCCGCCGCCTCTACCAGCACCAGCATCAGCACCAGCACCAGGGCCAGGGCCAGTGGCAGCAACAGCAATAGCACTGTGGCTGCCACCACCACCAGCAACAGCAACATCGACAGCACCAGTGTTGCTGCCACTGCCATGCTGCCTCCACCAGCACCAGCACCAGCACCAGCAGCGCTGCTGCTCCCCTCACTACCACCAGGACCAGCAATGGCAGCAGCAGCCACCCACTCGACTTCACCCCTATCCCCACAACTGCAACAGGCCCTCAAACATGTGCATGAATGCATCCAGTGTCTAGGATCTTGCTTGCATGCCCTGTGTCAAGGAGGATAGTTTATTGTATAATACTATTTGTAAAGTACATATTATCATAATACATGCTGCATTATCATAAATCAAATGGTAGATGAGTGTGAGCACTTGCAATTCTCTAATGACTGAAAATGGCATTGAGCCATTCCTGAGCTGCTCTGAGCTTGAACTGACCAAATCTGGCCTCTAAACTGACCAAATATGGCATTCAGAAATGGCTTGAGCTGTTCCTGAGCTGCTCGAGGCTGTTGAGCCATTCAGCGGCTCAGCTTGGCTCCAAATCGGCTTGGCTCAGCTTGTGAGTGGCTTCAAGCCAAGCTGTGACAGCACTAGTCATGGTGGTGCACTGGTTCAAACCAGCCAAGGGCCTTTTTTTTTTCCTTCTCAAGTTGTACCCCTTGCTCTACCATGCCAGTTCACATGACCACATCTGATCAATGTGCTCAATGATCTTCCTTCTCAGCTTTCAGAGCTGCTATCCCACATATCACATTTAAGCTCACAGTACAAGTTGCAGTCTGCTAATCGCACAAATGCAGGTGTAGTTGAACTCCACTCAGAACAAATTGAACTCTGTTGCACTTGGTAACTACCGGGAACCTAGATGCTCAAAAAAAAAAAAGTTGATGTGGACATGGTTTTCCGGAAGCGCTGTAAGGCCTGCCCAACCCCCCCCCCCCACCCCCAACCATGTGAACATATATACTAATAAGGAAAGTATGAGCTAATGGCACCAAGTAGTGCTGCTGCCTGCCACAGGTGTCATTTTATGCAACAAATATTATGATGTATATACTTTTTGAGGATGTCCTACACATAATTTCCATCCTCATCCCTGGCATAGGGTGTGCAGCTGGTGCTGCTGCTGCTGGTGGCAGTGAGTGAGTGGGGACATGCACATGTGCACCCTCATCTATGTGCTTGAGTTCTGGTGTAACCGGCCTGGAGGGATGGTAATGCATCACACTCCTGTAAGTTCTAGAACCAGCTAGGTGTATGTGCTGGAAATAGGGGGTGAGATAGGGGGTGGCTGAGGCACATGCACCTGAGACAAGATATGAGATGAGTACTATACCATTCTATACTCTTTCCAATCAATCACAGACATTACTTCACTTACTATATGAGCTGTTTCATTCACATTAGCATTACCTTGCTAACTGTGATGGCACATGAACATGCCATCACAGTTTGACTTACATCTCCATGCACCTCAATGTGAGGCTGCTTTATTATGTGTTATACTTACAATTACCATTGCATCTCACTCAGCACTGCAGCTCAGTTGGCTGCAGCTTAAATACCTGAGTAGAGTAGATTGTAAACCTCAGTTCTCATGCAATCAGCACGTGTGTACTGAGATAAGTTTCCTTTCATAGATCTTACAACCCCTGTGCTCATGGATACAGTCAATTTTCTGCTGTCTTGTGTACAGGTAAATAATATCTCAGTTCTTGTGCAATCAGCACACATGTACTGAGTCAATCTTCTGCCATCTTGTGTACAGATGCTGATATGCATGTGCCCCTTTGAACTCAATACTAACATTACCCCTGTTGACATCTGTGCATCTCATGTTCCCACCCCTCGTCACCTAGTGTGCCTGATGTGTGTGCTACAAGTCACCTGCCTATTGTACTAGGTTATGGGCCCTGGCCCCTGGCTCTAGGTGACACACTCATGACTCACATATATTACACTACACATTTACAATGCAAGTTGAAGAACAGGGGACAAAGCACACTGTCCCCAAGTTGGCTGCCGATGGCAGCAACTGGGTTATCTACCGTGACTGCATGCTCTGGGTGCTGGACACCAATTCCCTTAATGACTATCTTCAGCACAACTCTATCCCCACATCCTACACTGCTGCCAGCACTATTGGCAGTTTGACCCTGGAACAGTGATGGCAGAAGGAGGAGGGTGTTATGGACTGCCAGACTACTTATGCTTACATCATTTTTAACTATATATAGTATTTGCTTTCTCACGGACTGGCAGGGAGCCCCTTCTACATCCATCCCTATACATTACCACACCTCTATTACACTTCACTGCCCTCCACTTTATGTCATGTTGCCTCAGCTCATTACTAATACTTTCAGACTAATATGCCACTGTGTTTCGTAGTCTCATAGCCTCATGATGCCACTTGAACATGTCATCCAGCCTCTTAGTCATATGGGCTTAGTAGGATGCCATCTGAATGTGTCATCACTTACTTAGTCATACATGCTTACTATCTTGTAGTCATATATGCTTAGTACAATGCCGTAGAGATGCATCACCCCTTTACTTAGTCATATGTACTTACTGTACAGTAGCCACAGGGCCTATAAAAGCCCACCAAAGTGAGACTCAAGCCTTAAGCTTAGTCTCTTGTATAATACAGGACTTCTAGTTCATCTCTTGTGAACTTAAGCTTAAGAACCATCAGAACCATCCCCTTGCACCTTAGAACATACCCTAAGGCCTGCTAAATTGACTTAGAGCCACATTTGCTCTTCACTTGAAACTCCAAACAACTCAGACAGAAAGACACCATCTTTCCCACCCAGAACCTGAACCCGAAGGCTGCTAGTAACAGAACTCTAGTCATCTATACGAACAAGTTGCATACTACGACCTCTGTAATATGTGCCACATACTATGACACACCAGTAGCAACCAGGAGTTGCTCCTACAAGACACCAGAACCCCTTCCATTCACGACCTTAGCATGAACACCAACAAACTAAGTGCAATACAAGACATCATTGCACCTCCAGACATCACTTCCTAGAGTGATAACAGAACAGCTGGCACTGCTACATGCCATTCAGAACCCACAACTGTACAAGTTCTAAGGACAGAACTCCAAACCCCAAACCATACCAGAAACCAGACTTGGACAAGGTGTCCAAACTCTGAACTGAACTGAACTGAACTCGAACCCTCACACTAAGACATGTGACATCCTAGTGTGACATCAGACTAAGCTTACCAGAAAGCCAAGATGGCTATCCACTCAAACAACCCAATCCCTGCACACAATACACATTTATTACTGTCAAGAATATATGACAGTAGAACCAACACCTATTACTACCCACAATATCTGCCACCACAGACGAATTCAGAAGAGAACCTCGCATCCATCCTAGAGCCTTCCCAGGAAGTACAAGGGTCCATGTCGACCAAAGATCAGAACCAAACCTCCCACCACATATCACTGGACAAAACATCCATTGGATTGTCCAAGGACCAAACAGAGGATACAACCTTGACGTACCAAGTGAACACACCAGCGCAATCTGAAGAGTACCAGTCGAATTTATTCAAGGACATTGGTACACCCTCACCAGAGACATTGACAACCTTTATTGGGCCTACGACCAAGACAGAATCGACTACAGAGCAGCAGGAACAGGCTACCCATTAGTAGATGATCCTTATCACCCAGACTACCACCCCTTTTGCATTACATTAACCCCAGCAACTACTGCAAGAGAAGAACTTGCAGAACTACAAGTCGAAAGAACACAAACCCCCAGAGCTACTGATCTACATTCACCAAGAGTCTTGCAACACACAGAAGACAACTCAGACGACAAAGAAGAACAAGGATCAGACCATCACTCTGACCATCAACCTCATACACCAGAAGAAGCTGATCCACCAACATACCACAAAGAAACACCCCAGCACCTTGTGCAACTTGAAGCCCCACAACCACCAGCACAAGAACCATCTCTACCAGCAGACATAGAACAACTAGGCAAACAAATAAACCTCCTAGCCCTTCACACCGGACCACCAATCCAAGTAATACCCGCAGACCAACAAGAACACTTGTTACCACCTCAACAACTGATACAAATCTTTATGGCAAACATACTGCCACCACAACAACCCCAGCAGCCTCAACCACCTGCAGGAGGACCTCCATCAGGTCCACAACAAGCAGGAGCACAAGTAGCTCCACCTCCAGGCCCAGTAAATGGCAAATGGAATGGTACTCCTCCAGAGGTATTCACAGGAGACTATAGCTGAAGTGACAAATTCCTAAGGGAATTCAAACATACAAGTTACTCAATGAAGACAATGAATCAATGCAAGTCCCATACAAGAGGGCTGCCCTTGCATTATCCTATATCAGAGGACCCCTAGTCAATGACTGGGTCTATGATAGAGTTGATCACCTTCACGATCAGCATCACAACCACAATGTACCCCTACAAGATGAAATACACTGGGCTACATTCAAATCAGCCTTCATAGCCACATTTACAGACATCCATAAAGTCACCAAAGCCACCACTGCTGTCATGGTGGACTATTGGGACACTTACGCTTACTAATATTCTTGCCTTATATGTATATATTTCCCACAGCTCGGCTGGAGTCGTCACCACTTCCCCCTCCCTACCTTACCCTACTGTTATTACACTCCTGCTGATCCCTTCTGCTGTTGTGTTGCCTCGGCTCATTACTAAACTACTTACACTAATATGCTGACGAGTTTCGTGGCCTTACTGCCGCTGAAACACATCATAGACTGCCGATGACTCCGCCTAAATAGTTATGTATAAATATGCTCATAGAAGGGGACCAAAAGCCTTAAGCTTGGTCTCTTGTGAATCCTAGACATTCTCAGAGCAATCCTCCGAGTGATCCGAAGCTTCCCAGCCCCTTTCCCCTCCCACTTGTGCCCTAGAACGTACCCTAGGGTCTGCTAAGCGACTTAGTGACGCGTTTCACTTAATCTACCATATATAGTAAACCGAGTCCCGATTGAGAACTCTTCGAACCCCGACGCATACGTTAAGTGCTCAGAAAGGCGTTGCCTTTCTTCGCTCCAGACACACTGAAGGTCACTGAGTAACAGACTTCTCAGTGCTCTATAGAACCAGCCTATCTGCGCCAGAACCCCCAGCAGGAAGGAGCAGCTCCTTCCATTCACGACCTTAGTGGCATACCAACGAACCAAGTGCAATACAAGGCGTATCAGCACTCCAGACATCCCTTCCTTTGGATATAGTATCCAAATCGACTCCTTCGCACCTAGATCCCCTCCCTCCTTCAGGAGATAGGGAATGACAGCAGCCAGCACCGCCACTACCCACAGCCATTCTAACAAGGCGTTAGAACTCCACAGAAGACAACCAAGACAATGGTCACCGACGCAGATATCATCCTATACCTACAACAGAAAGACAGAGACAGGCCAGACGCCTTACCCCTCATAGCAAGAGAACGAGCAGCCAAGGAGGCTGCCAGACAGAAACATCGACAGAACCGCCATGCTCCGTCCAGTGTGACAACTGCGCTCCAACAATTAAAGATGAAGCAAGGCGACCTAGACAGCTATGTAGCACAGTTCAGAACCCTTTCTATAAGGGCAGGATACCACCCTGATGCACCAGCAACCCTCCAAATGTTTCTCCAAGGATTACCACCTGGATTAGGATGAAGAACTCTATGGATGCACCCTGGACTAACCACTTTTGTAGACTATATGGCTGCTGTCCAGCAAGAAGCAAAGACACAGGAGAAAGAGAATCTAATCTTTGAAGGGAAGTGGCCTATGCCTAACTGGGGACCCAAGCAAGCTAGCTTCCTCCCTACAAAGCCACCACCCTCTCAGAAACCTCTAAGATGACCTTACACCAATGGCACACCTATACAGGTTGATGCCATCTGAAAAGCAAACACCAATGAAGAAAGACAGAAGCATAGAGTCAAAGGATGATGCTTCAAGTGCAGTCAATAAGGACACATGGCAAAGGATTGTCCAAAGAAGAAGTTCAATCCCAGACCATTGCCTAAACCTTCCTACATCAAAGTAGTTGAAGAAGAAGAAGAAGAGGAAGACCAGGAGTATTACGATGAAGAAGAAGAAGAAGAGCCTCAAGAGCAGGACAAAATGACCAAACTAGCTAACAGAATGATCCAGTTCTCCAATGACAAAAAGCTTGAATGGATGAATGCCATGAGAGAAAGAGGAGTGGATTTTCAACAAGTCTGAATGACACAGCCATCATTTGGACTTTATTCCAAAATGATGCCTTCATACCAAAGATACAATCAGTACAAACTCAATTAATATTGCGTCACAAGGACCAACAGGCCAAGATTTGAACATTAATCAACAGTGGAGCAACAGAAAACTTCATTTCCCCTCGAATTGTCAAATGTTTCAAACTTCTTAGACAGAAGTTAGACAAACCCCAGACTGCCAGAAACATCGATGGAACTATCAATGCAGCAGGACAAATCACAGAGACAATATGCCTCACTATCCAACATAGAGGCATACGAAGAGAACTACCCTTCTTTGTCACCAACCAAGGAAAGGACAACATCATCCTAGGATACC
>WTXH01000012.1:0-365550 GCA_022376555.1 Russula compacta
TGTTATATATTACTAGCTTGCCCCAGGTGCCTTTGATTACAAGGATGGTAACATTGCTGGATGGGAGCTCAATTTGCTCCCAAGAGTCAGTGTGTAGAGTAGATCTTACAAGCGTGAGTGTATGCATGCTACCTGGGTTTGAGCTGTGTGTGGTTGGGTATACCATAATCCAGTCTTTTGATGCGATTGATTGGTTGTAACCATTTACTGCTGGTTCCTATAAAGCAATTATGTCTATGTTATGCTTCATTAGTATGTTGTTACTCAGGAGTGTGTGTTAACAGGTGGGTGATTTATTGACATTCTGCTGCCAGATGATCATTTTTCTGAGGCTAATCCCAACCTGTGCCCTCATTTGGGTGAGTGCCTTGGTGCCCATGCATGCTTTCCATACTTACTGAGTCTTCATGTTTGGAGGTGTTGTCTGGGTTGGTGTGTTCCAGGAGTTTGCCCTCCTCCCTCCTACATCCAAGCAGGATTAAATTTGGTCCCATCCTGTTGATAAAATTGTCAAGCGCTCTCTCGCTGACTGTACCTGCCTGCCTAACACTGGGGCCTGTCTTCTGTTGAGTGTTTGTGGTTTTACCTTTTGCTTTTCCTTGGGTCTGTTTCATAACCTGCTTAGATGGTCCTGGGATGCTCCTTGCCATGAGGTTTGCTGGGAAGCACAACTCCAGTGGTATCCTGTCCAGTTTCATGGTCAGTGTCCAGCCCTGCTGGGTGGGGAAATACACCATGTTGTTCTCAGGGTATCTGCTATTGTAGGTCTCACATCTCTTGGCAAACTCCAGGCATGACCTGTCCCAGCTTGCATGCTCATTTGTTTTGCATGAAGTGCAAAAGAGCTTGTCTTTGGTTTTGCACTCACTCATTCAGTGGCCTTCACCGCATGTGCCACAAGTTTCAACTTGTGCTGGGCAATCCATTGCTTTGTGTTCCCATCCTCAGCACTTGAGGCATTGCATGGGCTCATTTTTCATCCTTTCCCCTCTGACTCAGACTCCACAGATGTCTAGCCTGTCTTTAGTTGTTGCATTAGCTGCATCTGCTGAGGAGAAGGTCAGTATTGCATGGGCATGGGTTTGGCCCATCCATCTCCTCATGGGGGTTTGATCCATCTGGTGCCTTTGATTACATGGTCAGGGAGGCTGTTTGCCTCCTCAATTTCCCTGAAGTGAGTCCTGCTGTCTGAATCAAAGATAATTGGTACCCATTGTAGCATTACATTGAAGCATCTGTCCTTAAAGACTGCCCCAGATGTATATTTGTCCAAAAAACTGATCTCATTGACTGGCTCCCTTAGCCAATCTGCTGCCTCCTTGGTGTTCATCATTAGCAGCAGGGACCCATCCTTGGTTTTGGAGATGGCTATGACCACAGTTGTGTCCAGCCACTGGTGACTGTTGAGATCTGTAATGACCTTATTAGCTTTGTCCTTCCACTCCAATAGGCTAATATCAGCTGCAGTGCTACCCTCTGTCAAGCCAAATTTAATCAGTATTTGCTTGGCTCTTCTCTCCATGTTGCTGAGTATCTTTGGGTCCACCACTGCCCTGTTGGGGTTAGTAGCCTTACTCATCAGCGCATCTCTGTATGACTTAGTGGTGTCTGCTATCTTGTCCATCGCATCTGTAACCTTGGACACCTTGGTCTCTAGTTCTTTGGCAGTGTTGTGTAGGTTGTTAGTTGTTATGGACAGTGCCTCTGTTTTACCTATGAGCTTTTCCTGCCCACTTTGTATGGTGGAGATTCTACTGTCCAGTGCTTTGTAGAGACTGCACAGATCAGCTTTTAGTTGCTCATGAGTTAGGCTCACCACTGGCTGGGTGTCTGCATGTCCTGTACAGGTTGCATTCCCTGTAAGTGCCCTGACCAATTCCACCACTTCCTTAAGCTTAGATTGGAGTTGCCCTGTGAGCTTGTGGGATTGGATGGTTCTTTCTAGGTGGCTGACCATGCTATCCATAGTGGCAGAACCACTTGGTCCGCTCCTCTGGGTGTCCATGTTGCCTTTGGGTTCATTGTTTGCCACTGAATCAGCTGTCTGCATCTTTGGGCTGCTAGCTGTGTCCTGCACAGGGGCATTTGGAGCAGTGGGGGTGGTGATCTGGAGTGCCTTTACCATGTAAGGCATGTGCTATCAGTGGTACACTTTACATGGCTTGTGCCCTGTGTTCCTGTAGGCTGCATGGGCATGAACTTTGGGGTGTATGTATTGGTTACAAGAGGCTTTTTAGGGGTGTATAAGAGGGTGGGATTTTAATAGACTTCTGGCTACTCTGGTTCCCACTTTCATTAGTGAGATTTTTGCCACAGAGGTGGTGGTTACCAGAAAAGGAAGTCACCAAAAGCACCCCTATATACCACATACCCACTCAGGAAGGCACCCTACACTTCCAAACAATTGCAATGGACTTGATAACTGGACTGCCAATGTGAAATGGAAAGGATGCTATTCTAACCATTGTAGATCATGGATGCTTGAGAGCAGCAATATTCTTGCCCTGTGCAACAATGATTATGGGTCCAGGCATCACACAGCTATACATGGAGCATGTCTACCAATGGTTTGGACTTCCAACCAAAATCATCAGCGATAGGGACCCTTGGTTTACCTCCCACTTTGCTAAAGTGCTCACTAGAAAACTGGGAATTTAGCAAAACTTGTCAACTGCCTTCCACCCACAAACTGATGGGCTATCAGAATGGAACAATCACTGGGTGGAACAATACCTAAGGACCATAACTGCAGCACACCTAGAAGATTGGACATATTAGATTGCCATAGCTGCAGCAGTACATAACAATTGCCTTAATTCAACAATAGGGATATCGCCAAGTCAAGCACTGTTGGGATATGAACCACACCTTCTCCCTGAACAGACAATCAAATCAGACAATGAAGTGGTGGAGAAGCAAGTGGAATGAATGAAGGAAGCCAGGGACCAGGCCACTTGAGCAATAAATAAAAAGGCATCCAATATTCCCCCAGCACAATACAAACCCAGAGATCAAGTATGGTTAGAGGTGACCCACCTGAAACTCCCCCATCAAGCATCAAAACTAGCCCCAAAATGCTATGGACCCTTCAGGGTGACAAGAGAAATATCTCCAGTGACCTATCAGCTGACCCTGCTGGATGCCTGGCAAATCCACAATGTGTTTCATACATCACTTCTTTCCCCCTATCACAAAAACATGACACATAGCCCTAACTACTCCAGACCCCTGCCTGACCTCATTGGAGGCAAAGAGCTGTATGAAGTGGAGCAGATAAGAAGCCATCAACATCAGGGCAAGGCCAGAACACTCCAATACCTCATCAAATGGAAAGGATACCCTGAAAGCAATAACACATGGGAACCAGCTGACCTAGTCCTCACTCCAGACCTTCTAAAAGAGTACCATTGACATCACCCTCTAACAGAGATAAAAGGGAACCCAGCAATCTGTCAATGACCTAGAAGGAACCCACTCTGGAGCCCCCCCAGTCTAGCAGCTACCACTTTCTTGAGTTGCTCCTACGCAGACCCCCTTTTACCACTCATCACTTCCACAAGTTCAAACCATGCAAGTGCCCCCACAAAGATCTCTCTCACCTACTCACTCATCACTGCCACCCCCACATCACCCATGCCCACTTGCTTGAACACTGGTCCTTCTGCCATGAAACCTACTGTGGCTATCATTCTGATTGACCATCTACTATGTCAACCCCTGTCTTCCCATGCAATGAAACCCCTGCTGCCATCTCATCCCCTGCACCCCTGCCCATTCCAATGCATACTGATTCCCCAGATATTGCCCAGTTCCCCAGACACCTCCACCTGGGAGATAGAGACACCCTGCAGATCTCAAACCCTACCCCAGAGGGGGCCCAAATCACCCTCACCACTATTGACAGCTGGGGCTTCCCCCTCTCTCCCCAGAGTGTAGAGAACATTCTCAGTGCCACTCCCAATGCCACTTCAGCCCAGCTCACCACAATCATCTGAGGACTCTTCACCACCATCAACACAAGGGAGCATGCCCATAGGGAGGAAGTTGAGGAGCTGTGATGCACTAATGAGGAGCTGGCAGCAGAAGGAGAGGAGTCAGGACTCCTCAAGTGCCCCAAGGGCTTCATCATGAATGAGGGACAAGTTCCTAACTTCTCTATCCCACTGGCTAATGGCACAGAATAAGTCACCTGCTTCATGCAACAGCTTCTGGATGGACACATTGCCAGGATCCACTCCCATGCCAGGGGCAAGCAAGATGCCCATGTCATTGAGCTCTATGCCTCTTCAGACTATTCTTCTGACAACCTGTTGGAGCCCCTCCCCTCCTGGCTCCATCATAAGCTTTGGGGACCAACTGAAGCCTACTCCATTCTAGAAGATGCTGTCAATGACCTCAATGACTGGAAGCTCATGGTAGAGCTTAAGTGCTATCGACATTATGACAAAGAAGCCCATATCATTGCCAACAAGATTCAGCTCTATCAAGCAGACCTCAGGGCCACTCAGAAAGCTAGGGAATGGTCTGAGGAACATCTGGCAGTGGCATGTCTCCTAGCCAAGGTCAAGCACCTTGAGTACAGCCACTTCATGGGGCAGATGGGGAGGAGGAGTGCTTGGAGGCATGAGGACAAAGGCAAGAGGCATATCTCCCCTTACTAAAGACAAGGATGTCTAGGTCTAGCAAGAGGGTGGTGTGACCAGCCTGGAGGGATGGTAAGGCATTGCACTTCTGTAAGTTCAAGAACCAGCCATGTATATGTCATAAGTGGAGTGTCATTGCATGTGATAGTCTCAGCTCCAATGTTCTAGTCCTGTATGATATCAACATGGAGCACTTGTAGTAGTATAAATATGGACTGCTTATTGTCCTTGGGGCAGTAAGTTGAGTCTCCTGTCTCAATACTAGCATTGTTCTATACTGGACTCTCAGGGTGGCCCTTAAGATGTACTCAAGGGCGGTAACCCTCCTCTATAAGCCTTCTAAGTCGCTTCCAAGGACTTAGCTTCTGCTCTCTCAATACACAAGCATGTCTAGTGTTACTTGCCAATGCTCCTGGCAGTGACATATCCTGTGGAGTACCTAAATGCAGTCAATTGCTCTGGCCTTCCACTGTCATAACTGAAGCTAAAGGCTGGATGTCCTATCATGATCCTAAGGAACTTAGATACAGCACATGGAGTATGCAATGGGAGAAGAGCAATCTTAACCAGATACAGGAATAGGGTGCTAGAGGTGGAACTTCTTACTGGGCATCATGCAGGGAAAAAGGTTTTCATTCCAAGGATTCACAACCAGCCAACAGAAGATCAACTTGCCTTCAAGTTTACTAGAAGACAGTTTCCTGTGAGGCTTTGCTTCAGCATGACAATTAACAAGTCACAAGGGCAGACAGTTCAGCATGTTGGGTTGGATCTTAGGTCTCCTGTGTTCACCCATGGGCAGTTTTATGTTGGGGTATCTAGGGTAATATCTGTGAGGAACATAAAGGTGATGTAACTGGCCTTGGGTGGACATTCAACTGTCCACACCCATGTAAGTTCTGCAACTGGGCAAGTGTTTGCACCTCTGTACTAGTATCACATGCAACCCTAGTTTGCATGGGTCTGATCCTTTTGGTTATCCCTTTTGTTCTGTTTTTGGGGTTCCCCTTGTACTACTATTAGTGTTCCCTTTGTTCCGGATTCTGACATTACTTAGTTAGGCACTTGTCCCCTTTGGGCCCTAGGCCACCTTTTACTATAAGTAGTCAACTCCTTGCACCATGTACTAGCAAGTTGAGTCTCTTGTCAATACATCACAAGTGCTCTACTCCATCTGCCAGAGTGGCCATTGCAACGTACTGCAATAAGCGGGAACTCTATACGCACTTCACCATTCCACTATAGTGCAAGTCCTAGTGTGACTTGACTCGTCTTACTCGACTCATGTCTATTATCCCTACCAAGCATCCTTGGCGGTGACATTAGACTCAACTTTCTTCACTATGGCTAGTAGCTCGTATATAGGAGGAACTCTCCACCCAGGAGATGTAGCAAGAGGACAAGCTAACCAAAGGGTTTGACGATTGGAGGCGAACCATGTTCTAAACACCAAAGGACATCCGATCCTGGTGCTCATCGCTGGAGACGGAAAGATCAATCACAAAAGACAAGTGTATCAACACCAAGGCCAGTGGAAAGAAGTCCAGTGGAGCCAGCTCAGCCAAACATACACCATAGGAAGGCATATTCCCCAGTTAGCAGAATACAACTTGGGAACCACCCCAGAAGAAAGTCAATCGGAAGCCTCAGATGAAGAAGAAGAAGAAGCCTCGTTAGGAAAAGAAAGGACATCGACTGAAGAAGTCGAAGAAGACACCACTATCAACCAACAGATTCATCTGACCCCTATAGATGAAGACCTACAAGAGGCAGTACCTCAACCAATCACCCCATTCCCCATCAGACCACTCACACCTCACAAGAACCTACCAGTAGATGCCCTACCACCAGGAATCAACCTCCCCAGCATCTCTCAAACCATGTCGACACAAACAAGCACACAAGCCGCTACGGCAGTCACAACTAGTACTAGCCAGCCCAGCACGATGACCCCACAGAATCTACAGGCCTCCTTACAAAAGGCCCTACGGTGACAACCTGGAGGATCAGGAGGATTAGGAGGACCTGGAGGACCTGGAGGACCAGGGGGACCAGGAGGACCAGGAGGACCAGGAGGACCCGGACAACCTGGCATCCCTCAGCAACCGATAGCTCCAGCAGCCAATGTAAAAACAATGGGGGGACTGCCCCAGCTATTCTTTGGAGATCAAACAAAAGCCAACAACTTCATCGATGAAGTAAAAGCATACCTTCGCCTCAATGCAGACATAGCAGGGTTCAACTCACCTTACAAAAAGGTTGCATTCACCCTCACTCTCATCAAAGGAGAAGAAGCTGCACAATGGGTCAGAGACATAGGAAACTGGCTCGACAACCTGGTCCTACCCCAAGACAACATCCCAGCGCTATGGGATCAATTTCTAACAGAGTTCCAACAGCAATTCCAGGATACCCAGGTGCCACAGAGGGCCAGAAATGAACTAATGGAGTGCCAAATGCAAGGGAACAAGTTTGACGAATACATGGCCAGATTCGAAGGACTGGCAAGGAAAGCAGGGTACACACAAGGAAACGAGGAAACCTATAATATGTTCCTACAAGGACTACCAGAAACCCTCCTACACGACATCCTAAAGCCGCCAGTCCCACAAAACTATCAGGACCTGAAAGACTGAGGAAAACAACTGAGCCAGGGACAAGCCATCATTGAAGGAATACTGAAGAGAAACCAAGGAGGGAACAATGCATTCCAGAGGGTTAACCAACAACCATGACAACCCTTCTTCAGCCAAAACAACCAAGGAAACTGGTGCAATAACCAAGGGAGACCATCCTCATTCAACTCGTCTAATGCACCACCATCCATGAACAACACCCCGGTACCAATGGACCTGGGATGAAACCACACCCCAAACAATTGGAGGGGCAGAGGCAACTGGAGACCGCAAAGAGGAGGATGACCAACCCAAGGGCGAGTCGCAAACACCAACAACAATGCCTGTTTCAACTGCAGGCAGGTGGGACACTTTGCACGTAACTGCCCACAAAGGAAGAGCCACCCTCAAAACTACAACAGACAGGCGAACCTCATTGACCTAGAAGAGGAGGACTATGAAATGGCCAAAGCCCCCATGGAAGACCTCGTAGCCACTACCCAGGCCCACCTGGAATGAATGACCCCTCAAGACCAGGAAAGGCTGGCGAAAGAAATGGGAGTCACAGAGGATTTTCCCTCTGCCTGATCAAGTCGGCACTGATCAGGTGGAGCAATAGTGATAATGTGTACCTATTGGCAAGGAAATCAATGACAGTACGATTCTATGGATGATCAATCACAAAAAGAGCCAAAGGAACAGCCCTGCTGGACTCAGGAGCCACTGAGAATTTCATGAACCTAAGCTATGCCAAATGGCTTAGACTACCAATCAAACAACTTCCCCAAGCTAGACCATTATTCAATGTGGACTGAACGCAAAACAAGAGCAGAGCCCTGCAGTACTACATGGACCTACACCTAAAGATGGGAAGCAAACAGACACGCTTCCAATTCTTCCTCACCAAACTAGGAGAGCATAAAGCTATCCTAGGATACCCATGGTTTGCAGCCATCCAACCAAAAATTGACTGGGGCAGGGGCTGGATCGACATATTGCATTTACCCATCGTCTTGTCAGTGCCCAATGCAGAGAAGGCCACTTACATGCCAAGAACCAAGAACATCCCCTGGCCAATAAGGACAAGGGTGGAACCATACTATGTTGGATGGGTGACCAGAGGAACCATCACCAATGAAGACAAGGTGGTCATCCCAGAAGAATACAAACGACATGGCAAAGTCTTCAGTGAAGTTGAATCTCAAAGACTGCCAAAATTTACAGTATGGGACCATGCGATCGAACTTATGCCTAATGCGCCAGCGACCCTCCCAGGACGACTACTACCCCTCAATCAAGAGGAAAAGAAGGAAATCCATAAATTCGTCCAGGAACACCTGAAAAGAGGGACCATCAGAGTCTCCAAATCCCCTTACACTGCAAACTTCTTCTTTGTAAAGAAGAAAGATGGGAAGCTGCAACCGGTTCAAGACTATCGCCCCCTTAACAAATGGACCAAGTGGAACAGAAATGTATCCCCACTCATTCCACAGGTCATCGATCACCTCAGCGGGTGTACACTATTCACCAAGTTCAATATCAGATGGGGATACAACAACATCTGAATCAAGGAGGGCAATGAATGGAAAGCAGCATTCCTCACCCCGGAAGGGCTGTTCGAACCCACGGTCATGTTCTTCAGACTGACAAACTCACCAGCCACATTCCAAATGATGATGAACACCATCTTCTGGGAGGAAGTAGGAGAAGGATGGCTGTCCATGTACATGGATGACCTAGCAATCCACATGGCCAAACACCCACACAAGAATGAAGAGGAACACCGACGCCAACACCGAGTATATGTGCATTGAATCCTTGACAAGCTCCAACAGCACGACTTATACCTAAAACCGGAGAAGTGCAAATTTGAATGGGACAAAATCGAATACTTAGGGGTCATCATGGGGAAAGGGAGACTACAAATGCACCCTAAAAAGCTACAAGGAATAGCTGATTGGTCACCTCCCAAGACACCAACCGAAGTACGAAGCTTCCTCGGGTTCACTAAATACTACTGATACTTCATCCCCAACTACTCAAAGATAGCTCGACCCCTACTAGAACTGACAAAGAAGGCTACCATTTGGCACTGGGAGGAACCACAACAGAAAGCATTCAAGGAGCTAAAGACATGAATGTGCAACAGCCCTGTTCTTGCACAATCTGACCTCAACAAGCAATTTGTCCTCCAAGTTGACATATCAGCATATGGCATGGGCGCCATACTCTCGCAGGAGGGAAACCACCTTACACCAACCCTCGCCAAGCGCTCTAAACCAACACTTCATCCAGTAGCATACTACTCAGCCACATTCACTCCCACAGAAAGAAACTATGACATTTACGAAAGAGAGCTGCTAGCCGTCATGAAATCTCTGGCACATTGGAGACCATACCTGGGATGGACAAAAACACCATTCCTTATTCGCACCGACCATGCTAACCTCCAATATTGGAAGAGCCCCAGAAACCTCAACCACCGCACAGCAAGGTGGCATGCTGATCTGCAAGAATATGATTTCATCCTAGAATACATCCCTGGGAAGACAAATACTGCAGCAGACGCATTATCCCAACCGCCTGGCAAGGATCAAGGAGAAGACGACAACAAAACATCACTATCCTCCCTCCACACAGGATCCAAACTGCGAAAACAGTACAAGGGAAAACAATCGTACCAAATATCAAAGAGGTCAAAAGGGCAATCATCCGACAAGCACACAACATACCAATGGCCAGACATCCAGGATGAGACAAGACCCTCAGAAAGGTCCAGCAAAACTATTGGTGGCCAGGAATGAAGGCATGGATTGCAGACTATATCAAGGGGTGTGCCATATGTCAACAAGCAAAGATCATCACACACCAGAAACCCACCCCACTATACCGCATCACTACCGAAGAAGGAACGCCCCCATTCCACACAGTAGCCATGGACCTAATCACTAGCTTACCACAAAGAAGAGGACTGGATGCCATCCTCACGATCGTAGACCACGGCTGCTCTCAAGCAGCGTTGTTTCTACCATGCTTGGCCACGATAACCGGACCAGGGATCACTCAATTGTATTTCACCCATGTCTACCCATGGTATGGGCTACCCAAGAAGATCATTAGCGACAGGGACCCAAGGTTCACATTGCACTTCAGCAAAGCACTCACAAAATGACTAGGGATCCAACAGAACCTGTCGACAGCATTCCATCTGCAAACAGATGGATTGACTGAGCGCAAGAACCAATGGGTGGAGCAATACTTGAGACTCGTAATGGGAGGACAACCTGAAGACTGGAGTGAATGGCTGCTGGTGGCAATGGCAGTACACAACAACCAGAGGAACAGCACAACCGGCCTATTGCCCAATCAGATACTCCTAGGGCACGAGCCAACCCTAAATCCAGTGGAGAAATAGAAGACCAGCAATGAGGCAGCAGAAACAAGGGTGGAAACAATGGAAAGGGCCAGGAGACATGCTGTCAAAATGATCAACAAGAAGGCAGGTGAAACACCTCTGGCACAATACAAGCCTAGAGACCAAGTTTGGTTAGAAGCGACCCACTTGAAACTTCCACATCAAGGGTTGAAACTAAACCCAAAACGATACGGCCCTTTCAAAATACTAAAAATGATATCCCCAGTGGCGTTCAAACTAGGCATTCTGCTTTCCTGGCAAATCCATCCAGTATTCCACGCCTCCCTTCTATCCCCATATCGTGAAACAACTACCCACGGTCCCAACTTCTCTCGACCACCACCTGACCTCATAGCGGGAGAGGAACAATACAAAGTGGAGCAGATAAGGAGCCATCGATGTCACAGTCGATCTGGAATGCTCCAATATCTCATAAAGTGGCAGGGGTATCTGGAGAGCGATAACACCTGGGAACTAGCTGACCAGGTGCATGCACTGGACCTTCTGAAAGAGTATCACAGATGCTGGCCCTTGAACAGCATAAAAGGGAAGCAGAAACCCCCGGCTCAGACCAACACCGCTCCTTTTCACAAAATAGCTCACTTGCAGACATGTCCTCCCCAGCTCCACTCCCTATCCCTCAACCAGCAGAGCAGCAGCTCCCCGGCCAGTTCAAGGCCAAGGAGACGCCAAACCCCACCAGAGCTGGGGGAGAGGAATCGCACGCCACCACCGAGGGCAGGGGACTGGCAGCGGGTGGCCCCATCCCCACGCACACCATCATCATCCCGGGCCCAATGCACGACCTCGAGACCAACACCCACTGGGATGGACCCCTCTCCCCACACACCATCAGAGCTGTCGTCGAGGGGAATGAGCATCTCACCCCCAACCAACTCCACGCCCTCATCGAGGGGCTCTTCACCACCATCCAGGAGTGTGACAAACACTACCAACAGGCCGAGGGACAGCTCAAGGGACAGCTCAACAAGGCCAACCAAAATGGCTCGAGCTCAAGACACAGCTTGATGCCATCATTGGTGAGCCTCTCAAATGCCCTATTGGCTTCGAGGAGAACAACGGGAGGCTCCCAAATTTCACCATCCTGACCCTGAATGATGGAGAGCAGCCAGCCTGCTTCATCAAACAGCTTGACAATGGAAGGGTGGCTGGTCTCATGGGAGAGGCCAGGGGCAGCATGATGCTCGCATCATCGATCTATATGCTCAGCCCGACCTCGATGAGAAACCCCTGGAACACCTACCTGCATGGTTCCGCATGCGACTTTGGGGGGACTCCACTGACTTCCACCCCCTCCACGAGGCCGTCATCGCCCTTGATGACTGGGGTGCCCTGGCTGAGATCCTCCGATACTGAGTCCTCGACAAGGAGACCATGGCCCTTCAGAGCAAGCTTAGAATGGCTGAGGCAAACCTGGTGGCGAGCATGGCAAACAAGGAGGCGTGCAAGGATCGACTTGTGGCCACCCGAGTGGCGCAGAGGATCTGCCACATGGGAGTTGACCGATTCCCACCTCAACTCGCATGACAATCTGGATGGAAGAAGATAGGACAAGGACGTCCTATGTAGTGGAAGGGTGATGTAACCAGCCTTGGGTGGACATTCAACTGTCCGCACCCATGTAAGTTCTGCAACTGGGCAAGTGTTTGCACCTCTGTACTAGTATCACATGCAACCCTAGTTTGCATGGGTCTGATCCTTTTGGTTATCCCTTTTGTTCTGTTTTTGGGGTTCCCCTTGTACTACTATTAGTGTTCCCTTTGTTCCAGATTCTGACATTACTTAGTTAGGCACTTGTCCCCTTTGGGCCCTAGGCCACCTTTTACTATAAGTAGTTGACTCCTTGC
Source organism: Russula compacta (assembly GCA_022376555.1). Taxonomy (NCBI): domain Eukaryota; kingdom Fungi; phylum Basidiomycota; class Agaricomycetes; order Russulales; family Russulaceae; genus Russula; species Russula compacta. Next base: position 12,542 of record WTXH01000012.1, read on the forward strand.
ACCATGTACTAGCAAGTTGAGTCTCTTGTCAATACATCACAAGTGCTCTACTCCATCTGCCAGAGTGGCCATTGCAACATACTGCAATAGGCAGGAACTCTATACGCACTTCACCATTCCACTATAGTGCAAGTCCTAGTGCAACTTGACTCATCTTACTCGACTCATGTCTATTGTCCCTACCAAGCATCCTTGGCAGTGACAGGTGATCTGGGATGAAAGAGATAGGGAAGGAAAAACCAAAAATATAGTATATAGTGAAGTGTTGTTAAGGTGATTGATACCAGTAGATACCAGTATATATCAGGATTGTATATATCTGTGGATTGTTGATTGATATCAGTAGAATATGTCAGTGAAGTTTTGCCATACATATAGCATATGCAGTGCAATTGATCACCCTCAGATCATATACCCATTCAAGTGTGCACCATGCACATCTATTTCTTTTTATTACATCTCAGCCATAATAATCACCTTATAATAAACTTATAATTGGATTGTAATCTATCTAAAGTTTGATTACAAGGCTTAAGACAGTAGATAGATCATTTATGAGAAAGCAGGGGTTTGGGGGCTGTGCCCCCAACAAGGTGGAGTCCTATGCTGCAGGTATGGTGAGCAAGCATGAAGTGCAAGCAATCCATGCTGTAGGCATGGACATAACCTTGTATTAATATAGTTATGGGATTTTACTGCTGACAAACCATGGGTTATGGGATATTGGGGAGTTATGGGTTATCGCATGTCATTACCCACATACCAACTTGGTAACAAGAAATTTCTATGGCTTATAAGGGAGTATGGGTTATGAGGGGTATGGGTTAAGAGGGAGTCTACTGTACACAGGAGTCTACTGTACTGTGTACTGCTCTACTGTCATCCTTGTGCCTTCATCCTAGATTTTATTCGGATTCAGAATCACTTCCGGAAGCAATTATCGTTTATCGTGCTGTCTGAGCAAGCAAACCTTTAGCCCGAGAAAGAGAATTATCTCGGCCTCAACCATCAACCTCTCACAGGTACTCGACGAATCAAGACATTTCAGAAATCTTTCCTGATCATCACTGAGCGATTTCATTTCTATCGAAGGTCCGCCGTTCAGAAAGTAAGAAACCACACAACTTTTGGACTAACCCGCCGCGCGCAGATACAAAATCAGAGAGGCATTCGAAACCTTATCTTTTATGGCCCACCGGATCACGCCGCATTCTACACAGAGTTTTTGTCCTATCCCTTCTTGGACGATGGTGTCGAGCCAACGGACGTGACATGCCGCATGCTGTATTCACGGTATGATTGGTTCAGAATGGAGCAGATCGCAGGTACCAAGGGCACGAAGCAGTTGATCAAAAATAGTGACCTGTAGGGTGTTTCGTACGACCTTGCATTGATTTGGGCGCAGCTCGGAATAACAGGTCCCCTCTCCATGGAAACATGGCGTGCTTAGCCAGAGTGGAGCCCTTCAAGAAGACTCGTCCCTGTGCAGAGAGCCGATCACGGACTAGAAATGAGCAATAATGAACGAAGCCTTACCTCCGTTTGCTATTTTGCACCCGAATGAATAGCCAGTCGACGATGGCCCGAACTCCCGTTCTGAAACTCAAATGTCAGCCGACCTGGCGTAGGAGGGAGCACGGAGGCCTCTCTCTCACCCTTCCAGCGCAGACAGGCCCATGACGTCCAGACTGGCGATGCGTTCCCTCCTCTGCTTGTTGTCCATCTCGCTGCCCTGCCTCCGCCGCGCGCTCTCGATCTTATGCTGGTACCATACCTCATAGTCGTGCCGGATCTCTGCGACGGAGAGCGAGTTGGGGTTGTCCTGCTTGTTCGCCAGTAGGAGAAGCGGGACGCCGAGGATCTGCGGGGCCGATAGGACGGTATCTGCCGCAGTCCACGCGTCAGCTTCAGTTCTTCAGCCCCCCCAGGGAATAGGAAGGTGTAGTGCAGAGGAAATAGGACGGTGGGAGGGGGGGAGGGGGGAAGAGAGAAAGGGGAAGGGAACGCGTACCAAAGGCCTCCCAGCCTTCGCTGAGGCGCTCGTGGTCGACCGCGTCGACCACGTAGACGACGGCGTGACAGTCGTCGTAGTATTTCGGCCAGATGGACCGGATCCCACGTTGGCCTCCTAGATCCCAGAATTGGAGCACGGCGGAGGGCAGAGATATCTTCCCGGCTGTATGCATGAAGAGAGAATAATGTTTTATGGGCGTACAGAAACCCGAGGAGGGGGGGAGGGCGTACTGTTCTGGCCCACCGTCGGGGCGATCTTGTCTGGTGGGAGGCCTGGCGTGTTATTATACATAGTCTTAATCTTCTCGAGGAGTGTCTGTGGAGGCCAAAAAGAAATGTGAAAAGATATTCGATTGTCTGTTACTTTTTGTGCAAGTGCTGTGCTGTGTGCTTACCGTCTTGCCTACGCCATCGAGACCGATGATAATGACGGAAAACTCGTCCTTCCTGTGAATCCCAGCATTAGAAACCAACTGGCAGGAAGGGTGTGAGTATGGATGGAACCTGGTCAGGTATTCATGGAGGCCCTTGAGGAGATGGTACATCGTTGCATTTGCTTGTCCACGGTGTCCAGTCCAATTTTGGGAGACGTGTGCTCGGAAAGGTCAGATCGGTACGCGCTGCGCCGAGCTGCGCTGCCGCATACCATGGGTTTCTTCTTGCTCTACTACGCCCTCGGGCTCCCTACTTTTCTCTCTGTTGTCATCGCGCTCTATCTTCTCTTCACAGGTAAGAATCCAATGACGCCTGCCCTTTGAACGTCGTTGACCCGCTTTTCCGCTCGCTCGTCATTCACGCAGGCTCCGGAGAGGCGTTCAACGTCGGCCAGTACCTTGAAGAGTCAAGTCCATACTTGTGGGCATCGACGGGCATTGGTCTCTGTATAGGATTAAGCGTTCTCGGAGCAGGATGGTGCGTTCACCACTACTAAACACCGCTGTGTACTATGTCGTTTGTTGACTTGTTGTCTGTCTCACTGCACAGGGGCATCTTCGTCACTGGTTCATCCATCCTCGGCGGTGGTGTCAGGGCCCCTCGCATACGGACCAAGAATCTTATCAGGTCTGCATAGGTACCTGCGCTTCCTCGAGATACTACCAGCTGAATGCGTGCATATAGCATCATCTTTTGCGAGGTCGTCGCAATCTATGGTGTCGTACGTCACCCCCCCCTCCTCCTCGGCCTTCTCGACTCGTTTTGTTCATCATTCCCCAGATAATTGGAATTGTGTACTCCTCAAAGCTTGTCCCCATTGAGGAGAACTTACTTTACACGAGGGAGAACCACTTCACAGGTTCGTATATCCACACTATCCCCCTCGTTGCGCATGCACGCCAACATCCGTCAGGCTATGCGCTGTTCTGGGGCGGTCTCACCGTAGGCATCTGTAACCTGCTCTGCGGTATCTCCGTGGGCATCACCGGCTCGACTGCCGCTTTGGCTGACGCCGCGGACCCGACGTTGTTCGTGAAGATTCTCATCGTGGAGGTGTTTGGCAGCATTTTAGGTCTGTTCGGTCTGATTGGTGAGCTTTGCCCTTCTTCCTTCTTCCTCCCTCTTCTTTGATTGATGTCTGTCTGGTTGTCATGCAGTGGGGCTGCTCATGATCGGCAAGGCCCCGGAATTCAAAGCCGCTGCCCTCAGCGGGGCTGCAGTCCAGCTACCGTTTGTATCGCATTAAATCCCAGCATAGCCAGATACCGCTTTTAATATTAGGAAGGAGGCTTCGAATTCCGGACCTCGAGTTAAGCGTCGGACATGGCTTGGTCGGAGTGGGATGTATCAAATGCATACACTACTATAACAGGTTTTCCTAATCCATCGCAGCGTGGGTCTGCTACACTAAAAAAGGGTTTCGCGGGTGAAAAAAAAATTCGTCGTCGCGTGTCTTGCCATGAGTAGAATAGTCTAGCTGTACGTTCCCTCCTCGAACGGATTTTCGACATACTCCAGCTCTTCCTCCTCTTCGTCATGTGAAAGTGCATGGCTGGGTTGCGACGACTCGGCGTTTGCCAGCGATACAGGCCGCTTCGGAAGCAAACCGATCTTGTCTGTTGTGACAAATCCGTTAGCGAAAACAGCAACGAATAGCAAGGGCATTTGTTGAACAGCCGAACCAGGATCAATATTCGATGCCGGGCGCCCGACATTGGTTGTAGGGGGTGGTAGAATATCTGCCGAATCGTGGTCGGCCGCCGCTGTCACTGCTGGAGCAGTCGTGGCAGGCACAGTCGAATAGGACCACGAGCGAGGCAGTGTTGGATCTAAAGCATGGATAATATCGATGGTACCTCGACGGACGCGCGGAAACGAGGAACGAGGAACAGGGGGGTGGTGGTACTCACTCTCGGATCCATCATTAATTGTATTAGGACGTGGATTAGGAACGACTCTGGGCGCGTAATACGCCTGCTGTGCGTGTCGGTCCACCCCTGGAGAGGGGGTTGGGCAGTGTAGCCGGTAGTGGTGCTGGTCCCGGTACCGGAGGCTGAGGGGTTGGGGGCGTTCCTGTAAGATGTTGACATGAGAGCGAACGAATAGAATACGTGAACGAAAAATGAAAACGTTATTTGTCTATCTCCCCTTTCTGTCCTGGTCCGCGGAGGCGTTGGGAGGGGAGGGGAGGGGGGGGGGGGGGGCGTGTTTTGCTACGAGAAAAGGGAAAAAGGGCGGGGTGAGGATCTTTGCTCACCTTGTTTGGTCTAATTCTTGGACTTTGGCCTTCACTTTCGACACCAAGGAACTGAACGTGCGTTTGCCAGCTACAAGAGGAGAAAATAAGCGATGTGCAAGCAGCGTGCAGCGAGATTGATTCCCGAAGCCCACAAAAGGAGACGGGAGGCGTCTGGGATGTGTTTTTGGGGAGGGTGAGGGGGAGAGGGAAAAGCGAACCTACTTTCCGCGAGCTTAGTAAATTGCTCCTGCATGTCTGCCATAGTGTCTCGTTGCTGCGGCTGCGGCTGCGGGGGCTCCTGCTGCACGTCATCATCACCACGGAAGCCGTCACCGCGGTTGCCCTGCGGAGGCGCCGGCGCTTGAGTGCGTGGTGCATAGGGGAAGTGGCGTATCTGCTCCTGCTGTCGTAGCGCGATCTGGTCGCGGGCATACTGCTGCTCATCCTCGAGCAGCAGCTGGCGCGCAAATTCCTCGTCTAGCTGGGTCTGTTCGGCCTGTGAAAGGCGTGTGTGTGTGTGTGTGTGTGGGGGGGGGGGGGGGGGGGGGGGGGTTTGCACAAATGAGAGTGAGTGGCACGCGATGTGCAGTGGGTGGTCGTTAGTCAAACAGGAGGATAGAGGAAAGAGGGACAGTGCTACGACGTACCACGGACGGTTGTTCGGGAGTTGCTACGTGGTGAGTCGGGACGTGGTCAGGATCGCTCATGGCAAGGAGAGCGTCGACCGCTTGGTCCTCGTCACCGCCGACAGAGTCGACGACGGAATACCTAGAGAAAAGAGAGAAAAGACAGGATTGTCATCACAAAGTGGATGGCAAGACGAAATGCTGTTAGGCTCACAGGAGGGCTGCATCGTAATCAGGAAAGATCGCGTGCAGCCCGGCAATCTTAGGATCGGTAAACTCGTCGACGACCGGCCGCTCTGGAAGTGGTGGAGTATGAGCGGTGGAATCTCCCTCCTGGCGCGGAGGTGTTGGCGTTGGCTGGGTAGGGATTATTGGGCTCGAGGACGAGACTGCGGCGGCTGCGGAGGAGACCGCGTCACCAGCACGACTGGCACCAGAAATCAACACCGGACTGTCTGCGCGCTCTGGCTCGGATAGCAAGGCAGGCAGAGGATCATCTTGTGGGTCCTCGTCGAGGCTATAGCCAGGCAGTTGTGATTGTGGTTCACTGGACATTGTTTATGGAGGACAGTAAGAAGAGCACAGGCACGTAACTAATCACTAGACTAGTGGGGCCGGCTCTGACTCAGTGCTCACTTCTATCGCTTCGTAGCCCTGCGTCCGTCACCGTCTGTCTCAGCTGCCTTGCGTTTCCTGCTCTCGCCACTAGAATGTGAATGAGACCCGTTCGGGTTACCGCTTTCCAGCCGCACGGTCACAGCCTGAAGCAGTCCATGCAGGATGCGTTTTTCCCCCAGTCGCACTACTACCGCATTCCTTAGATTCAACGAGATGGGCTCCTCCTTTTCCGTTTCGAGTAAAGCTTCGTCATCCTAAAATGCGGGGGTAAATGAAAAGTACAAAGATAGCCTCCGGCAAACCTGCCTCGATGCTGGTCGGGTACCCTGCCAACCGCCTTCTTACGACGTCTGTAGCCACGGACAACACGGCATCATCGATCTTGGCTCTCGGCAACTTCGACTTGCGCTTCGTCTTTGCCCATTCTGGTGCTGACATCATCAAAAGACGCACAAAAGATGTCATCTCTTCTGGCAATTTATTCGAACTGTCCACAACGAAGACACTGCAGAAAAAGAAAATCAGAGCGCCGACATGGAGTTGGAGAGGGCTATGCACTCGTCACCACCCTCATCTAACCACCAATTGATGCGTTCTGTGCTCCGCGAGGGCCCTGCCAGCTCGAGACGTCCTTGTTCAACGCTTAAGGCTACTAGATCAGCGCGAATTTCGACAATGTCGGCAGGGTTTCCAAGACCGCCATTTGCCAATGGAACCTGATCGACGTGCCCATAACGGCGAAGTAAGTCCGAGTTGGGAGGGTTGCCGTATGTGTTCCACTATTTCTTTCGCGTAAGCACGCGCGTACCACGGTTAGATCTGGGTGAGAGAGAACCCACAATCTGTTCACCCTGACGAATAGATCGGGTCGTGACCATTCCAAGATAGTGTTCCTCGTAGAAGAGCTTGGCCTGGAAGGACAATTACTACAAAATCTCTCAAGAGTGGTGAACGCGCACGTTTTCGCACCCATACCGCGCATTCAGCATATCAGCCAGAGGGACCATAGCCACATTTGCCGGATCATCATCTTCACCATCACTACTGTCCCTGTCGTCCTCAGTCTCATCCAAATCATCGTTATTAAGTGCCTGTGCTGAGGATTCATCTAAGCTCATTTCCACGTCTTCATGTGCCGGAGTTTGGCTCGAGTCAATGTTATCAATTGTCGACTGGGATTCAACTTGGAAGCTTCTGGAGAGGATACGACTTCCCATGATGTGATAGGCTTCCAAAGAAAAGTCGGGATTAGGATATTCCTCACCAAACAGGTCCGTTCTGCTCTGAGACAGGGATCTGGCTAAAACTGAGAGGTCTGTTCGGCAATGGGAGTACCCACTTTGAGTAAAGGCACGACTTTGTCGAGATAGTCATTCTCGGCCTGCTCTTTCCCTATTTTATCTACAATATGGCATCAGCACAGTCGAGTCTGACTACTATTTGATTAGGAGACCGGCCTAAGATGGCTGTACCCCGCAGTTGTTCAAGATCTTGGGAGCTCCAAAACATAGGCGTGTCGAAGGCGATCGGTAGTGACGCTGTGATCATCGGGTTAATGTTAAGGATCGGTGGAATGCGCGCGTCCATACCCAGATACGTTGACCACTCTGAGGAGCTGCCCTGAGCCGCCTCCCACATGAGGCAAAGGATGAGACCGGCCCAGCCGATGTGGAGGCCATGCTTCTTCCAGTCCCTTTCGCCGACTAGAGAGGGGAGAGAGGAGGTGCGGGTTGAGAGGGTGAGTTGGCGGGGTAGGGTGAACAGGGTGTGCTCTTGCTGCAGCAATTAGAGCGGGTTGAGTTGACCGTGTTCCAGCAAGCGAGAGAAAAAAAAAGATGGCAAGGGCTGTACCTGGAGATCGCGAAGGGCGAGAGCACCCCAGCCGACGCCGTCAATCGGGACAAATGCCAAGGCAGAGTGGTCAAATGTTCCGTTGTGCGCGGTGAACCAGTCGACCAAGTGCGAGTGCGACATGGGTCAACCGATCTGGAAAGCCCGTGGCCGAGTCACATGTTGCCTTCGTCCCTCACCGTCTCGCAAGCCATTCGCGCTCACAACGATGCGTTGACTAATATATACTTTCAGCACATAGAAACGGTACAGCACCTTCAGAATACATTGCTCACCCAAATCCTTCCCAACGTTGTCGACGAACTCGGACTTGCCAAGTCCGCACGCGACTGGGCACGGGAATGGCTCCAAGATGACCGTAAGTCTCTCAACAGCCCCGCGCTCGCAGCCGCGTCTCTCATCCTTTGTCTCGATGAATAAAAGTGTCTATATTCCGCACCCTCAAGGTGAGAATGCGGTCGCTTTGCTTGCTGGTTGCTTGTCGTGGATGGAATTTGACGTGGAGACCACCTTGTTCTTCCAGAGGCATAAATTCACAAAGGCGTTTGCGCTAGAGTCACTCAGTTCACTCCTTACCTGGCGCTTGACCCATCTGAAAAGCCAAGATCCGACTGCCTTTCCGCCATCCCCGCTGCATATCCTTCCCCCGCCCGCGTGTGATATTCTTGGGCGGCCCATTCTGATTCTGAGACTTGCAAAGCTTGCAACTTTACAGAGAGACCCCAGGGAGCACATCTTGTGCCTTGTTGAGGGACTCCGTTTCTATCTTCACGACATCAATTCCTCCTCGGAAAGTCCCACACATGGCCCTGTGCTTCAATACATACTACTGGTCGATATGGAGGACGTATCAATGAGAAATTTTGTGCGTCTCGCCCCGAACCCGCATTTAATATCCGAATATTCTCCTTCACTGATTTCAATGCACTTGAGGATAGAACCTCGACCTGCTGACTTGGTACACTCATCAAGTCGCACCTCGTTACCCTGGTCTGTTCGGCACAGGTCTGCCGTCTCATCGACAAGATGTTATCTATCTCTTCTTCTAACGCCACATCATCTCACCCCAGTCTTTGTCATCAACTTCTCGTGGACACAATCCGGCATTTGGAGTATCATCAGGTTCGCGTTCCCGTGATTTTGGACTGCTTTGTCCATACACGCGCCCCTGAACCCCATTATCTCCTTATCCAGGCTAGCCCTCCCCGAGTCAGTTCATTATAGGATCTTCTTTCCTTCAAGGGAAGCCCTCCACGAGTGCATTAGTCCTTCGAGTATCCCCAAGGGTAAGTTTTACAGCTCCCGAAAGATGTGTGCTTCGATTTATCTCCTTTTAGAGTACGGGGGCCATCTTCCTCCTCTTCCGGAGATCCCCAATCTCTTGGATGCTGCACGGCACGCACCTCCAGCACCTTCGTTCTCATCATCACACGTTCCCTCGAAGGACGAAAACGGCGGCGCATTGCTGACGCACTTCCCCGAGGAGAGCAGTGCTGGCCAAACGAGTCAACGCAAAATCGCATCGTTCGCACCCATCTCTCCGCGATCGCAATTCAATCCTTTCTATGGTTATCCGATCGGTCCCTCGCCCTACTCGCTGGCTCCTACCGCATTGCCTTATTTACGCCACGGCCGTCGGCGAAAGCGTGACCTCATTCGCACCCTCGCGGCTTTATGGTGGGAAAAGTGGAGGTCGAGGGTTTCGTGGACCTTTTCTCTCCTTTTCGTCCTCTTTTACGCGCGGTGGTGGTGGCGCCAACGAAGGAAGAGCGTGTTTTTCATTCGGGGTGGGCCGAATTAGGCGATGTCATGATACACGCAGATGGAAGCACAATTCTTTTGATGGACATCACGACACGCTGCCACCACACCTACACCCTCTGCAGGCCCTGAAACGGAAATATTTTCTGTTCATGCCCTCGAGACAATGCATTTCAAGGCGCCCGCGAATTGCCCACCCATATATTTTGTGACGAGGGGGTCGTCGCCGGTGGCGTGTTAGGGTTACAAGCGTCTTTTCTAAACGTTTTACGTGCACCCCTTGTTGGGCAAAATGTCGTCATTTGGTTGTGAAGGACACAGCGTCTGCGTGTGATGCTACAAAAAATACTCGGGAAGCTTTATCGGGGAAGAAGTGGAGTTAGGCTTCGCCGTCTTAATAGAGCCGAGGCAGGGATGACACTCACCTTTCCTCCAGCATTTTGCGCAGCTGCGTGTTGGCTCGGCCCGTCCCGTTCGTTTTCAGGTGCGGCTTCGAACACGTTGAAGTACATCTTTCCTCCCGGCGAGACTTCTAGTATGCTTGCGGAGTTCCCACATCGATAACAGTAGTTCGGCGCGGACCACACCGTGGACAGGTGGTTGTCAAAAAGCGATGCATAGCCCTCCATGCATAGTTGATGTGCGCGTAAAATATGGGTCATGCCGTTTGTTTCTAGGAATTTGTGCACGACACCCGATCCAAATGTGTACCCAGCGCCACTGTGGACCGTACGTATTGAGTCGCTGGAAAGTTCCGGGTGAAACGAAGTTAGATGGTATTTTACCGGGGTGATATTGCAAAATCCTCCTTCTCTGGATCGGGATCCGACCATACAAGGTCAGCCATGGGTCCTTCGTGTGGTATTTCTGACGGTAAACGTAATAAGCAGGACACACGGCAAGGGCTAATAATTAAGAACCTCGGAAACGGTCTACGACCTTGATTTGATCAATGGAATGAATTGACGGAGAGAGACCTTTGAAGGGCTCGTAAGCGGGCCGGTAAAATGGACAAGCCGCTGTACCAGGGGAAAACTGACCACCATGGACACAGAATATTTTGTCGTCAATGACTACTGATAGAGTCAAGAAATCAAACATGTCGGTAAAATATGTCCAGACGCGCGAAGAGCCGTATTTGCGGACGCATTCTGTGTAAAATCCATATGTCTAGGGCATTGTGAAAAAGACAGGCCGAGGGTTAAAGCGAGGTGGCACAGAAACGCACTTGCGTGACGGCTCGTGATTCGTGATTCCCTCGAATGAGTTGCACACGATCAGGATAACGGAGTTTGAGACATGTGAGCAGGGATATGGTTTCAACGCTAAAGAGCCCTCTATCCACGTAATCACCTGAAGCGCAGAGAAGGAGCAAGGATCGGCGCTTGAGCGAATGACTCGGGCAGACTAAGGCGCACCGAGGAACAAGTAGTTAGTATATGGGGCGTAACCACCTATACGAAATATTTCTATGAGATCATAAAACTGGCTTGAGAAATGATTAAGCGTCACCAGACGCAAATGATGATGGCTTTGGGGAAGCACGCACCCATGTATGTCACCGACCACGGTCACCGGGGCACTAACATGTACGACGTTGGATTCTCGCATAAGAACCTCCTTTGTTTTCTCGCATATCTCGCGCAAGAGGGCTTCGTGGAGCAACTGCTTGTGAAGGAGTTGTTGGATGCAGGCATCGAGGTCGAAGGGAGCCATAGAGCCATATGATACGCCTTGATTGATCACTTGCGACTAATGTAAATCGCCTTGCCTTCGCGCGCAGACACGTGATCTCTCTCCGTCATAATTCCTTTGTGCTTGCCTGCAACAACTGCATCCGCGCACCGCCGCCGACCATCGCGCGGACTGCGCACGAGGCGGCACAGCCTCGTGGTTTGGAGACCTGGAATCTGGAATCTAAATTTTTGGTACAGACAGGATCTTTTTTTTTTTAGACTGAGGACCGTTTTTGATTGACTATCGCGATGGGGGATTCCCGCGCCAAGCCCACGTCCGTTTCTTGATCCCTTGCTTTCGGCGCACTCAAACAGCACTACCATCTGTCCGATATTCGGGGAACCCATGTGGATCGTGCACCACTCTGCTCCATCCACAACTAGACATCGATCAAAAATAATGGTCCACGTCCACCACGCACAGCCTTTTTTTTAATAAAAAAAACCCCGAATTACAACTCAGCCACACTCCGGTCTTCTCCGCCTGTCCCACTTCCCATCCCGCCGCCCGGAGGACACCGGCACCTCAACCCCCTGCATGTTTCGATCTCGACATATCTCCCAGACTCGGCAAATGCATTGATAATATTTATTTCTTTAGCGTTACCCGGGTCGTATTTTGCGGTGCGTGCTTATGTTGTCGTCAGTGATCTAGTGATCCCCTTCGCAACAGCGTTTTCGCTCGATCGTGTTGTAACAATCCCGTTTCGCCGGCCGCAGCTTCGCATAAACATCCGCACAAACACCTTTCTGCGGTTCTGTCCCTTCATTTCTCGACTTAGTGCTCCGAACATCGTTCGTCTCACGCTTCTCACAGCTCTGGACGCCAGGGTCATGAGGAAGACCACGTTGTTTCGGAGGTTGTCACTCATGTCAAATTCGTTTGTGTAAAAATTTGTGCGACTGATATGAGGGCCCTCATGGGACGTCACCGGCCATTCCTTTAGTTACGGTCCTTGAAACTCTTGCCCACAATTGACCCCATTTTTCACGATGCTCCCGTTTCACTCTTTCCAACCAGTTATCGGGATCTTCCCTTCGGCATACAGTCCCCGGTGGTAGCCTACCTAGTCTGGTCCACTCCTTGCAACTGTGTTCGTTCCTCAATCGGATTTTTCACATCCATAACCCTTGTTGCTGACACGACACCCGTGCATGCCGATGCGATGATCGTCTCTTCTTTCCAGTACTTTTTGGTGTTCTTATCCCTCTCCTCCCCCAAATCAGATTGTAAGGCCTGCTAGAGCCTCTCTCCCTGTGGCGCGTCCTCTCCACGCCGAAGCTCCCACGATTTTGAGCCGATCCCGATATGAAATGCATCCATCGGCTACACGATCACATCCAAAGTGTTATATCGCAAATCCATGCAAACTTTACCTAGGCGGTGCCGAGTGCCTACCCGCTTACAACTGAAGGCGCTTGAATGTCAGATCAAATCGAGTCTACTTTTTTTTTTTTCGGTGGTAACGTTAGGTTGCGGTGCAATACGACAGGTCTAAAGATGCATTTGAGAAGAGGAAGGCGATTTTCACGCTGACACTCGCTTGCAAAGGTTTGTTCTTCTGAATATCAAATACGGGGACACGGTCACTCCGAGTGGAACGAAACCGAAGGTGGGATACCTTTCCCGGCTAACAGAGGGGGCCATCTCTTGATCGTGCAACGGTGCGGCTCGAAACCCTAAGTTCCTTCGACTTCGGATTCAAAAAGGTTTTTACCTCGCTCACTTCGGTCCTCACTTGCCCTCTCCCCTGGCCCTACCCTTCTTGGTTTCTACTGGGCCAGATCTCTGGCACCCGCTTCACGCCGGTCACTGCGTGGTCACTGGCTATATTCAACAAATCCGATGCCGTTCAAACTTCGCTATTCCTTCCTCAGCGTACCAGGAGTATAAAGTCTCTTACTACTTTGCGCGTATCCAACAGTCCAACACGTTTCCTCCAACATGCAGTCACCCCATGACACTTCCCGCGGCTACCCATATCAGCGTCATCATCAATCCTCACTAAACTCTACTCACTCCCCCAACTATGTAGACCATAACGCTCAGCCCGTAGGCTACCATCCTGTCGTACCGAGTACGCATACGCATGGACAAAGATCAACTTATGGACACCCCCAGGATCACCATCATTCAGGCATGCTCCCCCTCCTTATCCCAGTTAATCTCTATTTATATGGATGCAAACAGCTGTAGTCGCCAGCAACCCCACCACTTTTTCAGGCCTCGCTATCGCCCAGCAATCAGGCTCATCCATGAATCCCCAGTATCTCCCCCAGCACTATCCGACCGACGCGCATCACCCGGGAGTGGTATTGAACCCCGGCGTTCCTCCCCACTACCAGAACTACCGCCCGATAGAACATGGACAGCCTATCGTCCCATCACAACCTCATGCACCATTTGTCACCCCACATAAACCTTATCCTAACCCAGCGATGCAGACTCAAGGTGGCCACGCTCAATATTCGAACCCCGCCAACAATCCTTCTTCACCTATCGGGTATGGGTCACCTTCCCCACCCTCTTCGTCTTCTTCCTCACCCCACGCATGTGGCGTGTGCGGGGCCACGTTCACACGCCCACACGACCGCAAGCGTCACTATGAAAGCCAACACACGACGATCGAACATGTATGCCAATACTGTCGGAAGAGTTACGCGCGAGTGGACTCGTTGAAGCGACACTTGGACAGGCCCTGTGACAAGATGCCTCAATCTGCGCAGAAGGGCGCTTAACTGGATGAGAATTTCCCTTGTGAATCCGAGTGTTTTGATTGTTGCAAATAGATCTCCATGTTGTAATTCTTATTGGACATTCTTGCTCCCCATAGTCTTCGCTTCTTGCTGTCGCGCCGATATGATATACATTCTCCTATATTATAAAGTCCTCCTCCCGCCATATGGCGTATACATCGCTCCCATCAGTTGAGCTGGTGGGAGGAACTGTTCGAAAGTAGTTGAATCGACTGAAACATGCTTAGAGGGCTACTTTGGCCGTGTGTTTATGACGCTGCAGTAACGGTTGGCAGCCCTTTTGATCCCGTCAATTTACGGGTTCCTAACGCGGCGCAACGCGGCCTTGTAATGCAATTATCGTCGGGCAGCAATTATCCCGGGTGTACATGGATCCTATTCGGGGGATAATGCGAATCCATCATGACCGAAATCAAAAATGCAAAGTGGAGGAGATTATTCTCGGTTTGGCTTGCGGACTCCGACTGGCCGGCTATCATTACTTATAATATAAAATCATATCCTTTCAGCGAGGGGGTGAGGGGGGCTGTAACCAATACACCTGTAATGATCAGCAGCAGCAGCAAGCGAACTGTAGTTAAACCTCCGTTTGTAAAGGAATGGAACCGGTTCCGGGTATCCCAGCTTCCGAGTCTACAAAAGGGACTGTAAAGAACAAAAAGAGAGAGAAGGCGGCTGAGTGAGTTGAGCCGAGCTGCCAGTTGCATGTGAGCCTGAAAGGGAGAAAGAGATAGAGAAAGAAAAGGGCCCCAAGCTGAGCTGTGAGTAGTCTATAGCTTCTACTTCTCCGTTCGCACATCGAGATTGCACAAATAGGAGAAAAAAAATGGCACGCACACACACAACACAAAGGCAAAATGCCCGATTTCCCCTGCCCTGCGATCGCCCAAACCCCGATTTCGATTTGGAACTGAACTGACATCAGCAAGCAAACTCCTTTCCCTCCCCCTTTCCTGCCATCCACAAAGCAACGACCCATGACCGGATGACCTGTTATGTCTTGACACTGTAAAACGTCCTTTTCTCTCTCTCTCTTCTCCTCAAGGTGTCAACGGAGTCGGGCTCGCACTAAAAACCCCGTTTAATTTTCCAAAAAAAAAAAAAATTCATTTTCCCACCAAAAAGGAATAAAAAAAAAGTGCAGTGTAGAGAAGAGCGCCCATGCGCCCATTGTCAAAAGTCCTTTTGATAATGTCGAGACTCTGGACTCTGGGACTAGTGCTAGCGCTGTTTGGTCTTGCCTCGTTTTGGTTCTCTTCTCTTTATTCACGTTCCCTCCAACTATCACTCCTCCCCAGCCGGCGTTGTGGATGAAATGCAGAGCAAGCATGACAGACGTGGGCACTAGAGACTTCAATTGTGGTGTAGTGTGGAATGTAGTGGTGTTTATGCCACTGCGTGTATCCCCGTTGCTTCAAAACGGCGGTGTTCCAACTCGACCCCCTTCCAAGTTGATTAACACAACAAGAATTTTTGTTTTTGTTTCTTGACTGTAAGAGGCGGCGGGATCACCGATGCATCTCCGTCATGTCAGTCGTCCCAGGATCGCATCTATCCCGGATTGTCGATCGAGCTTCCTCTTCCTTTTACCCTCTTTCCCTGTCTGCACGAGTACAATCGCCTTTTTACGTACTTTTTATACGCTCAGAAATCTCTAGGCAAGTTGGCGACTGGGACTCGGTAGCTTGGGGACTTGGCAAATACGATCAGTCCTCTCGTCTGGTCGTCATGCCACTAGTACGCAAATGGACCTACCAACGCCGAACTTAGTCCCCTCCGCTTGACAAGTACTAGTACTAGCGGTCGGGAAGGGAAGGGGAGGCTGATGCTCTCGAGGACACCTGCCAGCGCACATTTCCGGGTCCCGCGCTGCCTCGAACAACCCCGCTCTTCTCTTCCCCCTCTTCGGGATTTCCCTAGCTTCGATGACCGGGAGGTCTTCGCACGGCGCATGCTGCTTCGATGGGGAATGAAAAAAAAAAACGAGATTGGTAGCCTGCGTTCCTTGATTCTGTTTGTTACGCGCGGGGTGAGTGAAGAAGAGAATAGAAGGGTGGTGAGTGGGTGGATACCGGTGGAGCTGGAGTGACGATCATACCCCAGTAGTTGTGCCAGTTGTGGTGCACATGCATGCAATGGTCGCACATCATGCATCATGATCTATCCGTCACACCCGGACCACGCTCAAGAGACTTCCAATCCATCGGCAAGGTGTACTGTCTGTGCTGTCGCTGTAACTAATGACGACTCGGAAACGAGACCCCGGGCTGAAAAAGAACGCGAGCCCTTTCGATCGGTTTTCTTTTTCTTGAAATTGTGTCCGTGGGCTACTAGCGCCGTGTGTGGTGCGCCTGTCATATCACCGCTCGCTCTTCGCCGTGCGCGTGCCTTATTCTTTTTTTTGTAACTTTCTGGAGAGCCCTTATCTTTTCCTCGGTTAAGTTGCGATGGCACTAGCGAATATTCGTTGCTTTGCTTTTGATCCATTCACTCTTCTTTCTGTGCTGTTTCTCGTCGGGTGGAACTCCTTACGCCTTACGTCTGGCGGTTCCAGAAGCGGGACGATCGTAAAGAGTGTTCTGTATGAGTGTCAGGCGCATCCGAATGTAAAATGAGGGGGGGGGGGGGTCGAGAAGGTGCAAGTGATCGAAACTAACCACCCGCAATGGTACGGAAATGCCCGTCATGTGCAATGTGACTGGCTTCCAGATGGAATTCCTTGGATGAGATAATGGACGGCGGCACAGTAGCTAGCGCGCTGCGCCCATGCTGGCGAGTGTGCAGCTTCGTTTCGAAGAGTATCCCGGATCAACCGTCAGCTTAATGCAGTCACGGACGTACTTGAACAAGCACATGCTGGGATAAATTAGAGGTGTGTGGGGTACAATTAAACGATCTACTATGTGCTATGTCAATCCTCCTCATCTGAATCACTACGCTCGGCATTACTTCCATCGTCGAGCCCCTCAATTTGCGTATCGTTCGTCTTTGTCGATACGTTCTCCTCGTCGCCGGGCGACTGTCCGTCCTCCTGCGTCTTCTTCATCTTCGCTATGATTTTATCTGCGCGATTGAAGATCCCACCAGTGGGTGCTCCGCACGCCGCGCACTTCGGCGTCTTTGCAAATCGCTTGATCGCGCAAGACGAGCAGAAGTAGTGACCGCATCGAGTGACGATCGGGTCTGTGAAGGCATGGCGTCCGATGAGACAGGCGAATGGAATGTCATCGTCAGAAGAATCAGCATCATCTGATGCATCCTCTGCTCGCTTTTGCGGGTTGGCGGCCAGCTTGTCCAGTTGCCAACCCGCGAGGTCTATATGGTGATAACATGGTCAGGTATGAGATATCGGCTCACATATGATGACGAGGAAGCACGCATGAATGACGCACAAGTTCCTCGATCGTGCAAGAATTTACACGTGTCTCCAAAGCCGCAGAAACCGGTTTCTGCATCATGAGAGAGAGAGAGACCGTCAGTAAGATCGCATTCTCCGCGAGAGGTGGTAGACGCACCTTTGTAGTCCTTGCACACGTCCGGCTGATAATCCACGATGGTCACGGTCCGAATGGTACTGTTATTACTGCGCACGGGTCCAGTGCGCATCGACTTTGGGATTTCCTGGTTCTTTTTGATGTGCGACTTGTATGACTTTTGTCCATGGTACAGACCATCGTCGGGCACTTCCTCTTCTTCAGCAGCATCGTCCTTCCTGGCACGTTTCGCCAGAAACTCCTCAGCTTCGTCACCTTCCAGAATCTCAAGTGCTTTGTTGACGTGACCACCTGTGGATGTCCAATTGATCCCAGGTCCATCTCGTGTGCCCGCATTGGTCTCGTCCTCATCATCGAGATCGTCGGTGCGGCGTTGGGTGGATGTTCGTTTCGTTCCAGCACTGAGCAAATTACCTCCTACTTTTCGGGATGGGAGGACAACCTGCGACTTGGATGATGACGCGGACGCTGATGTAGTTGAATGTGCTATTGGTGGGGAAGGTGTACGCTGGCGAGTCGTGGTAGGTCTGGCTCTTTTTTTCTTAAAAAATGGTACAGATACTGCCTCGGTTGAACCCATGGGTGGAGTTGTGTGTTTGTTTTATGTGCGGAGGGGACAGGGATAGGATAGGAGTATGACTAATCTGGGAGATGACTAATCTGCAACTTCTCAGTCAGCAATTGGACATTGTGACCAAGCGGGCGACGAAATTTTCTGGTCATCTTATCTCACCACTCCCGTGTCGTTTGAAAGCACCACAGCCCTCCCTCCCTGGACCCGGCCTATTATACGCCATATTTACACAATATCGCACGACATGACCCCCCCAAATCTTCAAGGTCTCAATCTTATACAGCCCGCTCAACCTACTGATCCATATTTCGCTGACTCACAAGACCTTCTTAATCTCTCCCATTTTCCCGAGCTTAGCGCCCAACTTGACATATGGACCAATCTGGAGTTTGAGTCAGATGAACCTCCTGGCCATCTAAATGACAAAAAGTCGGGTGGAGATGAATCAACTCATTCGACCCATTCGGTGGAGGACGACGAAGAGGAGGACCCCAGTGATGATGACAAGCCGGCGCAGGCGGACAACCACGACAATGTAGTAATGGCCGACCCTGTCCCTGGCCGACCCACCCAACCCCGTCCGGCCACACGCCCGTTGAACACGTTCGATCTTGGTAGTCTCCTAGCCGGTTTCGGTGTCGACCCTTATATGGCACCTGCTATTCAATCCTCGTCCACCGCCCCTTCTCTCGCCCAAATCCTGTCGCTATACCCAGATGCTGCATATCCCTCCCCACCAGCCTCCGCTTCCGCAGAGCAGAATCCTCAACAGCCTGCCGCCAAGCGCGCTCGTGTGCGCAGACCTTCTACGTCCCCAAGTGACCTCACTGCGAATGAACGAATCACTGGACCTGTGGCCAGCTCGCCGCTCACGGCTGCCGAAGATAAGCGCCGGCGCAACACGGCGGCATCGGCCCGATTCCGGATGAAGAAAAAGGAGCGCGAGGTCGCGTTGGAGAAGAAATCGAAAGAGCTCGAGATTCGCGTTACCGAGCTCGAGCGTGAATGCGAGGGCCTCAGGAGAGAGAATGGTTGGTTGAAAGGACTCGTCGTTGGTGTAACCGGGGTTGGGGCAACACAGCAGCAGCCTCAGGCAGTCTCAACGACTGCAGGAGTAAAGAGACCGAGGAACGATGCAGAGAAATAATGTCTTGATGAACGCTATGTCTGTCTATATCTTTCTCGCTCCTCGCGTTATGATTTCTTGTTGTATTTACATTGAGAGTGAGGCGAGGAGAGGTGTGAGAGAGCAGAGTAGAAGTAATCAAATTATATTTTTATGGATCATGCGATTGATTGTTGGGTTGGCAGGCGCCGACACTAACACTGCCAGTGACACCGTCCGAGTTGGCCGCTCTAGCTCGCTCTCCGGTCTTGACGATGCTCTCTCCTCGCCCATAACAACAATGACACTGGGAATGCCGTCCATAGCCGGTCTGAACACCTCTCCACGGGCCTCTAGGAAGGTTATTTCCGATTATATTGACTCTCCGGATTCGGGCTCTGCTGCCGCGCACAAGCCATTTACTTCCGCCCTCGATGCCCCCTCCCTTCGACCAACACCTCGACCTCGACGGAGACGAGGCTCAGATGGCGATTCTCCCAGATCTCGGGACAGTTCAAATCTTCACGCTAGATTTTCCTCCATGGACAGCCCCTGCGACCCCCACCCTCTACGCCGGTCGTCCACGACAACAAAGACACCTCGTTATGACACGGCTAGCACCCGACCGCGCTTGTCGCGCATCCTTTCGCCGAGCACACCCACCCTCGCCAGGCCACCCAGCAATCCACCTTCGCCCGACCAGACGGGATCCCATCGAACCGTACTTGCTCACGAGGTACGGTTGATGCCACGTCTCTTACTTATTTAGTGAAACCTTTCGCTCACCCACGTCGTCCCCACAGGTTTCGCCGAACGACACCCTCGCCGGCGTCGCCCTGAAATACGGAATATCAGTTACCGAACTGCGCCGAGCCAATCAGCTGTGGGCCTCGGACTCCATCCACCTCCGTCAGGTCCTCTACGTTCCTCTAGACAAGGCACACCATGCCGACCTCGACACGGTGGCTTCGTTGCTGGCGCAGAGAACTGACAACGAAGACATCGCCGCTCCGCCGTCCCATCTTGACCTACGCACTGCAGATCCTGCGCCCATCGTTCAAAGAATACCCAGCACGAGCCTCTCCTTTTTCCCTCCACCATTGTCGCGCCCCAGCACGCCACCGCTGCCGGGCGGAGCACCTTTTCCGCCTACAACCCCTTTTCATTCTCACTCCCAATCACCCGGCACCACCTCCTCCACGCCCTCCAAAGGGCCGAACTTGGCCTCTAGTCTTGGCGCCAACGCGCTCTCTTCCCTTTTCTCTATCCTCCCTATAAATGCATCCACGCGTGACGAAATCATGTCACGTCTTTCAATAGACAGCGTATCGAATTCGACCACCGGCACAGCCAGTGACGAAGCTGAGCATGAACTGACCGCCGTTCCCACGGCCCACAAATCGCGCACCAATGCCTCCGTCTCGAACTCTGCTCCCTTGACTACCAACCTGCAAAGGAAGAGGAAGGGCCCCAAGCGCACGTGGCTTTCCGAATCGACTGGATGCGACGGCCACAGAGAGCAGTATCCACCACGAGATCGTGATGTAGAGCAGATCACGCGAGCGTCGAGCCCTATACATACGACGCAAATGCAACCGGCGGCCGCCATGAAACTTCCTGAGTATATGACACGCAGCCCCTCGAAGGCCCCCCCCCCTCCTAACGATCCGCACAACAGCACTTGGCGTCCTTCGGACAGCGATCATCGGCGAATACGGTAGTCATCGCAAGGGCGCCGCGTCACTCCCATTCACTTTGCCCAAACCAATATACCCTCGGATAAATGTTCAAATCACATCCGCACGCTGCAAAATGCGAGGCGAGGACGCCACGCCTTTTTTTCCCATTCGACGGCGCGGCAACATCCCCTTCTTAATCCGTCCGAATCGCCGTCCAGATAGGAATAAGTGTCCATGCGGAAGAGCTAGATGTTGCGTGCGAGCTGGAAGCAATCGGGGGCGCGGGGGGGGGCTATCCTTGACAGACAAGGTCTTCCAACGAAACCCGAGCTTTGCGTCTAGGCGAGAGAAGCATGGGCGAAGAAGCTGGTTACGGGGGGTGATCGGTCGGACATTAGCAGAAGAAGAGTTGGTGGCTGCAGGAAATCAGTCCAGATTTTCAGAACACTCGGAATGCCTCGCGGCATTTTACGAGGTAGAGCAAACCTTCCCGTGTGCTATTGGAAAGAAGCAGCAGCCTGCATCATCATCGTTCATCATCAGCTGCAGCTGCAGCTTGCGCCATTCCTTTGTCGGCGTCAGCCGATTTCCCCCGAACCCCAGGGCCTCCTTGCAATCACCCCCCAAACGTGGACCGGATTTGATTTTCGTGCGTGTTGGTTTTTGTCTCTGTGGCTAGTAGCAAGTCACTTTGTCACTTTGCACCCAATAGTACCTCGCACCCTCGAAAAACTTAAACTGCGACCGACCGACCGCCTCGTTGTACATTACATGTCATTATATCGCTCTCGTCGATCTGTTCAATTATCAAGAAAATCTTCCCCCCCTCTTCCGACTTACGTGGAATTGTGCGGTATTTATTCGTATCGATCGTGAGTGAGCGCCTGTATGTTGGATTGTGAAGGACGATCATCGTACATGACTCTTGGAACGAACGACGAGGTCATCTCAGGTACACTTTTGCCCTCCCACCCCCAAATGTCCAGCGTTTTTAGGATGAGCATGTCGGACACCTCATCTGCACTCGCGTGTGGTGCGCTCTATCTGGGAGGGGATACTGCATTTAGTGCGGCGAAGAGGTGCACAACCCCTGAAATAGTGAATTGCAGTTCCACATATACGACGCTTATCAAAAAGCGACTCGCCGGGCTATCCGACTTCCCGTATTCAGTGTGGGTTCTCGGCCCTCGCCCTCCCACCCCCCTTCTTCGAGAGGCGTTTTCCCGGGTCACGCAGTGGGCGGCGCACACACTCTCGTCACTTGCGCCTTCCTTCCTTCTCAATAAAATATCGAGAGGGCATCCGATGAGCGGCGGGTTCTGGAATGGACCCCTTTTGAGGGGGCATCGCGAAGGAAGATACTAATGATTATGACGGTTGTCACTTGGTTTCGTAGCTGGGTTGGAGTTGTTCCGATATGCCACACGGCAGGCAGGAAGGTGGAACCTGTACCTCCCCCCCTCGGCCGGCCGGACACCGTGACTTAGAAGCAAGAGGAAGGGTGCTCCTTGCCACCTAGTAAGACATGATGTCTTCCCCTTCTCTCGCCCCCTCCTCTACACCCGCCCTTCTACCCCTCCATTTCTGATTTGCATCCGCCGTAGAAACCACTGCCACCGGCAGATCTGACGATGTGGCCCACGATTTGATAGGCATTGGCCAACGGAGGAGCCTTATCGCATGGCTCGATTAGCAGGCGACATCCGTGCGTGCCACACACTGGCAGACCATGCACATGGGGGCCTCTCAGCCTTAATGGTCAGTCAGTGACTCTGTGGCCCCTAATCCACGCGCACTATCCGTCAAACGACAATATTGTCGATCTATCGCTTGATTGCAATTGCAATGGTACAGGCAACTCGTCCGACGTCCGATGAGTGTCGACCTGCGAGAGTCAGCCCCTCACTTCTTCCCCCTTTATTCTATTGTCCCCTGACCCCTACGTCAAAAAACTGCCACAGGTTCCGTCCGGTATCATTGATGGTGGTGGTAGTGGTGGTGGTGGTCCAGGGACGTCCAAGGTCCCGAACTCCCACCACCCCGTTTCACACAGATGTGACCCCTAGCCGTCCTGCGGCCAGTTGTGTGCGGGGAGGGGGGAGGGGAGACCGTCGAAATGCTAGCGTCGCATGGGGGGCATTGTTGGCCGTGTTGTCCCTGACGCAATTAAACTCTGCTCACAGGGGAAGCACAGGTGCACAAGATACGCATTACTTGTACGTACGTACGCATCAGCTCCTCTCCAGTCCAAAGTAGACTTTGAGCGCCGAGCCCGCGGGTTGTGGCAACCGTCATCGACTACGTCGCGAAGACGAAGGGCAAAAAAAAAAAAGAATAATGACGGGATCACACAAGTCAAAAATTCAAATCGAACCAACACTCGGATTCGGACGTACGTGTCGTGTTGGTTTTGCTCTTCTTTCACCTCTCCCCCCCATCATCATCATCATCATCATCTCGTACAAAACGTGCTTCACGTTTGGGAGGGTGGCACGCACCCGTGTACGTATTTTGATCACTACATCACCTTTTCTCCATCTCTCTCTTTCTTACCACATCTCTCTTTGGACAGCGCGTGGAGCCACCGTTACACCGCCAGAGGCTAAACCACTCGAGTGCAATGCATCATGTCCCCTTTGTTGACCCCACGGAACTAAATTTATGGTTTTGGGCTACTTTCTGCCACGGCGGTCATTTCAAATCTGCGGGCTAAACAGCCCATCCCCCCTCCCCCCCGGGCGCCTCTTCACTCCTCCATTTTACATTTATCCGACGACAAAATACCTACGGCCTCTCGGAGGCGGAGGCCAGGCCAATCGACGCCGCGAAAAAAAAAAGACGAGAAACCCTTCCATCCCGATTTTCTTTAAAGAAAAAGGAAGAGGAAGGAAGATCATCCCAGTGCGCGCGCCAGCGTTCTCTCGTGTTGTGGCAGGGCGACGGTAGTGCCCAGATCGGACGGGATTGAAAGACCAACCTTCCACCTTCCAGCTTCTAGCCTTAACCACCCACGCGCGCCCCGGTCTCCCGACCCAATCGCAACGCAACCCTTTATTGACTGGTCACATGGCTGGCTGGGCTGGGCTAGTCGGTGACTCACTGGACTGACTGGAGGGGTGCGGTACTTTGCGGGCGTTCCGGAATGCTGCGAAAAAATAGGGGGGGAGCGAGGGCTGGGACTATCCCGAAAAGGTTTTCCTTTCTGTCCCTTGTCTTTTGAGTTGTGTTTTTTTAAATGGTTTGGCCTTTTGCAGTACGGTGAAATGCGCTCAACGGATTAGGGAAGCACCCCCAACAACACGTGGCATTTAAAAACTTAAAAACCTGGGTACGGCCGGTGCGAGCGAGTGGGGGTTTGGCAGTTTGGCAGAAGCGTTGCGCCCTCCCGCTTTGTTGGAAAAAACCTAATTTGTTTTTTTGTTTTATTTATTTATTTTTATCAATAGGGTCGAGGGACGCGAGGCGTAAGACTAAGACTGGCGTAAGGCCTCGAGGCCCTCGAGAGCAAAGTCGACTACGCGTGTCTTGGCGCGCGGTATCATGTGTCCTCGTGGTCCCCGTCCGCCGCGATAACATCCAAGTTGAGCCTTGGCCGCATTCGCCCGCCGTCGTGGGTCGTCGCTGAGCACCAACTCCGAAGCCGCTGGCATCAACGATCTTTTTAATAAAAAATTCTCCGCCGTGTAATAAGCCAGCCAGCACAGTAAAGACAGACACAAGTGGAGTGGGACCAACACCCGCCCACCTCTATCGTCAAGCCAGGCCAAGCCCCCGGCAAGGGACGTCGCCCCCGATCTCGCCTGCTCCCCAGGGACGGTTTTATGTAAAATAGTTTTAACGGGACGGAGAAAAGTCGGAGGGGGTGAGGAGGGGCGAGGAAGGAAGATAACCCTGGGAGGGCGAGTAACTCAAAAAGAGAGAAAAGAAGGTTGCTCTTCTCTCAAGCACGACGTGCACGTCTGACTGACACAAGTCGGCCAGTTAGTCAGGCAAAACCAATCAAGCGGTTGGTTTGGTCAGACGGTCAGTGGAGACGGACTACTATTACTCTCTTGGTGGTGGGAAAGCAAGTGGTCCCGTGGGCTTACGTTCGCTGAATGGACGACGAACCACAAACCGGACCTCGAGTCGACGATTTGAGCCGCAATCAGGGCGGTTCGAAAAAGTGCGCAGGTGTGCCCAAAGGCAAAGGGGATCAAACCTTAAGGGGAGGCTTTGGCCCAGGTTTTCAAAATGCGCGCGCGCGCACACACACGCACGCACGCAGGCCTGCGTCCCTACCTGCTTTTGCGCCCAAAAGGAGGGGGGGATTAGCTCTAGACCGCCTCGTTTTCATTTTTTGCCATGAGTCAGGGAAGCCCCAGCCACCATACATTTTCCATGCGGACGGAATTTTCTCGAACGTCCTGACTGACCGTTCCTAGAAAGCATTAGTCCTATTCCTAACTCGTTTTTTTTTCTGCCCCCAACCGGATTTGATAAGCGGTCGAACTTGAATAGGTGAGGGCGAATGTGGAGAAGGGCGTGTGGTGTGTGGTGTGTGTGCGTGTGTGTGTGTGCCAAGGAACAAGGGGGATTACCATTTTTCTTTTTTGAACGAATTGCGACTCGGAACTATCCTTGTTGCCGATTTCCCGATTATGCCTCGGCGCTGCGAGTCGTCACTTGACCACAGACTCTCTTGCACGGGACTGGACTGGGAGCAAGCAATTCGGTGAACCAACGATTTGCGAATGCTATGATACAAAAAGATGATCGTGCGATTGTAAACAGTGTAAAAAAAACCTGCGGGTGGTACACAGCAAGAGAGAAAACGAAGAAAGCATCTGTGACTTGGGGAGGACAATAGGGAATGCGAAATGAGGCAACTGGGGCTGCACGGCCTGCACGACAGCACGGCCAGCCAGAGCCTCGGCGGGGGTCGAGGTTGTTAGCTAAGTCAGAAATTCGTGTCTGACTCAGTGACACGATGGCGATGATACACGTGTAGCAAGACAATAGCCCGAAGCGATCTGTCACACTGTCAATTGAACGACCTAAGGATCACCTCGTCGGCGGGATCCCGTTTGAACCGCCGACACTCCTCGAGCATCTCAAGAGGGGCCAACGAGAGCCCGCGACCTTGTTGGGCGTAACCTTGTTGGGCGTAAACGCGAGGCGACATCATCCCCCCATTCGTGGAATGGCTGGAGACTGGAGAAGATGGAGAGAGGGATGAAGACCTGTGCCGATCGTCGAGACGACATTGAGATTGATACAGCGCGAAGGCCGAAGGTAATGTGGGCGATGGAAGGGCGGTTCCCTCGGAAAACAAGTTTCTTCCTGGTCGCGAGACCGTTTCACGCATCCGGTTTGTACGCGCGCAAAGGTAAATGCCGGGTGGCACCTCGAGCGAACGCAGCTCGGGAATATCATCGACGGTCGACAGTCGATCGAGAGTTTCTTGTGTCCAATATGCATCTGAAAGTCGTTGTCAGATTCCGATGACCGCGGAAGGTCGTGAATCGGGACGAACTGAGATGCCACTTCTTCATTCCGTCGGCTGTCTGCACGTAGACAGAATATGTCTGCTTGATCATATGCTCGCCTCGCCGTCGGGGGCGCATGGCAGACGCGCCGACGGGATCTTCCTGGTACCTACGCGATCAAATTGCCCGTTAGGTACAATCACGATAGATATCACCGAGATACACGTACCGTATCGCTCTGGTCCTCTCAACCATCAAAGACTTTGGTGCTGTGTCCTTCTCGTGATAGAAAAGAAAGTCCTGTTTCACAAAAGTTTGCAGGTCTCAGCTGCGCTGAGATGGGAACATGGTGTGAGAGCTCACATCGCGGGCTCTGAAGAAGGTTCATCGGGTCTCGTTAGCAGAGTGTTGCTGCAGCGACCATCAACTTTGGCAATACCTGGAAGGACCCCAACTTCTTCCCTCCGTGAAGCGCTCGATCCCTTGTTCCATAGACTCGGAAAGACTGCCACTGCGCTCTTCCCAGACGTATACGCAGCCAGTACATAAGGCCATGCGTTCCTCACTTCCAAGACGTTGCGTGACCATAGGGAGTATCCCAAGACGAACAGCATGGAAGATGATTTCTGCATCTCTGGCAGTACGGACGCGAATGTTTGAGCAGGTAGGAGACATCATGTTGACGAGGAGAGAGGGGAACAACTAGTCGAGAGGAGTCTGAAGTAGAAATACTTGGTGGGCTGTTGCGCCACAGTTTGGGAGAGGAAAAACAAGGCTGATGGCAGGTTTATGGCAGACGCCGTGCCTCGAAGCAGTTTTTGAATGGTTGAGCACGATAGAAAGTGTGACTGACCAACCCATAAAGTACAAGAGCGGGTCCTACTTGCCGGTAAGTTCGAGCACCCGAATTGAAAGGCTGTTTCTTTAACTGCAAAACATGATTGAACCTTATCTGTGGCGCATGAAATTGAGGGGACTCGTCAATGGGAAGGGCGGAGATTCTCCTGAATCGATGGGAACGATCTGGTACTGTTCGAGCAGAAGTCTTCCACACAAGTCCCCCCTTGAATGAGCTTTTACCCACATGGAGTATCGGAAGTATATCAGAATTCCGTAATGTTAATGAAGTGACAAGGGACCTTTGGGGAATGTGTGGCAGGGAGGCCAGACAGAGGTCATAGAGCAGAAGCTGAACAGATGCCCCAGCGCGTTGAGAAGGTTTCCGTTGGAAGGCACATGAACGGGATGATGATGAATGAATACCCGACTCGAGCGGGTTGGACGGAAGGCCACTGCCGACCTCACTCACCCATGCATGGGCGTTCTCATGGGTTTTGCCATTCAAAGGAACGATGGCACACACAGGCCCGAATTCTGGAAAGAAGGGCACGCACGCCGTAAGCTTGGCAAATTCGAGCCAGCACGGGCGGTTACGACCGAGTTGTTTTTGCCTCCAATCGTTGTTTTCTGGTCCCAAGGACGACGCTACTCGTCGCGGAGACTCAACCCGTCCCCTTATAATATTATTGTCTTGCTTCCTTCCTGTCCACGCTGATGCCTAACGGCGGTGAATTGAAGATCAATTTATGACTCTTTTCTGCCGTAATCATCGGAAAAGTATTAACTTCTGGCGTTCGCCGGGGGGAGGGAGGAGGTGAAATGGCTTACCCGATAGCTTTTCTCCGAGTCGGCTAAAGCTGCAGGAAAGAGGCACGAAAAAAAAAACACATCATACTGTAGCGTGCCCAGTTTGGCAGGAGCGTGCCAGTAACTACACAGCGTCTGAATGAGTTTGATTGATTTTTGACACGCCAGCGATGACATAGTGGCTGGTGGGAGACTGAGGTGCCTCGAGACCCTGCCCAGCCCCCCCACGCGGACAAAATTATCAGGTCTAGCACTCCTTCGCATGCCAGTGGTTGTCAGTCAACCAGCGAGTCAGTTTACCCTTTACGTCGTCCACCCTTTCCCCTCTCCCCTCACGGTTCTCTGTCAAATAAATGTCTGACGAGATAGGATGGTGGGACGGTCTCATGGGCAACGCAAGGGCCGACTCGAGTGCATGTCGCGGAATTGTATGTACTGTATATCAGAAGCTTTGGGGTTGTCCGCTTCTAGACAATTAAACTTCAACGGAGCCGTAACAGCTGCGCACGTCTCAATGACCGCCGTACAACAGGCCACTACACAATACAGTAAGTGAGGTGAGGAGTGTCAGTCACGGGTAGCCGGAACGAATGATTTCCAGGTGGGATCGCGAGTACGGCATAGCGTATACCTCTTCCAGACTTACCTGTACGTCAGAATGACAATGAAAACGATATGGGGCCTGAGGGCTGCATGCTCCCAGAACCGCCCACAGGCCTGGCGACATGACGGTCGGCGGGGGGTGGGGGTCCTTGGCAAGTTCCCGGGTTGTTCAAATGCGTAACTGGAGCTGTCATTTCCGACGACGACGACGTAACGCAGCCCCTCATTGCACGCCACCCGTCAGCTTTGCCGCAGTTGAGCCGATTGGTCACGCGGGGCGACGCTCCCGATGCCCCCCTCCCCTCCACCCATGGCTGGCCCAGATTTCGTGTAATACTCTAGAGTCTTCGCATCCAGGGCAGGGGGACTTTGTCTCCCTTCTCCACCGCTTCGACCCAGTCAGTCACCTCTCCGAGTCCATCCACCCTCTCAAGTGAACCAGCTAGGATGATCGAGTAGGCCTTCTCGGCTGTGGCCCCGGCCATTGGTGCCCTCGATCACACCCCTCGCGCCGCGTCTAAAATGAACAAGGGTACCAACGTAAGTTCTAGGAACGGACGATGAGCACTCGCCCTCACACTCAGTAAATATAATTAATAATCCCAGCACCTATTGAGAATTGCAGCGTCCCTGATAGTAAATCTGAGGTAATGTACGGCAGTCATCACCTTTCAAGTTTGGCTCACCAGGCGGTGGCACGAATTAAGAAGTAGTTTGCCTCCATGCTGCGCAGCAGCTGTACGGGGAAAAAAATAGTGCCAGGACTTGCACCAGGGGTCCACACTACCGAGGGGGTCCCTTCTGACTGCTTGTGGGATGGGACGTAACGTCCCGAACCCGAACGTGTAATCATTATCCTTATTACCAGCAAAACAAAAGTGGTCAAATCGCGTTAGCGTGCATCCAAGGTTGGCGCAACCGTCGTCAAAGGACGGCCCAGCTTGTAACACAGACTAGAACCCCTTGTCATGCCCGCCAGCCTTGTAAAAGGTCTGCACCCGTGTCACGATGCCGTCAAGCGAGGCCAACCATCGGTTGAGCTCCTCATTCAGGTGATCGTCCGAAGCAGGAGGACCACCCGCGGGGTCAGCCTTCAATTTATTGAAGAAGTCCGCGCGATAAGGGCAGGCTTTCATCGCAACCTGACAAAAAGTGAACGCCTGTGGGGGACTAGAGTGTAAAAGGGACCAACAGAGAAGACCCCTTTCACCACGAAATTATGGTGGGGCTTCAGAGTCCCTTCGTAGGCATTGCCAAACGCTGAGGCTAGCTCTTCAGACCCATTAGCCTGGATATTCTGAAGCGCCTTGCAGGTGAACTGTTGACCACGGAGGAGCCACAGCAGCCCCTCTGTCGCCTTCCTCTTCTTCTCGCCCTTCTCGTTCTCTACCAGTTTTTCCAAGGTGTTCGACAGGGTGGGCGTCTCATCGTACCGCGCACGGACTTTCTACAAAATCCGGGCCATGGGTCAAACACATGTGAAGATCACGCGCTATACCCGCTCTCACCGCAATATTGCCCTTCAGGTCGCTTTGGACGACGCTGAATGCGGCGGAGCCAAGGAGATCTTGGTGCATATAATCCCTCAGCGACACGAAAGGAAACTGATATGCAAAGGGGGACATACCGAAAAGGCCGACGAGGCCATCAGAAGCCTTCAAGAAGGCGAGGGTGTCGACGCCTTCATCGGTGATGGGGACCTGTGCGAAAGACTGGGAGAGAAGAGGTGATCAGGCCGGCGAATGAAGCGTTGTTTCGAAGTGGGGCGAGTCATACGGTAACGGTGTCAAGATAAGGTGCCATGACAAAAATGCGTGTCAAAACGTGTCGTTTGAGTTTGTCAATGCGATGTTTGAGTTTGGGGGAGACTGTGTGATGCTATTGACGACGAGCGTTGGCCGCTCAGCCGTCTGATGGGCGATGGGGCGACGCGTGCGTGTATTACTTATGTAATTCTATTTGACCCCATCTTATCCTTATCGTTGCATCGTTGTGCGCTCACTTCGACTGACAGCCCCACCCCAACAAGGCCATGATGTTGCACCATGCAGATTCAACCCTCCTCCCGGCCTCCATACACACAAAGTCGCAATTCTGGGAACATGTCCTATCGCAGCTCGTTCCTCTCCTCGATGGCCAGAGACACTGGGTAAACCGTTCACCGTGTCTCCCCTTTACTTTGTTACGCCCTCTTACTGTCTCGTTCACCGCGTCCTCCGTGTGTTCTAATTCAGGTCACCAATCTGGCCAACACATCTTCTCTCGTTTATCATTCTTTACTCTCATACCCCGCTTTCGGAGACGGTCCTTCCTCCGTAAATTGGTGTGGTGAGCCTCCTCCTTTTTTCGACCTCGTTTACACACGGGTGCGCGCGGGCTCAGCGCCGCACGCAGCTTCCCGGAGACCGCGGGTTGCCAGCTCGACAAAAAAAAAAGATCTCAACTCCTTCGAAATAACTTACACTTCTCTCAGGATTCTACATCGACTCCTCCCTATTTCCGACTCCAAAAGTTCGTATGGACCACAGCACTGCCTCCAACCCCTCCAGCCGGTTGCTTCTGGGGCCCTTCTGCGGCAAGCCTGCTTGTCAATTCATTGACACTACTCCCGGAAAGGGGCGGGGTGTTTGTGCAGATGCGTTCATGTCTCGCAGGACAATCGTTGTACCCGACGTGGAGGCATATCCGGGACACATCGCCTGCGATGGCCACACGAAGAGTGAGATTGTCTGCCCCTTGATCCTCAGGTCGTCAGGGAAGGAAGTGGGACTCGGCGTCTTTGATCTGGACTGCATGGCGCAAGGCGGCTTCGACGATGACGATAAGACCGGTTTGGAGAAAATAGCCCAAGCCGTCGTCGATGCTTGCGACTGGTAAGATGGGGGTGATGTAGATTGACGCAGGAATGGGTCGCAGGGATGGGCGGCAGCTGCCGCGAGCACTCGAATTTGATTACTCTACAAAGGCGGTGGCGATCCGAATATGTGTCAAAGGACTACCGTCGGTATGTCACCGCACTTCCTTTTTCCATGCTAAGTACTCCTCATGGAGCTCTTTCTGTCTTGTCCACTCCTTCTGTACCTTCTTCGTCTGATTCTTGCTAAGCTCCTTTCCCTCACCATCCGTTAACGGCAGTCCTTGGTCATCCAACTGCCATAAACACCCTCGGGGACGTTGGGTGGCTTGAACAGTTGCTCGGGTGGGACACTTCCTCTCTCCAGCTTCTGTAGTTTCTTCTGCCGCTCTAATTCCTGCGCCGTGGCTTTCTTCGCTGCTTTGGCTTCCGCTTGCACTCGCTTTTCTTCGCGTGCCCTAATAAGTTCGGCGGGATCGACCAACTTTACCAGCGCTTTGCCATCTATGAGAAATGCTTAATCAATTGGACCCGATCAGAGCCGAGGCACGATTTACCTTCTTGGTCATCTAGAGCAACGCCCAAGGGCACTAGATCGGAGTCACGCAGTTTGTCACATAACACTAGGATCTCCTTCGCTGCGCCGTCCCCTTTCGAGATAGCTAGCTGCCGGACGCCATCCCTGAAAGAGGACAAGACCCTTAGATACGGCATCACAACTTCTTCACGCTGCACGTATCGGAGTTACTCAGTTGACACAAGGAATGATTGTGGCGTGTACGGCTCACGTTCAGGGAGGTGGAGCCATCCTGGGATGACTGGCCCCATCCAAGCTCCGAGGTATTCCCTTCCCCCAGCCCGAACATCCTAAGCATGTTTCCAACCCATCGTGCTACACACTCTACAATCCTGACGTCCAACTCATTTGCACGCGAGTTGATGTACACGTTGGTGCGAGAGACCAGGTCTCGCAGTACATTAACTGCCCTCGGTGTATCAAATGAGTCGCAGAGAGCTTCTCGAAATCTATCTTGGGCTCGATATAATCTTCGCGCGATGTCGTGATAAGAATAAAATCAGGATACATAAAAATTACGCACTCATCTGTCAAGGCACGCTCAGGGCTATGATACCGTGATCCAGAACGGATTGCTCAGATTGAGCTTGATTAATCAGAGCTTTAGATACCGTGAAAAAGTTCTTCATGGCCGTAAGCTCGTGAAATCAGCCGCTTAATTAAGTCTCGTACGTTCATAGTGGTTTCGATGTTCTTTACTTCTCCGGTCATAAGCGACTCTGAGAAATCCATTTTAGAATTCCACAACTGCGTAAGGAAGGCTAGGCGCAGTTGACGTGCTGAATACTTTTGCAATATTTCCTGCGCAGAGTCATGCCACCGAAGGTGTGTGGGACCAGACACTTACATCTATCGTGATGAAGTTTTTGAGGGATTTACTCATCTTCAACCCCTCGATATGTAGATGACCAGTGTGGAGGAAGTAATTCACCCAGGCATCGCACTCGTGATAAGCCTAGATACGAAAGCTGAACACGACTTCGCGTATGGTCGGATCCGACCTGCTTACCTCCGCCTGTGCGATCTCGTTGTCATGATGCGGGAAGGCCAGATCAATTCCTCCTGAATGGATGTCTATATTGTCCCCGAGGATGGCAGACGCCATAACAGAGCATTCGATATGCCATCCAGGACGGCCCTGGCCCCAGGGAGATGACCAAAGGGTTCTCCTGGTTTAGACGCTTTCCAGAGCGCGAAATCTGCGGTGGATCTGCGACCAGTGGTATTCGAAAGGGCGCCTGAAAGGGGGCTTAGAAGAGAAGCTAGGGAAGACTGATGGGAATGTATCCACCTTCACCCTCTTCCAATAACTCCTTATTCCCTTTACTCCACGGTTCCAGTTTGGCGTAAGTGTGGTTCTCGGTGGTGTCGAATTTGTTGGTGTCAAAATAGACACTCCCCGCGACCTCATAAGCGTACCCATTCCGAACAATGCCCTCCACGAACGCCACAATCTCGGGCACATATTCAGTGACGCGAGTAAGTGTGTCTGGTTCTTTGACACGGAGGCGAGTCATGTCCTCGAAGAATTTTGCTTCCCAAAACCGGGCCAACGAACGAGATAATGATGGATCGGTCACTGATGCACCGTTCTAATGATCATGAGAATGCACCTAAAAATAGGAGAGACAAAAAACCTTCTTATCAAGAGCCAGTGCAAGGACGTCGGCCGAATCATCCACAAGCCGCTGAGCAGACTCTGCGCTGGTTTGCCCGGCTTTCAAACAATTAATCGCTGTTTGAATGGCCTCATAAGTACGGGACTAAGATGGCGGCATCAATTTATGGCTCTGGTCGATAGGCAGGGAAACACACAGCGGCATTAAAGTGCATATCGAATTTCTCGTCCCTTTTTAGAGCTTCAATTCTCCATGCCTTTTCCTTAGCTTTGATGGAGAGTTCGCTCCAAGCTTGCCACTCTAAGCCGAAGGGAGGGACCTCCTTGTCAGGTAGTCCCTTGCTTACTTTGGAGCGCACATATGAGTCCCAAGAAGACCGAACTTCATCCAGCAATGCTTGAGTGAGAGATGTAGCCTCAGATCTGAACGTATCGACAAGATACGTTTGTCTTGCCCTCAAGATGATCTACATTATATATTGATTTCGAAGAAGGATGATATAAGAAGGAATCTCAACCTTATCATCGATGTCGGTGATGTTCATCACAAAATGGATATCATAGCCAAAGTAATCCGACAAAATCCTGCGCAAAATGTCTTGTGTAACATAGTTTCTGGACTCAGAGAAAAAAACATGGAGTTGGGCTCACAGATACAGACAGAGAGCGTACCTTGCATGACCCATGTGAGCAGCATCATATACGGTAGGTCCGCAATTGTACCATTTGATGTGTCTCCCGTCGCGTGGAACAAACTCATTCTGAAGATCAAAGAAAGAGCTTAGTGGGGATGGACATGCCCTGAATGGACGCACTTTGGTTCTTGTAAAGGTGTTGTATACTTTCAGAACTGGCTCTACCGAAAGACGCGACGGGGGCTTCCAATGGGTTTGGTCGTGGGCCATGACTTGTGACAAATATTTGAATGTGCGGGTATGACGAATACGCCCTCGATGGAGTATGGGAAGGCTCGCTCTCCCAGCGAGCATTCGAGTCAGTGTGAGAAAGAATATATGCGCAACTGCCGGGAATCACGTGCACGTGACCGCCAGGTGAGGTGCGGTTACGCCCCCAGCAAACCATTTTCTAGATACACCTCTTCATAATGAGCGTTAAAACTTTGATGTCCCAGGCACATGAGGCTCTTCATTGACCTCTAAACCCTCGACACCACCTCTATCGAGTAACATGAATGAATCTATTCCGGCCGCCGCTGCGCTCTTGCGCAGATGTTCAAAAGTTCTAACGATGATCGTTCCATGGCATGCGGCGCGGGTGCCTGTCCCAATTGGCCGAATGACAAAGACCTGCGAGGATTCGTGCGTGGAAATGCACTGAAATACATCGTGTTGTTGGGCTGGCAGATCGCCGATCTATGTATCATCTCTCACACTAATATCATAAAGGACTACACATGCGATCTCAGCCATTGCCTCCGGCGACCGGACGTGCGCTATCGATGTGATGACGGCACCACGGCGGCGCCGATAAGACAAACAATGCAAACTAAGTACAAGATACGGTGGATATTCTTGGGGGCCAAGAGAAGCGGCGAACCGACCGCTGCCCCCCTGGCTTTTCTACATCGGCCGACACTTGAGCTGGGAAGGAAGCGCAGCACGTTGACGTAATTCTGTTTGTTTGGAGACCTTCCTCCTAAGGCCTAAGGCTGCACCGGCACAGTGAAAGCCCGTTTATTATGTTCGAAGCTGGAGGGGGAAGCTTTCGACTGTAGGCGGGTGGGAGTGCTTCCTGTAGTACAGGTGATGCATATCAGGGAGGATATTAGTCGGTTGGCCAGGCCCGGGGAGTGATTCCCAGGTTTGATAGATGGAACAGCCCTGAATTTGCCACATCTTCAAGGGTGAGGTATTAAGTGGATGCTAAGATCGGGATAGTCGGATAGCCGCACGACGGAAGCTGATTAAAGGTATAGAGTTTGATTTGTACACAGTTTTACGCTCGAATGTAAAGCAAAAAGATGAAGGCATTTTCCGCACACGACGCCTTTCCTTCCGACAATGGTAACCAGTCATTTCTCCTGTCTGGGGGCTGCCAATTCATCATTCATGGAACGCGCTCTTATCCGGAACGATTGTAGCCATCCAATCAGGCTCGCTTCACCCAAGCGCTTTTTCCCGCTTACCGTAAACGCCTTTGGAAATATGTACTTAAACCTTCCACGGCGGGTTGATAATGACCTCTTCCCCCGTCCTCCACACCGCCGCTCCTTACGACCCCACCTCTTCTCCCCTCTTCCCACCCCTGTAGTTTTTTTTCTGATACCCCTTACTAGCCAAATCCTATGCAACGACCAACTTGCACCGATATCCGCGTTCGATCCGTCTCGGACGCTCTCGTCATCTTTTATGCAGTATCCATTGGCGTCTTGCCCATAGTTTCGCGGCGGTTAGATAGTGAAGAGAGGCGATGTATTCGGTCCGGCTCGGTGTACGTCTGGGAAGAGAGAGGTCCAGACGCCGAAGCTACTGGAGTGAGCCTTCTGTTTTCATTTCCATCCCCAGTGCTGCTGACATTCTCTTTTTCCGTTTTAGCTTGGCATCGAGCGATGGACAGATGGAATACGCTGGGGGCCTTCTCGCGTCAGGTATTGCGGATGTTGCTGTGGATGTTTTCCAAACACTAACACCCACCAGGGATGAATTTTTGTTCTATAGCGAGAGAGAGCTCGACATGGAGCCGGACGTCATTGGTCAGCAGTGAGTTTTGTCCACTTTTTCCATTTGTATGCGTCACATACGCTTGCCTTTGTAGTTTTAGCTTGCATCTCCCTCCTGGCTCTTACTACGGACGTCCTCGAGAACGTCTCATCAAGCAGACGTACTCTGTATATGTAGACCTTGCAGGCAGGGGCCGAAGAAAATGGCATCTTAGTGCGTTGGATTTCCTAACACTGCCTCTACAAGCAATTGATGGTTGCCCTGTAGTCGCTTATTTTACCCAAGAGACCATCGACAATCTCTACACAATAGATGACTTTCCCGAGCTTGTCAGCCTTCAAGTTCCTCCTGGGAAGTTCCGTAGTGCGCGTTGCGTCAAAGGGCGCCCCAAGGATAACTAGAGAACGCTGGCCCGTACTCTTCTCATCAATCTCGTTCCCCAAAATATGCGCCGTACCCAGCATCCACCGTGCAACCTCCCTCGCCATTAGATCCCCCAGCGTGGCCAAAGGCTGCTCATGATTTGGGGCATGGAAAACTTGGACATGGTCGCTTTTCAAGCACTCCTGACGGCGCGCAGGTCCTCGCACCACTGGCGTTTCTCGAAACCACCCATATACCCAAGAGGCATCCCATCGATGATCGCGCTTTGCGTTCATTTTCTGTTTCGTGATTGTCTTTTTCCTTTGTTCCCCATCCTCACACATACTTTCTGGACACCTGTACTGATTGCCTCTCAAACCTTGTTGCTCCAGCCCGCCACCCGGGTACTTTTCTGTCTGTTGCGATTCGATGCGAAGATCGTCTTTTCTGAACCATCCTTCCCACGCAGTCCATGAAGCCCGTCTACATCCGCTCCATGCGCTTTCTTTCTATACCTCTAGTTTTGGCGAAGCCCGTGTAGCGAGTATGTATAATAAACCCCCTTTGTGGGTTCGGATTGTCGCGATGCCCACCCCATTCTCGACTGTATCCATCGTGCGATGCTGCGGATTCGTTGACTTGCGGAGGTAGAAGCACGGATCGCGTATTCTCGCTCATAAGTTGCTACACTTCGCAATCTTTCGTCGATGATGCGCAGAGGTCCCAGAAGTTAAGTCCGTGGCCCGTCTCGCGCAAATTATACCTTAGTCAGAAATGAAGGGAGATGGGGCCCAAATAGCCAGATATGGAAGTGTCACATGGCATATGACATATGATAGTGGCATGTTTTTTTTTTCTCTTTCCTTTGGCCCGGGACGTGCGCTTGCGCCGAAAGATGCGCCTACAACAAAGAGTAAGCACGAGCCACCTGTTGGAGGAAATTTCAAAATATAGCTAAGGTAAAGGAAAATTTTTGACAAATACAATAATTTAGCATCGTACCAAAACGTCGGTCAGAGGTTAAGGGGTGGGTTATGCAAAACCGCGTTTAAACCGGCCCTCCCTCCCCTCCCCCTCCCCTCCCCCCCCCACACCAAATAGAGAACGAGGGTGTTGACATTTTTTTTATTTTTACACGCTGCCGCCCCTCTTCCCTTGACTACAGCACCCTTACAGTAACCCGCTTCAAAAATTCTGCCAGCTCGTTGTCGTGTCGTGTCGTGTCGTGTCGTGCCTATGCCCTCATCACACGTACCTACCTGACGTAAGGAGGTGAATTCGCTTCTGTGGGTTTCTCACGAACGCAGCATGGAAAGAGATTGTCGTGTCTCGACTCAGTCTCGGGCGAATGCGAATGGCTTCCTCCAGCCGCGCCAACCTCGCCACCGCACTGCGCACTGCGCTGGTTCGCAGACTCAGAGAAGCAAAGGAGCGCTCGTTCGCTCCCCTGAACTCCGATGAAATCAATTATATATGACTCTTGGGCGTTCCGTAAGTATTGCAGCCGAACGGGACACCAAGGACGATCCTGGGCAGGGCTGTCAATACAGTACCAAAAAAAAGGTTTTCATATATGATTATACGCCATGTACACTATAGACACCCTTCAGTGTGCCCTAATATCTTGATCCACGTAATTGCATGTCCCTCGCCCATGTAAAGTGTCCACGGAGGCTACCCATCGGGGTTCCTTCCAAGTACGAAGTGAACGGGGGGGCTCCAAGGTTGGAATGACAGAACTTTGTTAGCAAGTCCCATCAATGCTGACGTGTGAAAAAAAGGACCTGTGAGGTGTAGTGTGTTTAGATCGAGAGAGTCGTTCGCCACTATCACAAATCACAAAACCCAACCC
This sequence comes from Russula compacta, assembly GCA_022376555.1. NCBI lineage: Eukaryota > Fungi > Basidiomycota > Agaricomycetes > Russulales > Russulaceae > Russula > Russula compacta. The sequence goes on from WTXH01000012.1 coordinate 51,093, forward strand.
ACAATTGGTGCTGTCTCTTACTACTGTATTAGTGGGGCCTCAACCTGGCTGCGCCGCCGTGAGAAAGTATAGCCACATTTAGAGCTTCGAAGTTGTACGGCAGCGACGACGTCAACAACCGCGGACCTAGAAAGATGGATCGGCGTGGACAAAGCTGCCTTATTGGTCGCTGGCAAATGGGACTTGTTGGCTGATACCATACATCACCGAGACTGCCTTTCGGAGCTAAAAGGGGGGGGGGGGGGGTGGTAGGGAGGGAAGAAAGGAGGAAGTTGGGCGACGATCCTGGTTGCCAATGACCCCGAAACACATGTAGCCACCTCCTCGATCAAACGGAACAGAGCGAAGACGTGCAGGAAGGCATGTAAGAGGTCCCGTTCTGTCAACGTTGCTAAGTTTGCTACAACGACGGATCCGAAGTGCATGGAGCCCCCCAATCTTCGAAGGAAGCGGGACTAGAGCGGGCCCTTTTTCTGAGCAACAGCACTCTCGCCTCATGTACCCTTGCAATCGCTGGATCCGGGGTCAAATTTCGGGTATTGCCCATGATTTGCCACCGGATGAAAGGCTGCGCATTTTCACGTGTGAGGAAAAAATTCGTGAGCTCTAACACCGAAAGTCGGCCAGGCCAAGCGCCGACTTGGTGGTGAGAAGAAGCGCAATAGTTAGGGGATAGTCCGGATGGGCGCGGGTGCAGCGATTTCCGGGCTGGAAACGCATTGAAAGCGCGAAAGCCGAGAGGGTCGCGTTGTTCGAGTCCAGAGTCTAGTATACATCATCTTCGGCTTGGGCTTGGAAGGTGACAGTCGCGATGCCTAATTGGGGAGGTCCAGTGGTTTTCTGACATTGATGGTGGGTTCTCCCTAGGACTAGAGTAATAGGTTGTTCGTTGATGCAGAAACATGAAAAAGATGGCTGAACTAGCGTTTAAGCAAAGGACAGATTGGTTGGATGCGATGCACAATCTTGCAGGTGGAGCGCTCACTCGGAACGACTGCGGGGAAACAGACGATGCTGGCAGACAGGAGTGGATAAAGAAAGTTTAGACTCGGGCCACACACCCGGTTTTGATGAAAGGGGAAAATCCAAGACTACAAAGAGAGGAGATTCGATTGGAAGCTGAGGTCAGCAGCAGGGAACCGAGGATCCGGCCGGTCTCGTGAGCTGGGGTGGAAGGATCCGGAAGAAGATGACCAGTTGGATGATGGTGGCGCGTCATATGAGGACGTGCCGAGGCTCGGGAACAGAGGGCTGACAGCATCTGACCAGGTCTCGGCTCTGGAAGGAGAAGACTCATGTGCCAGGGGGTGGTTAAAAGGTCAGAGAAAAGGAAGGGGATGACAGGATTGCGGAGTAACTTTCTGAGCACATGGTGGGGGGCCATCAAGTAATTAAATGCAGAGGACATTGTTTGACGCCTTTTTCCGCATTCTTTCGGACGGAGGTGGACGAGATTGGAGGATTCGGGCTCTGCGGGGAAAGGGGATTGGCCGCGGCGATGGGATGATAAGTGGAACCGCGGAATAGGTGTGTGTGTGTCTGTGTGTTGTGCGTGTGCACTCGGAGGGGAGAGAGGAGAGGTTGGCAACAAGGCAAGGAGAGGGAGGGAAGCCGATGGGACGGCGCTGTGAGCGATAAATGGTTAGAATGGAGGGATAACTGAATGGCGGGGATTGAACCGCTTCCTCGGATTCAAATTGCACAGAACAGGCATTATTTATAATTCCCTCGACGGTGAGCGTGTTCCCCTTCCCTTCCCTCGTCCACAAACACACATTCATCGACGATGCAGGTCCCTTCCTGCACAAATGTCCGCATCAGAAGCACCGCAGACGTCCACAAAATATTCTACGCCGTGTACCTCGGCCTATTGCCGATGATCACCAGACGTCTGGACGCCAAGGAACGCGAAGCTCTCTCCTCTGGCTATTGCTATGCTTGGGAAGACAGAGGTCCTCATGCAATCACTGGTATCGGCATCGAGCGCTTTACAGAGGGCCGCCATTGGTCGGCTTCACGCGTCCGCGACGTATGTCTCTCCCATCTCTCCCATCTCCGCATCCCCTTGCTCATCCTCTGCCCAGGAATTCCTATTCTATTATGAGAAATGGGAACCCCCCAAGAGCAAGAACGGCGAGAGAACCAGGTGAGTCTCCCTTCCTTCTCCAAATTGCAAAACGCGGTTCAATTTAACAGCCACCCCTCCAAAGTGACGGTCAACCTCCACGGGACTGGGACCCGTATGTGAAGCAGACCTACTCCGTTTATTTGAACGAGAATGAGAACAACAAGCGTAAATGGCATTTAAGTGAATCCTTTCCTTCTCTTTCCGCCCTCTTTGTCTCATATTTCTTAGCCGCATACTTTACCCAGGCTACCGTCGACAGCCTAGGCACTGTAGACGACATTCCTGTTTTGAAAGATCTCGTCGTGCCCGAGGGCCTCTTTAAGAGCTCGCGCAGAACGAAAACGAGGTCATCAAGGGCCAACGCTGCCGCCCATGCGTCAGTGTCCGCTCCTAGTCTCTTAGCTCCGGCGAGTTCCAGTGGTAAATCGGCAGGCCAGATCGCCTCCGTTGCTGGCCCTAGCTCGACGCGAGTCGCCCCCCTCCACAGGTTGCAGCACCATCGCCTGCACCCCAACAAAATCAGGCTTTGCCTCCAAGCGTATACCCTCAAGATCTCTTCAACGTGCAGCCGCCTGCTTATTCAGGATTGCCAACAAACCCGATTCCTGCCCCATCGCAACACCATGATGCGTACACCTACACACATATATATACCGGCGATTCATATGCCTCGCCCCAATCTCCTGATGGCTACCATGTGCCACCATCCCCACACTGTCAAGCTCATATGACGTCCTTTGGATACAACTGGCCAGCGCCCCCCGCGTCAGTCTCGGACAACGCTTGTCATCAGTCCTCATATTATCCGGTCTTTGTCGCCTCTCAGAACGGTGACTTAGCATTCCACCATTCTCCCGCTCAATCCCAATTTCATGTGTACGGATCCCGGTATCAAACGTCGCCAACTTCGTTACTGCACTATCGGCCTGTTTCCCCCGCGCTTTCGCATGCGCCCAGCCAGTTCTCTGCGTCGTCCCAATCGCAATCCTCATCAGAAAGTGACTCGCCAGCTCCCGGTCCTCTCCCTCTCCGCACCCCTTTCTTCTCCCCGAACCAGCTTTCCGTAGTTCTTCCGACTGATGGGGAACCCAAATATGAGGCCGTTCCCCTTCATAGCATTCGCGAGAACGACTCGATTGACTCAGAGGTGGTCCTTGCGCCGTTGGATACGCTCAAGCGTTACCAACCGTACAGGCGGGATCCTACCGACGATCAAACCGTGCGAAAGCTCTCGCGACGACCCGTCTGAGAAGCGGTACTTTGCGTGTTCCTTCCTAGCAGGCGGGCGCGTATTGGTGACACCTTGGGTCGTCCGCACCTGTACACGTATGTCTAGACTAGCGGGCGCTTCCCCACATGTACATAAGCCATGGCCAGTATGATTGGCCCCCCATAGCTTAGGACGCCAGCCATCCTTCGTGGGGGGGTGCAAAAATAGCTGTATGTTTACCGTCTTACATGGAAACACTCACTAAACCCGCGGACCACATTCATAGAGTATGAAATCGACTCAAGGTACCAATAATGGAAACGAAAGAGTTACTAAAAATGTGTTGCTTTGCTGGAGAGGTGAATATGATGAGTAATAACAGTTCAACGTATATGGGGGATGCGCAGCGACAGAGGAAGTAAGATTAACCAACAGAGAAAGGACACACGGGAGGGTAGCAAACACGACATGATTCAATCACCACTCAAATTCACTTGATAAAACGTCAGAGCCACATCGCTTATGCAACCAAGAACAGACTAACCCTGTACATTTTGCGAAAAGGTAATCCTTGCCGTTGATGTGGATCATGCCATCCTTCAGTATGCACTTCCACTTGTTCTTAACCCGAGCAACCTTGGGACCGAGATCAGATCAAGCGCATCGCCGCGTTAAACAACGCCAAATACCTTATCATAGGTGCAGAAGACAATGTCGCTCACGCCTGGACCCTCATCTGGGTCTTCCTCGCCTTCGGAGTCTGAATCATCCAAATCGCTGTTAATGGCTTCATCATCGGCACTGGCAGTAGAGCTTTGCGTAGGCTGCGGAAGAGATGGATGCGAGGAGTGAGGCGCATACTGCTGAGGGGGTGGTGACGAAGAGTCTGAGCTAGAGGACGAGGGACCATCGACCTGCGGAATCCGCGTTGGCTGCGATTGAGACTGAGGCTGAGGCTGAGACTGTGGTTGAGAAGGCGGCGCCGGTGTCGGCGTCTGCGATGGTTTCGCGGGTTGGGCCGTCGAGGTAGGGTGTGCGGTAGGTGCCGGTGCTACAACTGGGGCTGGAGGTCGACCAGGACCAGCCGGGAATGTCAATAGCGCCGAATTTGGTGGAGGCCGCAGCGCAGGTATTTGTGGACTGGTCATCGGCGGAACATATTGACCACTCAAGATATATCGGCTGTCAATTGGTTCCTTCTTGATCAGGTTCGCCGCTGTGGGAGCCGGTTGTGGCACAAATGGGTGATGATGAGTCGGGGAGTAGTGCTGCGGCATGACATGCATGGGATGCGGAGGATATTGAGGGGGTGGTTGCGCGGGTGGGGTCTCGAACTCGGCTACGTGGGACGCAATTACCTTGGTCTCCCATTTCTGAAGCGAGATCGACGCGATGAGATGCGCACTAGAGGACACTCGACATGAGAGAGACAACCTACTCTCTGTAGCTCAGCCAGAACGTCCTCGCTGACACCGTACTCGTCAAAGTCACTTTTAATCGAGGCGATCACCTCATCTATGACAGAGCGATAGATGCCAGGCTCATTGACGGGGAATGGGTGTTATCCTTTGTACTAGTCAAGCGCAAATGGCATTGACTGGCTCACCACTATTTTATTAGACATTTTCGAACAATTATACGGCTCAAAATAGGACGGGCACTGTGGCGGCGACGTCCGGCTTGATGAGGGGGAGTGACGAAAGCTTTTATAGAAGGTGTGTCCTCAGGAAAGGCCGCTCATTCAAACTCCGCCAGGACTCAGTCAAGTTCCCACGCACCGACCACTCCCGCTGCGCGCGCGGCGCTCGCTCCGCTCTACTCCAACTGACGTCGGTGCACAGTCGTACCTTCCTCGGGAACTGCGCACATATATGGACCCAAAAAGCAAACCAGCTGAGCCCAGTGACACGTCATTGTTGTTGCCATATCACAGCAAAGATGGCTCTGTTCTCTTCCCGCCGCCGCCGCAGTAGCAATACCACACCCGCAGATGAACCCGCGTCGTCGGCCACACCGCCAAGTCCCAGCCGCGGGACACCCCCTCTCAGCTCACGTTCAGCGGGTCATTCCGAATCTTCTATGCGTTCTCGCGATTCCTTCGGCAACGGTAGTACGCGTTCTAATGATGGGAGAGCCGCCGGCGGAAAAAGATCGCGCGGGTTTTTCCGTCGTCGCCGTGCTTCGCCTTCCGACCGTCATGGCGACTTGGCTCGCGACCAAACTCTCATGAATGTCCGTAACAAAGTCGCAGATGCCGAGGGTGCTGAGCGACAAGCCGACGCCGCCTTGAGCGCCGCTCGCGCGGCCGTCTCTGAGGCGAGGGATCAAGTTAAGTCACTGGAACGCGAAGCAGTCGAAGAGTATGACTTTTCCTGATTACGGAAACGCAGATTTTTGACTGAATTGAGACAGGTCGAAGAGAGCAAAGATGAAGCAAGCCGAAGTCAAGAATGTCCGCAAGAGTGCTCGACATCTCGGTCGTCATGATCGTGGTTGAAGCGTTCTGATTGTATTGTATTGTCCATGTAGTCCATTTCCATGTGCCTCGTGAATAACAACATTGTGTGGGTACGCTATGTCGACAAATGAGAGTACACATTTTGTCGAGTGGTATCCATGGCACGTGGTCGACCCAATGTGGTGTGTGAGCGCCGCAGTACTGCAACTCGCTCGCGTCTGCGTCTACAGTCACGATGCGAGCGACACTTGTCCTCATCAGCTTGTTTGGGCTCGCTTACTCTACCCAAATCTACTTCTACCCACCCATCACAGTCTCTGGATCGTTGCCAGATTCACATGCTAGCACTCTTGTAGCGAAGCATCTTCACCTTGACCGGTTTGAACCCTTACTGGAGTTCACCTTCGGTGCTCCTGAACAGGCATTTGTCGGGAAAGGTCCCCGTAGTAGCCTTCTGATTGGTATCGACAACGATGACGCAGACTGTAAGTTGAATTAAAGCTTGGACCAAGTTGTGATCTGACGCTCGCGCTCCGTAGACACTGTCCCAGCGGAAGACCTACCGACTCCCTTCTCCCTTTCGAGCTCAAGTCCTGCTTCTACCTTCTCTAGAATAATACAAACAAGTCTACAGCGCGCAACCCATGCATTCTCCCATGTATTTGACATCTCAAATGGCTCGAAGGACACGTTCGTCCCGCTCCTGGATATCATAAACGTCTCGCCTCCAACGGAGACCTTCGTCTCCGAACTTTCTGCGCTTGTGACGTTTCTCGAGTCCGATGACCTTTCGTGGGACCGCTTCGGCGCGTTCCGCATAACGGGGCTTCGCACCATCGCGGATGCGTACGGACGGCAAAGCGAGCAGTACACCACGGCGGCGGCATCCCTCGCGGCGGCACTGCGCAGCGCACTCAGCAAGCCACATCTCGACACGGTGATCTTCACCCACCCGGAATCGCACGCAGGCGTGGAGAAGCGCCAGGATCAGTCACCCCTCCCATCCCCGGTGCCGGTGCCGCCTATTGGCTCGGGTGTGTTATGCTTCACTTCGGAGGAAATCTGTTCCAATTCGACGGACTCGTGCTCTGGCCACGGGCCGTGTGTGGAGGCGAACAAAGCGGGACGGACATGCTTCACCTGTGCTTGTGAAGCTACGAAAGATTCCAACGGCCGGACGCAGTACTGGGCGGGCAGCAAGTGCGAACGAAAGGACGTGAGCGGGTACGTTCGGATCGATCTGTCTGCCTCGGCTAGCTGTTGACTGAAAATTTTCCTGGGGGATAAGACCATTCGTGTTAATTGCTGGGACAGTAATAACGCTCATATTGATTGTCGTTGGTTCCGTTGCCCTACTTTCTGGGGTAGGAAGCCAACCCCTTCCCAGTGTATTGACTGGCAGTGCGCCAGGTGTGTCGGTAAAGGAGTAAGTACGAGTAGCAATAAAACCACTTCGGGCCCTCGATGGCCCCGGTCTTCTAATACGTCCAACATTCTCCTGTCATGAACATGAACACCAGGACTATTCCTGATTGAAACTGAAAACTGAATCTTTCCTATTCAAATTCTCCATCCCAAGCTTTGCTTGGAAATTATTGGGCGAGTGTGTCAATCGAGCAAGGCTATTCCAAATTGGATCAGCTAATCCAACTCGCGTATTGTACTGACTGTACCATCGTGCAACCTAACCGTTTAGCAATTCCCCGTCATTCTTAATGGCCATGAGCTCAACCATGTACTCGCAATCTGGTGATGTGGGGTCTTGCGTGTAGTCCGTTTGGATATCTGATATGGGTCTAGCAGCTCGCTAGGACTTTTGGGCCCACCTCCATCCCCAAGGATCAGGGTAACGGAAATTCAATTTGTGGTGAGGCTCAGTTGACGTCCGTCCCCAAACTAGGTTATAGCGAGCCCGCTGTGGGTGTTTATTGTTTTTTTTTTGCGTGAGGCGCAGTCCGATCCAGGGGGGACCCCGGTTGCAGTCTGTGGCAACAGCCAGGCAAACCTAACATGATCATGGACCACCTGACATATCTGTGCTGTTATGAGATACGATAGTTCCAGAGAACAATGCTATTCGGCTCTGAGAATTGAGTCTGGGAGCAGTAAGTTCTCACCTCCAATTTGCACACCCATTGCAAGGCTGGGGCGTCGATAACTGCTTGGTCTTCCAGGTGATGCGAGGGTTGAGATCTTGAGAAGGTGCAAAAGGTACACCTGTGTGATACTTTTTCGTTCTGCATTATTGCCGAGAAGAACACGCGCTCATTTGGGGACGCATCGGTGACGATACCTTCTAAAACGTCCGCCATATGGACGTTTGAGGAAGAGACACGCTCCTACATGCAGTTGATAATGTAGCACGGCACGCCACAGGGTGTCCTTTGCGCCGAGAGCACGCCTGGCCTTATCGTGTCACTACATGGCATATCAAGCAGAATTCGCCCGAGAGTGGAAGCGAGAAACAAGGAAAGGACGATGTTCCACGATGATTGTGAGGTAACACCGAAGCTAGGTTGATAAAGGAGGTGAGACCATTTCTCGAAGGCCAAGACGCTGGAAAGTATTCTGAAAACGACAGCCCGAAGGCTAGTCTCACAAATGTCATTCCGAGATTAAATGATCTCAATGCAGGTAGTCCAGATCGCGTCAAATCGTAACTGATGTGATGGATCATAGTACAGTGAATAAACGATGACATCCTCACAGAGCTACGCAACGAAAGCCCAATGTGGTGGAAATGAAATGTTATTTTCATTCATCGAGGTTGATTGCGCTGCCAAATCTTGCATACAAAGCAACTTTGAGGGCTTTCATGTCACGTTCGCATTGGTCAACGACCTCGGCCAGTTTTGTGATCTCCCTGTCAATCTGCGCCTGATCGCCTTCCAAGCGTTTCATTGCGCGGTGATGTGGAAGGTGAAGGAAGGCCTCGCCAACCTTGTAGCTATTAATCAGAATCAGGTGACACGCAGCCAGTTTCGTAAGTGTGTCCGAACATACAGAACAGGCTGGTCCTCGTCAGCAAGCTCTAGTTCCATTGCAAGATCATCAAGAGCTTCCTTCTCTTGCTGCACAAGCAATTTTGACGTAAGAGCGGCCTGAAGCGACTCGAATCGCTGTTACTCACCTTCAGGTTGTTCATCTTATCGGCAAGAGAGCGCACCCTCGCATTGAGCTTCGAGAATGTGTTGATACGCTGCTGGTCCTCTGTATGAGGAATAATCAACTATAGCCGTGTTGGGAAGAAAGACCCCATGTACCCCATGTTACTTCTTTGCTGTCATCGATTTCTTCCTCCTGAGAGAGCTGGGACAGGTATTATCAGAGGTCGAGAGCAAGTCACAGTCCGAGAAATGTACCATGCGCATGCTGGTTCAAAGTGAGGGCGCATGTATGCACTTGCCACTCGGAAGGCGACACTGACGCAACATCTTCCGGGCCGGGCGCTATGTCAGTGTCGTCGTGTTAGTGGTCGTCCTCACACATCTCAAACTATGTCGATGTCTACACTCGCCATACCGCGTATCCTAGATGTAACCGAAGCGCTCTATCGAAATTTTACTTTGGACACGGCGAAGAATTGTTTCCTCGTATACTTCTTCGCCAGACGCGCATTGAAACTCTGGCGGCACATCCGAGCAAGAGGACTTGGCCAGTCGTTCGGGGACCTCTACAGATTCATAGTTCAGGTCTTTATCTTTCTCCCTTCTCCATTCGTTGATCGAGACCGTCTCATTTGCCTTACACAGACAACCCTTCGGCTCGTCATTACGCTGCCGTCTATGCACAAGAGAGTGGAGGCAGAAATGGATGCTGCGAGAGCTGAGATCGAGCAGAGTCTTCTACCACGAGGCAAAGACGTGGAACGCCACCTCACCCTTCCAGGGAGGGGTCGTACTCTGGAATGGATACTCGACGCGATGGAACAAATGGACCGAGAGGCCCCTTCTCACACAGATTACAGAGATGGGAAATTATCGGGCGCAGTATACCGTACGCATATTTTCTTACTGTCCTTCTGTTGAGCACCGAGCTCTGTAGATGGTGGTGATGACATGGAAAGAGTCATCGTTGCCGCATTTCAGCGGTACTGTGTCTCCAATCCATTGCATCCAGACGTCTTCCCCGCGATTAGGAAAATGGACGCAGAGATTGTAGCGATGTGTCTACAAATGTATAACCATCCCACCGGCGCAGGTGCGACGACATCCGGCGGGACAGAGTCCATTCTCATGTCTGTTAAGACGCACCGTGACTGGGCATACGCTGTAAAGGGAATTTCCGAGCCAGAAATGTAGCTCTAGTTCCGTTTCTTCTTGCATATACGCTGAAAAGGCTGGTCGATTGCTTGCTTGCAGGGTTGTCCCTGAATCAGCTCATCCAGCGTTTGACAAAGCAGCTGCGTACTTCAGTGTCAAACTCCATTCGATTCCTGTTCATCCCGAGTCGCGTCAAGTCGACTTGAAACGAGTTCGCCGTGCTATGTTAGTGTTTCTTGGCCTCAACGTCCACTCACTGAAACCTTCTTTAGCAACTCGAATACTATCATGGTCCACTATACGCTACTTTTGGTTTATTCATTCGAGTTTACCTGGGTTTTTACAGGTCGTGGGTTCTGCTATCAACTTTCCCGACGGCTGCCAGGATGATATCGTCAGTCTCGGAAGACTTGCCAAAAGATATAACATTGGCCTCCACGTGGACTGTTGTTTAGGAAGCTTCATTGTGCCTTTCCTGGAGAAGGCTGGGTTTCCGTCGGAGCCATTCGACTTCAGAGTGGAAGGTGTCACGGCCATCAGTTGCGATACTCATAAAGTTCGTTTTTCCCTTCCAGAATAAAGACAAGCTGATCAACCATAAGATAGTATGGATTTGCTCCTAAGGTGGGCATACTCCGCACTCTACGAACAGTGGTGAAGTTAGATACAGATATCTTCATGTGTCGTAGGGTTCATCTGTTATCATGTATCGCACGGCCGAGCTCCGACAATTCCAGTACTACGTAAACCCTGAGTGGTCGGGTATGCATTCTGACCCTATCTTCCCTCGGACAAATCTTAATATGGCTCGTCACAGGCGGTGTTTATGCCAGTCCCGGACTTGCGGGTTCTCGGTAGGCGATGTTTATAGCCCACATTTTTTGTCGTGTCTGATGTGCGTTATAGTTCTGGAGCTCTGATCGCAGGAACTTGGGCAGCAATGCACTACATGGGTGAAGAGTGTGTGGCTAGGCTCCAGTCTTGTCTAACATCCTCATGTTACCCTCAGCGGTTACATCGCATCTTGCCGAGCCATTGTCGGAGCAGCGAGAACCCTTCAACAGGCCATTCAAAACTCTTTTCCTGAGTTGTATGTTTTGGGAAAACCACAAGCTTCTGTTGTAGCGTTCGGCTCTCGCACACCAAGTTTGAACATTCTAGAAGTTGGGGACAACATGTCGAAGAAGGGGTGGCATCTCAATGCGCTACAAAATCCGCCTGGTCTTCATATCGCTTGCACGGTACGCACATGTTTCTGGAATCGGAACAGGATCTGATGCGAGGTGGTAGCGACTGACGGTATCAGTGGTGGACGATTTCATTCAAGACCTGAAAAATGCAGTTTGGGACGCGAAAGGAAGCCCAGCCGGGAAGGGGGCTATGGTCTCTTTGTACGGTGCGTGTAGCCGGCGTATCGAGACTTTGCCGACTCGGGCTTCGGCCTCGGCGCTTCGCGCCTCGCAAGTGGCCCTCAATTGCACCAGTTTAATTTTCTCCCCTTGCCTTCCATTCCACGCTTTCCTTGGCGAAGGACTGACTAGATTTCTTGTCTACGTTTAGGTCTTGGGAATTCAAGCGCTATTGGCCCGCAGATGGTTGGAGCTCTTGTCTCTGCTTTCCTAGATGCATTGTACAAAGCATGATGATTAGCCCCCGTACAAGATACACTGCAGGTGTTTTGTTAGCCCAAAACTGTAGGCCTGGTTTCGATAACTAGCACGGTTGTATCAGAACATCGCCATTATACCTGACACCTGACCCGTGCTGCTCTTCTCGGAGGGGGAACACCCAGACGGGTAAGAAGTGCCTGGATGCGTCGCGCGCAGATAGCACTTGAGAAAGTTGAGGGTGACGCTCTCTGACTCAGAGTCGGCGATTCCTTTGGGGATCTCCAAGCCCGAGGCAACATGTCACCATAATATTGACCCTAATTGGCTGTGGCGACAAGAGATAAGAATGTACCAATAACATGGTATTGATGCTATATACGTGCATTCTAGGGATATGCGACGCCGATAACAATCAAGTAACACGCGATAACGCGAGGAGGTTACAAGCACGATGGTGCAAAGTGGTCCCAGGCCTGGATCCCCTTTGGAGCACGATGGGCGATACGATGGGAGGGAGGATTATATCTAGATTGACGGTAAAAAGTGTATTTTTAAATATAAAGAGCTCGCGACGAGCGACGACGGAGTGACGGAGAAGTCGTCTGTTCTGTTCTTTCTGGCTTGGCCTTCCCTAATGGCTCCCGCTGCCGCCATTCCATCGTCCGACGTTACCACGGCTACCGCTGGTCAAGGCACTGAAATTGATATCCTCTCATCTGAATTACATCACGCTCTCCAAGGCCTTCCCTCCCATCCCCACCATAGTGACCACCAGGACTCTGCGCCAAGAAGGGATGATAAACAGACGAGCATCGAAATCATCGTAAATACGGATGTTCTTACTCTCAGAGGCGCCGGGGTCGAAGTGACTCCCGCTCTTCTATCCGGACAAGTCGTGCTCGACTTGGCAGAGTCGACTCCACTCAAACAGATCACTCTGCAATTTCGCGGAAAAGCCAAGATGCCCCCCGTCGAGAACGAATCGTGGGTTCAGTTTCCCGTTCCCCGATGTCTCATGGGACTTGCTGTTGCAATGTTTTGACTCGTGATCACCTACACAGGGTCAGCTTCAGTAACTCCCCAGTGACCTACATCGTGTGTAATCACGAGTGGTCCTTCCTCGAGGGAGAAAAAAAGCACAGGCACACCCTCAAGGCCGGTCGACATCTATTTCCCTTCCAGCTCAACCTCGGTGGTGCTCTTCCCTCTTCCCTTTACACTAGCGCGTACGGAGGTGCTTCAGTTGCTTACAAGCTCCGCGCCGTCGCAACGCGCCCCGGCTTTGCCCATAATCTACAAGCGCAGAAGGCGATCACGCTCCTGCGATCCTTTGCCCCAGAGGCGCTCGAGTACCAGCAGTCGCTCGAGATCGAGAATACATGGCCCGAGAAGATCATGTACTCTATCATGGTCCCGCATAAAGCGTGGGCCGCGGGCGACGATCTCACTGCCATTGTCAAATTATGTCCTCTGGCAAAGGGGGGTCGGATCCTAAGCGTTGTGACGACGCTCAACGAGACCATTAGGGTCCATAGTCGCATGGGTTGGCAAGAGTCAACGAAGCCTGTGATCACGGCGAGGCATGAATTCCGCAATGGTCAAGCGGTGTGGGTAGAACACCAAGACCACCGTCTGCGTCCGGGTCCATCCCATCACCCTCAGTATTCTTCTCTCCCTTGCGTACAGTTCTTACCTACGGGGAATCCGGTTCTCTCCAGCGACTCTCCGGCCTCACATGGTCCTGAGGGTGGGTCTTCTACTGCAGCACAATCTCCCCCTCCCAATACAGAGCCTGGGAGCGAGTCTCACTCAATTCAGGTCGATTTCGAGCTGTCCGATGCGGATATTGCTGCCAAGCTCGTGGTTTCTCTTCCCCTTTGCACGACACCCACACATCCTTTGGAACCTATTATCACGTTGCATCGTATACGCTGGAACATCGTTATCGGCAATCCTGACGGACACACGTCCGAGTTGCGTTGCTCTTTACCGCTTCACATACTTGACTATCGCCTTCTCGACGAAGCGAAATCTGCAACAGCGCAAACACGACGACTGCTCCTTGGTGGACCCGAAGTTTCAGAGGACGAGAACCGCGATCTAGACCTCCCCAGCTACCCATCGCATATTCGCGACCGAATCGCGAACATGTATCTACCGGACCAGGCCGTCCTACGCGTTGCTAACCCATGGATACATCAGGGCATCAGTCCAGTACAGCTTGACTTGGACCAAGACGGGCGACACAGCAATCTCACATCGGGAGCAGATACGCCACTCGAGGCGCGTTTCGTGTCCCCTCCCACGGGCATGGGTAGCGGTGCCTCTGACCTCGAATACGTCAACTCGGAACTGCTCCTCTCGCTCTCTCAGAATGCCCCTCCGCCCATCGAGACGCACCGAGACAGAGAGGTGGCGAGCCCCCCCGAGACGGCCTCCCACAGCCGGTCCGCCAGCCGCAGAGCGAGCCAGATGCCCTCGCGCGTAGAGTCCCGCGCGCCCAGCCCAGATCGCGAATCGTCGCACCTGCAGTCTCACTCGCGTCGGTCGTCATCATCAGGCGCGGGGAGCTCCTGTCCAGACGCAGCAGCAGCAGCAGCAGCCCCGTCGACGTACGTACACGCGAGCAGCACGGCAAGCCGCAACCTCCACACGCTCTTCCACCCGACCATGAAACCCCTCACGTCCCTCACGTCCTCCTTCGCGCTCCCAACGCGCCACTACGCATCCCCTTCCCCACCCCACCAGCGCTGCACATCCTCTCCTCACCTGCGACAGCAGCAGCAGCAGCAGCCTGGAACAGCGACAGGCTCTCCTCCCGCGTCCGCGGCGGGGGCGGGGACGATGCCAGTGTCGATGCTGCCGCGCACGGTGCCCGTGACGTCGCACGCGCTGCTTCATCGCGCGTTCACGGAGGTGCCGCACTACGACATCGCCTCGCGCGGCTTCTTGGGCGGCATCACGCCGCTCGAGACGCTGCAGGGCTTGCCGAGCTACGAGGAGGCCGAGATGCAACGCTCGCGGAGCGAGTCCGACCTCGCCTCCATGGCACATCGTCGTGCTCCCGCCACCACCGCCACTGCCCCCACCACATCTGCCGCTACTCCTTCCTTGGCACCCTGAGAACCCCCTGGGTCGTCCTCTGTGAATATTTTTTTGATCCACTTCGAGATGATCTTGGCAGTATTTATTATGACTGAGGTTAATTTTTTGGGGGTTGTTTCTTCTACCTTTTTTTTCGCACCTCCCCTTGGCTTGGCACTCGACGCTTGATGCGAAGGTGTCCATCGTCCATGATACTATATTTATGCTTCATTAGCCTACCCACCGCTCACTCTCGATTTCATAGATAGACGCATTATGGAGCAGAGCGCACTAGAGACACAATGCATGTCACACGTATAACCTGGGTATTGAATCCCGCTTCACGCTGATGTACCTCTGGTTCAATGATCACACAACACGTCAAAAGAAACAAACACTGCAGTTCCTGCTCTGGTGGGACATCAAGACGACGGCCATGTGTAAAGCACACATGCAATGCTCAAAGCTTATGTCACACACCAGAAAAGGTTTATGGGAGAAAGGACTATGTAAAAAGGTATGATAGATCCCGTATTTGCCAAAGTGTGAACCAGTTGGTTCCCTACTTGCGTCTATATGGATATACGACATATTTGGTGCGGTGGGGGTCGTCCTACTTGGACTCCTGCTGATCATTGGTGGAGAGCAAGATCCACGGGTCAGAGCTGACCCATTGACTCTCGGGGACACCGAGCTCAAAGAGTTTGGCAATGGCCGCGGAGAAGCTATACGTATGGGCTGTCAGCAACCTGTACTGGGATGAACGTACATGAAAGGGAACTCACTCCTTGAAGAACAGCGCTTCATCAGCGGCATAGGCCTGGACATACTTCTTGAAAGACCTGTCCTGTACGAGGGCGTAATCCGCCCTGAAGCAGTGGTAGAGCACTGGTGAGCGGCAGACCGAAATTGGGTGGAGAACATAACCTACGGAAGCATCATCAAAGTGCCGGTTTTCTTATCCGCGTATTGCTTCCGCCCGCCCCACTTTCTCCAGACCCACTTCTCACTGAGGAGCAGCTTGAAGAAGTCATTGGTGAATGTAGTGGGCGAGAACGTCCATGGCCCTTCAAAACCAGAGCGATCCGGGTGGCATCGACCGAGAGCGTGGGCACCAATGAGGGCGACAATTTCCTGGTCATTCAATCTATAAATTTCAACAGTCAGGCGACCCAAGGCTTATGAGTAATCGACGGGTCGTACCCCATACGGTAGAAGATCTGAGGGAAGGGCATCGTCACGATTCGTCACAGAGAATGTGATGGCATCACTTACTGCGCGGATATGATCCTGAGCTTGGGCTGCATCAGGGAGACGACCATCTGGGGTCGCATCCTTGGCAAAGCCATCAATGCGACCGGGACGCCATGGGACCTTAGGGCCACCCATTTCCTGCTTGGAGATGAGCTACCTCAAACCTCGAGCAAATAGGTCACTACCGACCTGGACAGCAGCAACACCAGCGAGGGTCCAAAGATCACCGTAGCTGATCCAGTCAAACTCCTTCTTAATTTCCTCCACTAAACCGCGAGCAACGTTAAGGCCGTTGTTGGCCTCGTGGAGGGACTCGGGCTCGAAGCGCATAGTAGCATAGTTGCTGTGCTCATATATCAAGACGTGACGTGTCGGGGTTCATCGATAGGTCCGTACCTGCCACCAGTGTTAGTTTCCTTGTCGTAGGTACCGGAACTGTGCCACGCGAGACGGAGGAGAACGGGTCCGTAAGAGCCATCTGAAAGGAAGAATGGAAGTGAGACAAAGACGTGCAGGGATACGTGGCAAGACGTACCATCATAGTTGCCAGCTTCGTCAATTATCTTTGCAATCTTGTTGTACACCTGCCCGCGGGGTTTGAGCGCTGAGAGCTGTCATAACAGGGCGACAATGACGGTTACCTTCTGATAATCCGCCTTTGTTGGGGTGAATTTGAGGGCAGCCTTGGCAGCCTGAGTGCCGGATTTCACGGAGGTCGCAGCGGTATCTGAGGAGCTGTACGCGTAATAGCCGATACCTCCCACAAGTGCGAGACCAATGGTCGCGTAGAGGGCGGTGTTTGACGATTTTGGGGGGGCTTCTGTGGAGTACTTCCTGAAGGAGGAACGAAACGAGGCTTTGGGAACGCGAGCAGATGTGAGAGCCGCGCGACGGGTAGAGGCGCGGAAGGAATAAAACAACGTGTTCATGCCGGAGGTGATAGTAGTGGTGGTGGTGGTGGGAGTGATCAGTCACCAACGTGGCGCGGGGATAGCAAGGTTAAAAAGTCAATGGCCGTGGGCTCGGGAATAATTAAATAACCCGAACGCCCACGCCTGTCGGGTTATCTCAAAGTGACTACTCTACTTGCTCTACGAAATAAAAATAAAAATACCAGGGACGCAGTCAAAGCCTGCGGGGGCTCGCTTGGTCAATAGACAGGTCCATTCACAAAGATTATGTATCTTGGTATATTCATAACTTAAGTCCATTCGTATCTACGGGCTGCATTCAGCGGTCCGAGCTCTCCGGCGCTCTCTTTTTCTTTTCTTTCGGTGAGGCTCAGCTTCATCCTTGCTCTGTGCTCAGCAATGGTCTCATTCCAGTATGTTCGTTCGTCATAAGCGTGCGCCTTGTGCCGCTCCCCTTGCTAACTAAATTTTACCACCAAGATGCGATGGTTAGTATCACGCTTGTGGCAGTTGCAGTTCAGTACCGACTTTGCGCTTTCACATAGCATGCACAGACGTTGTAAAGAAACCAAAGCTGGATCGTCACTATGGGCAATGTCGATCTTCATTCACCTGCATCGATTGCAGTGCAACATTTGCGGGCCCCGAAAAGTGGAAAGTCCACACTTCTTGCATCACAGAGGCCGAAAAATACCAAAAGTCATTATACAACGGCCCTAAAAAAGTACGTGGAAACCCCCTCCCAAATTCTCGCCTCATTTCGCTAATGAATGTGTAGGAACGCGGTTCCCGATCTTACAATGGACACCACAATAACTCTCAACTAAAGGCAACGAATGCTCCTGGTAAGTATCATCAATCATACAGCAACCAGTCAAGCTGGTCGCACCGCCCATACATCCGCAATTGGGCCTCTGGAGCTAACAGCACTCCTTTGGGATCACCGCTTCGAATGTCACCCGTCGATCCACCACCAGCTGAGCCCTCTCCGTCGAGTGCAAACGCTGCCAAGACAGAGCATGGGGAGGGTAAGAAGCGGGACTCTGGGGCTGTAATGGAGGTAATGTCTATGTGTACGCTAAACTGCGCTCACTTCTCTGACCTTGCGTAGAACCATGCATTGAATGGGGCGGAACCGAAGAAGAGGGAAACGAAGCACGACCCTACCGGACGACAACAACATGTTGGGAAGGACGCGGCAGCAGATGAACCAATCAGTCTTGCAGGATCTTCTGAGAAACACAAAAAGGATGAGAAGAGCGGAGGTAATTCTCAGTCCAAGGCACAACCCCCGACCGAAGGTATTCTCGAAAAATCGGGGGACAAGAAGGTCAAGAAAAGGAAAAGGGAAAAGAGAGATGTTCAGCCTAAACAGGGAGACCTCACTGAAGAGGCTGTTGCGCGACCGGAGCCAGTAATCACACATGCGGACAACGACTCCAAAGACGATAAAAAAAGCAAGAAGCGGAAGCGCAAGGAGAAGAGAAACGCGCAAGTAAACGAAGGCAGCACGGTCGTCGAAGAAGTGGCTACACAGCCAGAGCCGTTAGCCTCGCAAACGGACGATGCTAAGGGAAAAAAGAAGACAAAGAAGAGCAAGGAGGAAAAGGCTGGCTTGGAGGGGAGGCTAGTAACGACGGTGGATGTTATAACTCAAGATCAGGCTACCGGTGACAAACGGAAGGACGAGGGCTCTGTAGGAAATGACAGCGAGAAGAAGCGGAAGCGGAAACGGGACCAATCTACAGGTTATCAGACATAGATATTTTTCGGCCGTTAAGTCTGGAAATTGCAACGTGTATGCTCACGTGACCACACGTGTTAACCGCCGAGTATCGAATCGATCGCGAAGGAAAGGACTCGAGTCCCCGTAGCCCTGAGTTTGCCGTCGACTAGTTCTGTCACCATGCACGCCATCCAGGTCGGTCTCTTTCGGTGCAGTTATCCTCACAATATACTCACTTTTCTTTCCATAGCAACAATACTGGGCTGTCAGAGACTACCTTAGTCCGGCACGAACGCTCTCCCGCCTCTTGATATTTTCGCGAGATTAATTTCTGCCCCGCAGGTTTTGAAGGAAAGCAAATTCAGAGAGCATGGAAGGATTACTCCCGGTACGTCCGTGCTACCTCAATCCGCACGCGATTTCTCACACATGACCTGTTTGACCCATGCTAGAGGAGTTTGTTGCTGCAGGAGATTTCCTCGCGTATAAGTTCCCTGTGTGGTCCTGGTAAGATGTCCATTTGGACGTGGCCGTGTCATAGTTGACTCACACTTATGCATCAGGGAGGCTGGGGACGCTTCCAAGGCCCGCGACTACCTTCCCACCAATAAGCAGTACATGGTCACGCGCGGGGTTCCCTGTCTTCGTCGCGCGACATCACTCGCCTACACGGACGCAGACGAAGATGCCGAGAGGCTGCTCTCGTTTGGAGATAGCTCCGCCACCGGAAATGAAGGAGACGAATGGGTAGAGACCCACGCAGGCCGTCGAGCAAACATCGACTACGCTGCGAACCCGGGAGTCATCGATGATATTCCAGACTTAGATGGCCCTCATGACGATGACGGAATCTCAGCGGCAGCTGCTAATCTCTCTCTCGCGGAGACGCCCGACTTGGATGATATTCCTGATATGGAAGAAGATCTTGAAGAAGGTGACGATGCTGCTGCCGCCCCATCAAAGGCTCCTCCTCCGCCTCCCAAAAAAACCGTCGATGCTACCAAGTTGGTGCAATTTTTTTCTTGGTTCATCGTATCAATTCTGATTTGCTTCCAGGAAGGAGGTCACGAATGCAAACCTACTCTCAGTGCGAACGTACGATGTCATGATCACTTATGACAAGTACTACCAAACTCCGAGGATTTGGCTTTTGGGTTATGATGAGGTAGGTAAATACGTCAATGTTCAAAATCGCCAACCTGGCTGACACTGGACAGAACGGAACGCCATTAGTGCCTGATCAAATATTCCATGATGTGACGGCAGAGCATGCTTTCAAAACTGTCACGATTGAAGCCTTCCCCCATTCCACCTCTCTTCAAGCCGCATCTGTGCACCCTTGCAAGCATGCAAGTGTGATGCGGAAGCTCATTGAACGCATGAACGCAGGCGTCGTAGAAGAGCAGAAATCGCAACGCAAAGCAGGTGCTAAAGACGGCAAGAAGAAGTGGCTTTTCAAGCGGAGTGGTGGGTCAGGCAAGGACGACAAGCCTACGCCTACGGGAGAGGAAGAGGAGGTCGAGGGCCTGCGTGTTGACTTTTACCTCGTGGTGTTCCTCAAGTTCATCGCTTCGATCGTGCCAACGATTGAGGTCGACTCGACGACTGCGTTTTGAACATTTAGTAGTATATGCGCGTGCGTGTTGGAAGAGGATCAAGTTGTATACCACCCATGACGCCGTATAAAGTCTTTGTACGCTACCTCTTATTTCTAGAAATGATGCGGATTCGGGCCACACGTGACGTTAGCCATGTCACCAAACACCATCGGTACTGCTACCTCGGTATTCTTCACCCTAGCCCACCACTCACTTGGGCGAGCTTAGATTGGATAGAGGATTCCATCTTAGAGCGCAGCAGGAGGCTCCGCGAAGCCAAAATCTTCTACGCCTCGAGAAGTAGAACAAACGACCGGTTTACCTTCTCATGGTTCATATCCCACATCCGTAAGCTGCTCGTCGCCTCGCAGTCATGGTTCGTCGTCAGCATCGTCGGTGAGTCTCTGTGTGCTTCCTTGTCAATCCTATCTAACAACTAACCCACGCGCAAGGCGCCGGCATCGGAATCAACGCAGCGGTCATCTCTATAATCACTGAATGGCTGTCGGACATCAAGATGGGTTACTGCTCGGATGGCTGGTGGCTGAACCAGCAGTTTTGCTGTTGGGAGCTGGACGGCGACGATGATAGCGGGTGCGACTCTTGGCACCTGTGGAGCACGGTGTCGATCGCGCGTTGGTTCATATACATGCTATTTGCGGTGCGGTACTATTCCCTCCTCCCCTCCCCTCACTCCCACATGCGTCTCCCCTTCCCCCCTCCTTTTTACTTTGTAAGCACAGGCAGGCATGCGCTGATGAATTCAATTGAAAGGCCTCATTTTCCTTCGTCGCATCTCGCCTCGTCCGGTCTTTGGCGACGTACGCAGCCGGCTCTGGGATATCTGAGATCAAGTGCATCCTGTCCGGCTTTGTCCTGCAAGGATTCCTCGGATTTTGGACGTTCCTCATCAAGAGCTTGACGCTGGTAGGTAAAAGACTATGCTCGTCCGTCGTCGGCTTGGCCTGGCCCTGGTTCTGAAAAATGGGTCAGCCTCTCGTGATAGCCTCTGGACTCTCCGTGGGGAAAGAGGGTCCGTCCGTACACGTCGCTTGCGCCATAGGAAATCTCGTGGCGGGGGCATTCAGCCGATTTTCCCGTAGTCAGAGTAAGCTTTTTTTGTTGGCTCATGGAATTCCTTCGTCTCATCCGGAGCTCACACTACCAAGGTAAAATGCGAGATATCTTGACGGCGGCTAGCGCGGCAGGCGTAGCCGTTGCTTTCGGCTCTCCTATCGGTGGAGTACTTTTCTCAATAGAAGTAAGGAACTCACTCCACGGACCAGAATGGGGAGTGGGACATACATCTGATGGCGAGACATAGGAAATGAGTCCAATATTCAATACCAAGACCATGTGGAGGAGCTTCCTATGTGCACTCGTGGCAACCGTGACACTATCGGTGTGTCGAATTCTAATGCAATCTCTACGACCTGACTCTAGTGTCAATCAGGCTATGAATCCATTCAGGACAGGAAAACTGGTATTGTTCCAGGTCACGTATGATCGAGACTGGCATTTCTTTGAGATCATGTTCTTCTTTGTCCTTGGTATTTTTGGGGTACTGCCACCTGCCACTTGTCTGTCTCCTTCATCCGGCTGAGAAAATTTCTAGGGGCTATACGGCGCCTTCGTGATCAAGTTCAACATGCAAGTCGCTTCATTCCGCAGGAAGCACCTAGGGAAGCATGGAGTTGCGGAAGCGGTTACCCTGGCCACTCTAACTGCCATGATCGGCTACTTTAATCGATTCTTGCGAATAGACATGACTGAAAGCATGTCTATCCTCTTCCGCGAGTGTGAGGACGGGGGTGACTTCGAACATCTATGCCAGTAAGTTCAGCATCCCAAGCTGAGCGATCTTGCTGAATGACTACTTGCCAGAACGTCTGCCCAATGGCGGATGGTGAACTCCCTTTTGCTCGCGACATTCATCCGAATGTTACTCGTCATCGTGTCATATGGATGCAAGGTTCCCGCTGGCATTTTTGTGCCCTCCATGGCTATCGGGGCAACTTTTGGGCGCATGGTCGGCATACTTGTGAAGGCCATTTACCAGTTCGTAGTGCTCCTCCTTGAGTAATACCAATTCAAACGTTTTGATGTTGATAGGGCGTACCCAACTTCTGGCATATTTGCCGTCTGTCAACCTGACGTCCCATGTATAACCCCTGGAACTTATGCATTCCTTGGTGCCGCTGCCGCTCTGAGGTATGTTGTAGCAGGAGTTTCCTGGTCTAATAGTTGACATCGTTGCTCGTGCAGCGGAGTCATGCGCATCACTGTCACGGTCGTGGTCATCATGTTCGAGCTCACCGGTGCTCTGACCTACATCCTGCCGACCATGGTCTATTTCTTTTTTCAGAGTGCAAGTCGGATATCTGACTTTTAGTCCATAGATCGTGCTTTTAGTGACCAAGGCCGTGGGGGATCTCCTGGGAGTAAGAGGGATTGCCGAAGAGGCCATCCGTTTCAACGGATACCCTTTTCTCGAGAAAAACGATCACGTTTACGACGCGCCTGGTTGGTACCTACTTATGCTTATGCTCGGGCAAGCGACACAATTGGCTGAATGCCCGCAGTATCACGGGTCATGCGAAGAGACATATATACTCTACGAGCCACGGGTATGACACTTGCGGATATCGGTAAGTGGGATCATGATGTTTCTCATCGCTTGACTAATATGGCATGTAGAAAGCTACGTGGACGCCGCCAAGGTCAAAGGATTCCCAATCATCGTCGATGACGAGACTCGAACACTAGTGGGATACATAGGGTTACAACAACTACGTCGTGCCATCGGTGAGCTGAGGTTCACCTGCCTAAGGCAGATCATAGCTTGACGACCCGACAAAGACGAAATTAAGCGAATACATGATTTATCGCCAGATATCCTCTGCACTTTCAGCCCAGATCCCTCAGAGCAACCGGACGCGAGGTGGTCGGCGGTTGAAAATGAAGAGGACATGGAGTCAAACGTGCTGTATGCCGTTGCCTCTCCTGGGGTTCTGAAGCTCTGGCCGTGGGTTAATCAGGTATGCCGACGACTGCCAGCGTGTATCACTCATTTTCCCACAACGTGAATCAGACACCCCTCACGGTCTCCTCTAAATTGCCCCTTGAGGTCGTAATGCAGTTGTTTAAACGCATGGGGTATGTACACGCCACGTTCTGCTTCATCAAAAAAAAAAAAAAGTCTCACCGCTTCAGCCCACGTGTAATCCTCGTGGAGGATTTCGGCACGCTAGTCGGGCTTACGACCGTCAAGGACGTCTTGCACTTAGAACCCCACGAGCAACTGAATAGTCCGATCATCGCATGGAGGAGTAACCGAGGGGCGTTGGACGGCGCTTTGGAAGAGCTGTGGACGTGGCTCGCCGATATACGGAGCTCGGTGAATGCGTGGTACGGCCGCGTAGCTAGGCGGTTGAGATGACAGCCTGAGAATATGACCATGGGCATTTGTGGCGGTCAATATGCTTACAGTTATAAACCAGTACAGTAATACACACACGGCTTTGCTTCTCTGATGGTCAGGCTGGTGTCGCAAAATCGGTCGGGAAGGCCATTATATTATTTTAAGTAGTTTTTAAGCCTTTTGTAAGATAAATATAAATCCGATAAGGTCTTATGAGCATATCCCACGCTGTTATTAGGACCTTTTGATACCGGGAATGGATCTCATAATTTCATGATATTGATGTACACTACACGATTGTGCCAATGTGACTGGTTGTGACTTAATCTCTCAATCCCTTGTCTTTCCCCAGTATTAATCTTCTCATGGGAAGAAAGTTTGTCCCATCTGCGGTGACGCCTTTCGTCCCCAAAAGTTCTCTCGTCATGTCAATAAGTGTGAGCGCATAAATGAGGGCCGAGGATGGGCTGAGGAGGTACGAGCGTCAAGTGAGCATGAGAAAAAGAGTTATAGAAAAGGAAAAGGAAAAGGAACTTTGCATATCGTGTTTTAGTTCTCTTCATTCCCCAGCCATCGGGCCATTGGGTCCAGCACTTTGCTGATTCCGTCAAACAAACAAATATTGGTCCCTTCGGTCCCTCTCAGATCTCTGCACCCCCCCCCCCCCCTGAGATAGTGGGTAAGTTGGTAAAGACATATAGGCTTTTTATGCGACTTTCGGATAAAGTCGGGGGAGTGCATGCGAGACATCCTTTTTGGGTCGATGGTGACGGAGATCGCTGCTGAAAGGCGTCTGGGCCTCAGTTAATAATAAATAAATCATGGACGCGTCGCCTGTAGCGGATCGGATTCAACGCATCATCATCTCGTTCAGGGCAGGGGGTGCTCGTGAAAAGATTTCCGTCTCAATAATCCACTCAACGTCCGATCAGTGGTGCACAGCATGTGCCGCCAATGCGCCGATCAAATATTGATATTTGGTACTTGGTGCTACAACAAGGCTTTTTGGGCGCGCGCATTCCCGGGCCTAAATACCTCATTTTCACTCCTCCATCTCCATTTCATCCAAGATCCGGGAGTTATCCGCTCTTTCCGCAAACAACTCGCTCCACTTCGGGTAGACCCGCTTATACAACGACATGCACACCGTGTCCATTTGCGTGATGGGCGCGTCGAAATGCGCTTTGAAGTACCCGTGTGTTCCGAGAGATTCACGGATATGGCCCGCCCGGCCATATTTAGTGTGTAGCTGGATGGGTTTATAGTACAATATGTCCTCTATGTGGACAGCCTCAGCGCCTCGGCTCAACCTGATATCACCATGGAGCTTACCCGGGTTGAAAAACATATACCGGACTGTGGCGGTTTTCTTGTGGACCTTGAAAGGATGTCCGGATAAAATGATGCGCTTGGCAATTATACGGGTCGGATCAGGATTGAGCAACGAACCCATCGCGACAAGGGATGGTGCTTTAGGTGACGTCAGAGGTGTTCGCTTAGGACTCGGGTGAGGGGACCCCACCATCAGCATTCATAGTTTCCTTCAATAAAGCGCAAGGTTGATTCCCGAGTAGGATTGCCCCGTAAATAGTAGCCACGTAGGTGTTCCCATGTCGCAGGTAGCGCTCAAATTTGTGCACGTTGTTGACACCTCGCGCACCCCCTTGAGTGTACTGGCTATAAACAGGCTTGACCCGTAATCTTCGAGGCCCCACGCAAAGTATAAGGGGATCCTAAGAAGTGGGAGTCACCCATGATCAGAACTGAGATGAAAGATGAAAGGGTGGTGGCTGACCTTGGAGCGCACTGAATCTTCATATTCCGTGTTCCGCTGAACGGCAAAGTGGACAACTGACTTCTTGTGTTCGTGTTGCAGAAGACTAAACGCGATGAAGGGGCGTCTGGAACTTTGCTCAGCAGCGTCTCTAGGGACGTCCTTGAGATATATGGTCACTCTTGTTCCGACCTACGCAATATAGGGAGTGTCAAGGTCCACGCAGCCCTGTGCTCTGTACAGGATAGACTGACGGGTACTGTGCCTCCTTCTTCCTCGGCGCGCCGGCGAACCGCACGTTCAGTCCGCTTGAAATCCTCGAACTGGAATATTCGTGCATAGTCTCGTGGTAAGTTCTCATAGGGATCCCATGGGCTGGTACGGAGCGATCGCATCCCACGGTAGCGTTGAAACCTGATCCTGGCGAGAACGTCTCTGGGCGTATCAACCTCATCAGGGAACTCTCGGTCGTCTCGCTCTTCTCGCTGCCGTCCGCGCCAACTCTCTAACCTTTGCGTTTGAGTGAGAAACGAACATCGAAAAGGTAATCCGACTGACTGCTTATTCTCTTCTTCCTCTTCCAGATCTTGGAATGCGACATCATTGCCGCTATGTGCTTCCACCTCCATCTCATCCTCGGGATGATCTAGAGCTTCAACCAGTTCTTCCGCATTCCCATTTTGTGCACCCTCGTCGCCATCTCGCCCGTCTTCATCCTCTTCGTCAACCTCGTCAATTATCCACGCAGCCTGATATTCACTCGTTCCTTTCGGGACGCGTCGGACTGCGCGCGGAGTGGTACCCGGGTCTGCATCGGGTAATGGCGTGTCTTCAGTAGGTTTCCGAGAAGAATCATCTTGTATCTCTTCCTCTGTCGGCCACGTTTGTTCGTTTTGCATGTCGTCAGGGTCATTACTAGAAACAAGAGAGTCTGCTTCCTCTGGATCGGGTTCTGAGAGGACAGTAGGCTCCACGACCATGGCCGTAGAATCTGCATTCCTAAGGAAAGGTGAGGTAATCTAGTTGGTTGCTTAGTCAAGGAGAAAAGGAGCAGTGTCAAGCAGCGTACTCTCAATACTTGAAAGTCGCCGTGATTTGGCAGATGGACTAGACGGTTGGGGGACAATTGAGTACCTCGTACTACGCCCGTGACCGCGAGATTTCCATCCGTCCAGTCCACAGACTCAGCCAGAAGCCACGACCGCCCCTGTCTCCAACGAACATCCCGGGGCTTACCCTCTGACAGCACTCTGACCGCGCTCGACTGATCTGAGAGGGCATTGAGATCAAAGACTCTGGATTGCTCCGGGAAGAAGTATTGCATGAAAGAGAGAAGAGACTTCAAGATCCCCGAGCGAGCTTTGGGATCAATGTGATGTCCAGGGGCAACTACGGACACCACATCAGGAAGTCCTTGGGTTTGGAGCGTCCTAAGTACCGTTTCACCCCAGGCACCAACTTCCATAGCGGGAGAGAGAACAAAGACAACATAATCAGCTACTTTACAAGCATCCAGAGTGGTGTAAAAGTCTCCATAAGCTAGCTGAACGAATTGTAGAGATGTCTTAAATCGTTCCACCCTTCAGGGGAAGCGGGATAAGTACAAGAAAGATGTGCAACAGTGAACAAGGAGCCGACGAACTTGATTTTCCAGACACAGTCCTGATCGGTTTGGGTAGGAAGCTCTAGAGATTGGAAGAGTGCCGATACGGCCGCGCGCGAAGCAACATCTTCACAAAGCGGCACCACGGCGACAACCCGAGGCGCGCCGTCGACGCCACCAAAAATCCGAACGGCGGAGAGCAGAGACTGGCGCTTTTGGAGCTGGATCTGCTTCGCGTGATTTCGCCGGTTCAATTTAAACTGGGCGCTACTAGCATTGGACGCATGGACGATTTTGGCGGCCTGTCGGGAGACGCGACCTAGGAGGAGCGAGATTTCTCATGAGTGCACATTCAAGAACGCTTAGCACATGGACGCCCTGTTTCAGCATTGTGCCGCAGATGCCCGCTGTCGTTATCGGCGTGAACGCGCGAAGGTGAGAAATTTACCTTTTGCCTGCTCTTTTAGGGATGCCTTTGTCGCATGCCTGGATTTGAACGGCTTGTTCGTCTGCACAGAGGAAGCAACATGAGAAGGACTTGCATTACTTCCGAGCCGGACCCACCTGTTTGAGCGTAGGTCTATGGTGGAAAGGCTCAGACATTATTTTGAGAGGCCGAGTCCCGTGACACCAATTATCAGACAATCCAAATGTGACGTGACAGCCACTTGTCACATCGGATATACTGTATTGTATGTACTTTCTTCCGTTTCGGTGTAACTTAAATCAATTGAGGTACACACGTCATAAGTCCCCACGAGGTCCACTGCTGGGCGCGTGGTCTACACGCCCCTCAAGGCGCCTGGCGTCTTAGCGCGGCCCGTAATTAGATAGAACTCAGAAAGCGGCTCGCCATCTCGAATCCCAAGAACGTTGCGCCATTCGCAAACGGCGAGCTGTGAGACAGAACATCAGCCACCATCAAAACGGGGCAAAGTCGTGTACAACACACCGAATCAACGTGGGCCCTAGTCCTCTCGTGAATGCACCAATCCCCTCGCTTTTCCACACCGTGCGTACGCAGTGCAACGTAGATCGGTACTTTTGCCCGTCGGATGGAGAAAACCCGTCCGTCTGCATCCGTGACTTGACCATATCTATTGGGTATATCACAGCCCAAAGCTTTTGGAGCCCCGCGATCAGACGCTTGCGCTTTATCTTTGCTAAGAAAGATCACTCACAGCATAGCCCGCCGCGGCGCCATACAAGATCGCGCTACCTGGGCTTATTTGCTCTCTCCGAATCCCCTTTAGTGCCATCTCACGTTGCACTAGTTTTTCATACGCCCAAAAGTATACGCCGTAACCCGTGGCCTCGCGCAGGAAAGTCACATTTTGTCCTTTATAAATACCTCGAATTCCGTGCTTGGAAGCTATCTTCTTGATCGCATCGAACGGGCCGCGATAGACGGGATTCGTGTTAGACTGAGTTTGCAGCCCTGAACTCGAAAGCTTAGGTAAAGAGTAGCCCCGTGCGGGGTATGACAGCGAAGAGACGCACGTATTCGTATGTGTTCTACCGGTCCAGAAACAAAGCCGTTACCTAGTCCTGCCAAGGCTCCTGCAATTATGAGTTGTGAAGAGCTTAATAGTGCGCTCTGAGCGGCATCCTGTCCTGCCCGGGCGTTGTACGCAGTGAAATATCGCTTTGTATGCTCGAGAACGCCAAATTGTATAGAAACACAGGCCCCGATGCCTAACAGGGGAGTAAGGGTGCCCTAATTTACGTATGGTCAGGGAATTGTGTGGTTAAACGAACACGAAATCCACCTTGTAGAAGGCAAGAGGGCCCTCGTTCTTTAGAATGCCACCTGCGCAGTCAAGCATGCCTCTGTACGTCCCTTTTGCTGATGTTTGCATACGCTACGTGGTCAAGGTGAGGCATCGAAACATTCGCTTCGTAGGTGACATACCACTTTGACGATGTCAAAAGGTTGGCCGACTAAAACCTGGTTTTGTGAGACGATCTTTAACCACCAATAATTTTTTGCATCACAACAGAAAGTTTGACCTGCGCAATGCCCCCCGTTGTTCCCGCTGCTAGGTCTTTGACTGTCTGAGACATGATTTTAAATAGGAATGAGATTCGTCGACGCTGACGTGCGGTGACAAGAGCAACCAACCAATCATGAGACATGAACACGAATTTTACACGGCGGGTGTAGATAAGATAAGATAGTCCAAAAAGTCTCACAGACCCGCGGAAAACAAGTCAGCGGTGGCTGCTGCTCGCCGGGTCTGGGTATCACAGCGTCACATTTTGGCTTTCCTCCCTGACAGAACTTGTCGATTGATGCGGTTGAATTGGTCCTTCAACTTCGCATCTGCCTCCCTCCATCTATCCTGATTCTCTTTCGTCTCCATTATCCAGGCTTCGGCGATCGCCCGTGCGGGTGTGTTGTCTGGTGGTGGTTGGGCGTCTCGCCCTCGTCTGGGCATTTGGGTCGCCTTCTTGTTCTGCGGGGGTGATGGAGAGTCAAAGGTCATCTACAACGGGGGAAGCGGATCAACTGGCGCTGAGCGAAAGGCACATAGAAAAGTCGCATTACAATACCATCCGAGGTCATTAGAGGTGCTCAGCGCAGACGGCTTCGTTTCGATCTGTTTATAAGGAGAAACATCTCGGAATTGAGGCAAACGGCTCATGTCTCATCGAAAGATGTCACGCACAGATCAAGGGATTTATGGCACCGTGTAAGAGCGATGGGTGAATTGTCCGTTTTCTGCCATAAGAGGAAGGTTGAAAGGAAGGAAAGTCAAAGAAGGAAATGTCAAGGGAATTTCTCTCTTACTTACCGATGTGCATCCAACAGTAAAACGTATAAAAGAAGAACGAGGCGGTGAGTGCAAATGAGGCGGAATATTTATGACATGACAAGGCGTGAAACAAGATCTGAACTGAAACCATGGCATCCACGGGTTTTGCATGCCGCAGGCGCGAGTGAACCCTGCAGACTGGCTCGCAGTGCAGCGGATTGGATACGTCGACGCTATTCCCCCTAAGGTTCTCCCGATTCCAGCGACCACTTCCGTCTTCATGCGAAATGCAAGTCCCCCCTCCCCCTGGACGTCCTCCATATCCGGCTACATTGACCAAGCCAATTCTAAGTCACGCAAAGCACAGTTACTTCAGCAAAGGTCAGGATCCCTTCTAAGTGTTATAGACTCTCTTCCCTAATCAACATACGCCGCGTTCAGTTCAGTCCGCTAGCCCGCTCGCGTGTACAGGGACGGTGAATGCCTCGGAGACGTCGTAGGAAGTAATCCGTGATGGGTTGGCCCAAGCATCAATGGTCTTTTCGGCCCACTGTGGTATCGACTGTCTCAGCGGAAGCGTGTTATGGACAACCAGCCTAGAGCACTGCTCGCGGGACCGTTGGTAACAAGGGCGGGACTGTTCCGAGTAAGTTCAACTCTCCGGCCGGGCCGCGATGCTAGTCACCTCGGTGGAGTCTCGGGTGCGAACAGACCTCGGGCGCACGCACATCAGCTGAGTCAGTCAGAACCTCAATACAGTCTTAACTTGTAGATGACGAGTGAAGCGTATGTCGACACGCCGATTCTGGTATCTCTTGTATTTTCCCTGATCATTCGTTGGTGACTCTCCCTTCCAGACACGTTAACTTCCTGGGTGGATCCCCGCTGAACCGCCTATCGTGGCTGCGAACATCCTCTGCATTCCTCAATGCGCTTGTTACCTCAACATCCACTCGATGGGTCGCATTTCAGGATGGAAAGCCCCTGATAGCTTCACGGGCGACAGAAACTCGGTTGGCGTTGTTGACCACCGCTGAGGTCGAACACTTCTTGGGGCCACAACCGTACTTTGGGCAGGGACCGACGGAGGGTGCGATTCCCACAGTCGATCTGCATATTCTTGAGGCCGCTAGGTTCAGGGGCGCGCCAATTGTCTTCCTTGGCCTGAGCGAATCACAAGTCAATGACTATAGCCCTACTATCACCCCCGAAGAGCTTGCGAAGACGCTCGTTGGCACCTCCTTCTTTTCCGTCGACCTCAGCGAAGTTGGTCAGGCAAAGCTGGATCGTTTAGTGCAGACCGCTGGCACAGATGGGTCCCAGTTGTCATTCGCGGAGCCCCGAGGCGCGACACGCGGCATGAGCCAATTCGATGCGGCTGTATTCGCGGAGGCTCGGAGCATGGTGGATTGGAACTTCCGGAACAAAGTATGCGGTGATCAGCATCGCTTCGTTTGGTTCCACCGCTCATCCTCCACTTTGCTCAGTTCTGTGCTTCCTGTGGATCACTCGTATATTCTGTTTGGGGAGGATGGAAACTGACATGTACAAGCCTCCTATCGTCATCCGATAATACTGGCAGGAAGCCTTGTCCTACGCAGTCCGTCTCTCTCCTACCTTTGTTTCTCAGGTTCTACAAGTTTGTCCCTGACCAGGAAAGGACTGCATAATATCGCTCATCCACGAACTGACGCAGTTATCATCGTGGCAATACTAAATGGGGCGCAGGATAAAATTCTCCTTGGACGAAACGTAGGTCGTTGGAATCACATCGTGTCACGGGGTTTCCTGATCTTCTGGAAATCAGAAAAAATTCCCAGCGAAGTTTTACTCCACCCTGGCAGGTTTCATAGAACCCGGAGAATCATTTGAGGATGCTGTCAAACGCGAGGTCTGGGAAGAGGCTGGGATTCATGTCCGCAACCTGAAATATCACTCAGGACAGCCATGGGTTTGCCTACGATCTGCTCAGCGTCGGACCCGGACTCACGCCAAGTTAGCCATATCCTGCCAATCTCA
This sequence comes from Russula compacta, assembly GCA_022376555.1. Taxonomy (NCBI): domain Eukaryota; kingdom Fungi; phylum Basidiomycota; class Agaricomycetes; order Russulales; family Russulaceae; genus Russula; species Russula compacta. The sequence continues at coordinate 82,907 of WTXH01000012.1, forward strand.
TGGTTGGGTTCTATGCGATCGGAGATCCCACGGAACCTATAAGGATAGATCTCGACAGAGAGCTTGAAGGTTCGCACATCACCTCGTCCGTGCCTAGTCGGCCCTGGCTTGATCTATTGCTAGATGCAAGGTGGTACACCAAGGAAGAGGTTCTTGCCGTACTTGAACATAAAGGAGGTACCAGTTTTACGAGAGGCGATTACAAGCAACTTACAAGGGCTATTGACGAGAGGGTCAATAACAAAGTATCTATTAGCGACCCTCTTGGCGGAGATGCTGCTGTCCATGACAGTCAAACCAAGGGTGCATCTGGTCTGATGGTGCATGATAGCAACGAACCACCATTTAGAATCCCTCCCAGAACAGCAATTGCTGGCGTGCTAATCTCAGATTGGGTGTTTGGAAAGGCCCGGGGAGGAATGTAGAGTGTAGAGTGTGCTGGGAACTTTTTCATTTTTCTCTACGCTTGGCCAAATATAGCACGAGACGAGCTCCGACTGCCGGGGTTGTGATGCAGGTCTCCATTCGCATATGACCAAATGTGTGCGGCGTGAACCGTATAATGAAATGAAGGTGGTCATCAAGACTCACATTGGCCATTTCCGGATCTAATGTGATCACCATGGTCACCGTGTACGATGGTGGTGTAGTCTAGGTTAGGTAGCGGGCCGGTACCCGATTCATCAGGGTTGGTCACCGAGGCCGAAAAAGTCGAGCTTGCCCCGGGGTCAGATTCATGCTGTCCTTTGGCCTGCGCGCGAGACGCACTCTCCCTCTTCTTGGTCCGACTTCCTCGCGTGTCTCTTTCACTAGGCGTCTCACTCCCTGGCCGCCCCGACGTTCCGTATCGCTACCTCCCCCCGCACCTCTCCACGATGTGGCCAGGGCCAGTGGCGCCGCGCGTACCTTCGCCATATACTCCATCGCAATTGCGTTCGGGGCTGGAGCCGGAATCGTAGCCTACGAAAACTATCAGCCATTCAGGCATACCGTATTGGCCATCGTCAGGTGCTCTCGCGTCGCCCGTGAGTCGCTGCTCGTTCAGAATGTTTGCTGCGTTCGTGAAGGTCATGCGTCACAGAGGCGGCCATATTCGGGGCGATCGATTACAAACGTACATTTGCTAGGACGTATGCATCCCCCGAAGAGCAGCTCGAGGCCTACTCTCAGTGCCATTTGCGGAGCGCGAACCGCGTCCTTCGAGCGTTGCTGGCAAACGGAGGTGTGCACACACTATAATTTGGGCGTGCTGAGGACAGGGTTGACGTCGGGTCCTTTCAAGGGGTATTCATAAAGTTAGGACAGCACATGGCTTCCCTGTAAGTTCCACGAACCCCAGGCCTTCTCTGCGCGATCGTTCTCACTTCTAGTATAGCGTCGTGTTGCCGTTGGAGTGGACGAGCACCATGCGCCCTTTGCAAGACAAATGTGATCCGACGCCATACGAAGATGTCAATGCGCTCTTCCTGTCGGACATGGGGCAGCCGCTGTCCGAAATCTTTGACTACTTCAACCCAGAGCCGATCGGTGTCGCCAGTCTCGCTCAGGTGCATATAGCTCGCCATCAGGAATCCGGGAAGACCGTAGCGGTCAAGGTGAGCCGGTCTGACAAAAAAAAAAGCTTATCTCTTCGGATCGAAAACTGAAAATCGTAGCTGCAACATCCTCATTTACTTGAGTTTAGCGAGATCGATATGGCGATGGTCCAGCTGACGCTCGGTACTCCCGTTAGTGCTCTCGGATCAGATCCCAAACTGACATAACACGCGTTTTGTAGGTTGGATCAAGCGGTGGTTCCCCGAGTTTGAGTTCACATGGCTTGGGGAAGAGATGCGTGAAAACCTTCCCAAGGAGCTGGACTTCGCTAATGAGGCCATTAACGCAAGAAAAGCGGAGAAGAACTTTGAAAACATCAGCACGTCCTTGTATATCCCCGAAGTCATATCTGCGAACAAGAGGGTACTCATCATGGAGTTCATCGAAGGTGCAAGGGTGGATGATCTTGAGTATCTCGCCGCACACAATATCGACCGCAACAAGGTCTCTCTGGAGCTTTCAAAGATTTTCTCACAAATGGTATACATCGATGGGTGGTTTCATGCAGTGAGCTAATCATTGTCACGCCCCCGTGTTGTTGCTGACCTGTGTGGTAGGACCCTCACCCAGGTAATTATACTCGCGCAGATCTTATCTTCATCACTCAATCCAGCTCGAAGGAAACCTCTTAATAAGACCACGCCCTACAGTCTCTCGATCACCTTTTAACTTCGAAATCGTCCTCCTTGATCACGGATTATACTTTGACCTTGACAGGTCCCTTCGAATTAATTACAGCAGGCTCTGGTTAGCCTTGATAGCACCTGCCAGCCCCCAAAATAATGCCGATCGACGAAAGTATGCCCAGCTGGTAGGAAACGTTGATTCTGTCCAAGTCAGTCCATGATATGTTCGGGTCGTGATTTTACACTCATCACACTCCAGTACCCAATATTTGAGGCGGCATTAACCGGTTAGTGTAACGTGGCGTCACTCCTGGCATAAAATAATGCATCTTTTAGGCCGAGCGAGCATGGGGGATAAACCAGAAAAAGAGAGCAAATCAAGTTTCGAGCGTGCGTCGAGCATGTTAGACCAGCTACCTCAGACAGAAGAGGAGGTGGAGGCGCTGCGGAACGCCGTGATGACAAAGGAGGGATTGCTTATATCTGTCTTTAACATTCTGCGGAAAGTACCTCGGAGGGTGTTAATGGTCTTCAAATTGAACGATCTTACAAGGTACCATTCAAGCCTTTGATACGCGACTACATTTATAGACCACCCCAACAGAAGTCTTGACCACGCGCTGTCCACAACGCACTCAAAGGTAGGTTATTACAGGTCACGCTGCCAGATCATTCACCTACGATATTCAGGTTCGGGTCTTCGTTGTTGTGGCCAAGTACTGTGCAACGGCCGTCTGGGAGGATGAGCGACAAGCCATCTTTGATGGCATGAGAGGAAGTGGCCTTCTGTCACCTGGAAGATTGGCCGAATACTTTGCTGCTTGGTGGTACGTGATTAAAGGAATTTATCTGCCTCCTCACTTCACCACTGTGCAGGAGGTACGAGAGATTATACTGCGGGCTTGTTGCATTGGAGTGGTACATGGACATCCAGGCACAAGCTCGAAAGTTCACTGCATGGTGCGGGGGATTATGTCGCACAGGGTTCGAGGGCGCCCACAAAGCTGCCGCTGGATTGACTTGACGGGGACTCCACCTACTCTAGGAGTATCATGATAATCAATGTAGATGCCATAGAAGTACCGAAACAAGTTGTGCAAAGTACTGCTGTAGCTCGACCTGATCTAGCGGTAGTCAGGGGAAAGTGCTACTTTCTACAGGAGGCTGTTGATGGCACTTGATGTTTGCACAAGGCTTTTCCACTGTCCGAGGTAGCACTCAGCTGCTGCTGCTGACGACTCGAGTAGCGCTGCTCACCTGTTCAACCGTCAAGGAGATGCCCTTTTTCCCGGGTTTCTCGTCGCCCTCCTCTCCATAATACTCTCTTATATCAACCAAAGTTGTCCCTTTTTCACAGTGAACAGTTAACATGTCTGCACGAGAGGAGGCTTACCTTTGAAACTTCGAACGGTGACGCGCTTTTTCTTCCCCAAATCCACGTACTGGTCTCCTTCGCCGTTCGTCTGCAGTTTCACTCGGGGGTCTTCTGAATCCGTGTTATCCTCACCGCTCTGTAAGGAGATTCTTGGCTGCCATATGACTTTCATCAGATTGCCCAAATAGAAGCCGGTGCTTTCGCACACCTTTTTCACTGTGTTGGTGGCAGGGCGTCGAGGCTCTGCCGCAGAGTGCGCACTCTCTCCGCCATCGGACACTTCTTGCTCTGTAGCCTTGCGTTTACTTGAATCTTTGGATTTCTGAAGTGGAAATGAGTGTGAATGAACGGCGCGTCTTCGGGAGTGAGGTTGATAGTGCACCTGATCGGTTGACTTGCGCGACTTTGAGGAGCGTTTGGAGCCACCGTTCTCAGAAGATCGTTTCGAGGACTTTACAGGTCTTTCCATGGTGATGGCGTGAATGAAAGGAGTGCAGTGGCATGATGAAAGGCCGTTTCTGTGTGTATTCACCGCGAAGCGCGTCGGATCTCGTGATTTGTTTCCTCGTGATCTCGAGAAATAGTTACCGGATGTGTTCGGCTGGGCCCTACGCGTCATCCATCCATCGTAGAGTGCCCTCTCTACGGTCGGTCACACCACACTCATCCTTCAACGGCCATCCATATTGCCCGAGCTGACATTACCATCTGTCACTCCTGATCGGAGTCCTATTCAATGAAGATCCTTCACAGATCCAAACGGGCGCTGCCTCCGGTAAGTCCAGGCTGTCCGTTGAGACCGGCTAATCTTAATTTTATGCGCGTCTATAGCTCCCACAGGTAGCAGAGCTCATCAACAAACTCTCAGACACTCCTAATGAAGACCTACACGAAGTTTTGGGGCAAATGGACTCATGGAAGTGGCCACGATCCGACCTGAATGCTTGGATCAAAGTATTGAATAAGTTTGACGCCATCTTGGAGGAAGTTATCCAGGACTATGATATTGACAAGCTTCAAGTCAATGTGTTTACACCCATGACGAAGAAGACCGTCTCCGAAATCTTGCGCTTTGAGCGCCTGTTGTTGGAGAATTCCACCAATCGAAAGACTTATGCTTCTTACGACGTGCGTACTCATTCGCATTCCCCTAATCTCGACCAGTCACCGTTAACCACCCTTTAGCGCATTAATAGTCTTTTGTCCACATCCGATCTTGACATCCTTATACTCGCATTGAACCTTTTGCTTCGTCCTGCTCAGCAGTATTCGGCCCAACCTGCTGTCACGCGCGCCCTTAGCATCTCCACACATCGTCTTCAATCTTTGGGCAGGCGCTGGTCAAACCTGCGCGAATATGATGTCAGCCTTGTCGACCTTGTGACAGATCAGGGTAGGCCAGTGCTTGAAGCGCTTCCCATCGAGGCTCGTGAAGTGCAATTCAAATTCTACAATACTGGCAAGGCCAAACGGCCCAAAGATCGTGCCAATGAGATGGAAGTTGACTTCCCAGAAACCTCTGAAGCTTCTTCTCAACGCCCATTAGCATCGGTTTCGGCGGCATCGTCTTCCCAGGCCGCTGGGGCCATCACTCTTTATTTCGACACTCAGACACTTAGCTTGAAGGGGGCCATGGACATCCTCGCAGATTGCATTGATACTTACAATGTACCGGAAGACGAGAGGTTTGAGCTCATGTGTCGCATTCGTGCCGCCCAAGCTCTCCTTCCAGGTAGAGAGGAAGAGCGTGAGAAGCTCGTCATCGCCCGCCTCTTGGCTACGGCCATCTTCGTGCATACACACCCAGAAGCGCAGACAGCCTCTGCCCTCTTCTTATACGAACCCGATCTTATCCCTCACGTGGCTGAATTACTCACCCTCGACAGAAATATTCCAATTTGGATCCAGACTGCTGCTGTGGCTACCTTGGATGCTATTGCAAGGTACCGCACCAAGGTGCAGGACGTTTTGGCTGCGGTCAATGCAGGCGTAAACCACGGCACTCTGATGGCATTGCTCCGCAAGACCGTGGCCGAGGTCGCCACTCCTGAGTCAACTCTCCCTCATTCCTTTGTGGAAGCCCTTCTGTCCTTTGTGATTCTCCTCGCGTCACATGCCGCTGGGGGGAATATGGTAGTTGGCGCGGGTCTCGTACCCTTGCTCATCCAAATCATTGAGAATCGTCTGTCACAGCGTCTCGCAGTGGTATCGAAAACTATGCAGCTGGTAGATAACATTCTTTACAGCTTCGGCAATGCTTTTCAGCTGTTTTGTAACAATCGTGGAGTCGAGGTCCTCGTCGACCGAATTGAGGTAAATCGCTTTCAGCCCTCGGGGTCCTTGTATACTCTGTGTTGACTATGATCACAGTATGAAGTAGATGATGACATCAGGACACTAGGGCACCAAGAACCTCCAAACGATATTCCTAGATCTTACGGTAAGCTCACTTCCTACGAGAGCCCTGCCAGTATGTAAATATAAAAAAAGGTCAATTACCCGTCGTGCGCGCGGCGGCATTGAAGCATATTTTACGCTCGATGCATCGCATGATGCAGTCATCAGGGACTGCTGAGGGCCTTCGCGGCCTCATTGATTCGTCACTGCTGAAATCTATCAAAAAGATTATCGAGCACCGCAGCCTTTTTGGTCCTAATGTCCTCCCAATTGGTACGATCTTTGCTCTGCTCGTTTGGTGTTCGGTGATCGAGCGTTTATCAGCCATTAATATCTTGGCCACATTTGTGCACAATGAGCCGACGTCTCTGACGGTTATACAGGAAGCGGGCGTCCCAGAGGCGTTCTATAGGGCCGTCGAGGCCGGATTAGAACCCGTCATTGAGGTATGCGAACGACACATCTCCTCTTCAAGCAAGCATGACATTCGTCTTTGTCCAGGTAATCCAAGCCATACCCAATGCAATCGGCGCATTATGTCTTAATCAAGCTGGTCAAGATCAGCTCACTGCGCGACCCACAATCATTCCGAGCTTGTTTTCGATTTTCACCTCGGAGCGACATCAACGCGTTCTTCAGGACAAGGAGAACGCAGTTCTTATCGGGTCGGCTGTTGACGAACTCATTCGCCACCACCCTTCCTTGAAGCCTGCAGTCTTCGAAGCTATCAAGTCGACCTTGAGCAAGATTGAGGACCTCGGGAATGTATTCTCACCCTCTGAGAGCACTGAGTCCTGGTATAGGCTCGTGCGGACCACGACATCCGCGGTTCAGGCGCCTGCCGATGAAGACGTTCTCATGCGATCCTCCGACACCGCTCCCAGTGACGAGGCTGCCTCTGAGTCTACTGGTAGGCCCAATGCCTTGACCGCCTCTCTCGCAGACGACATCCTGGATGAAACTGCTGCTGGGAGATCGCACGAGAACATCATTGTCTCATACCTAGACGTGATATGCAGGGTAATTAAGTTCTTAATCCCACCGTGATTCCATGAGCTCAACCTGTGGCTTTGAAGTTTTTGGAAGGTCTTTTTCAACACACCTCTCATTGCAAGGACTTCACTTCGAACTCGGATGGCCTCATGTTGTTAGGCCGACTGACTGCGCTCCCTTGCATTCCGTATGATTTCGGCGGCAGTGTCGCGTCAGACTCATTAGTTCAGGTCATCCGCACTATGTTTGATGCAGCTCCCAACGCTACTATGAACTCCTTGACCGGCTGGGTCAAAGAATCGTTACAAGAAACTTCTGAATTCTGGAGCACTCCAAGCAGGAAATCGAAGTTTACTGAGTTGCTCGATTTAGCAGGTATTCCGCTACGCAGCGCGAATCTCCATGGTATTTATCTGAATCACCGCCTTTTAGGTCAATCCCACTCCGAAGCCAACCGAACTTTCCGCACTCTCATTACTTTACTGGTCCGGGTGATACTAGTCTCGGATATTTACGCTACTGCGGGATATGCCCACGGCCGTTCCGCTGGGGGCTTACTCCAGACTCTCATGGGTACGGGTGCCTCAGAGATCCTGCCTAGCCTCGGTGTCCTTCACAGGGCTTGTATCTGGGAGAACGTCCTCTTGAAGGCTCAGGTACCTGAAAAGGAGTCCTCGCCGGAAGGAAATGCTCTATTATCTTCCTTGCAATCCACTGGTCGATCGTCTTCAAGCGAACCCACCATTGCTGCTAATGGCGCACATGCCTCGTCTACGACAGTTACACCAACAGAGGTTCCCGGACAAGAAGGTCCCCGTGAAAGTGATCCACAAGAAGAGAACGCTAAAGCCTTTAGGCATCTTGCCAACCAGATCCCAGGGGCATTGTCTCCGTTCTTCCAATGTAATGCATTCCTGCTCCGGAATCTTCCGGCGTACTGAACTCGTAATTTCTTGTCAGCCATTGTGAAGTTGTTCTCAACTCGTCGCAATCCAGACTCGGCGCAAAAACAACAGATCCTCGAGTCAGCATCCAGCATCGCCGATGTATTACTCAAACACTTAGAACCTATGGCATCTGGTAAGTGATACTATTTTCTTCTATATTATGAAGCTAAGCTTCAGCAGAGAGCCCCACAGAGTCCCTGTCAATCAGTTCTTTCTACACATCGTTGTTCGGTCTTGTAACAACCCTGATGGTTGACGGTAAGCCATGTCTCACACTCGTTGTTTCACCAACAGGTAACACTCCTTATAGAGCGGACTGCCCAAAACACTCTGCATACTGTCTTGTTCGACTCTTTTTACCGCAAGGGAGGTCTCGACGCCATCGTGGTAATCTGCCGCAGCTTCATACACACCATTTTTGAGCACTCTCAGACAAAAGCTGAGGATCGTACGGAAATTGCCAACCAAGCTTTGGGCCACGCGTATGGCGGTATTAAAGTCGCTTTACACCTCCTTCATTCCTTAACCTCATCAAAGCCCATATTTGAGTCCAGCCAAACCATTCTCCTCCTAACTCGTGACAAAAAAGACACGGACCCTGAATATTTCGAGCCTCATAACTTCTTGGTTAAAACTAGGCTGGCCATTCTTCCGATCGTTCGAGAGCTATGGGAGGCCCCTTGGCTAGTCTTATCCCCGCAAAGTTTGATCAAGTCTGTGGTGCAAGTTGTCCTGGAAATTCTCAACGGAGAAGGGGAAGAAAGTCCACCTGATATCTCACCCCACACTGTTCCAGGTACTAGTTCTCTTTCTATGGGAGGACCTCCCTTCTTCCGGGTCACAGTCCCGGACGAGAATCGCATTCGACAACTGATCGATATGGGCTTCTCGCGTTCTGGAGCTGAGCGTGCACTCGTACGGACTCATAACAATGTCAATGCCGCTACCGAACTATTGTTAAGCAATCCATTCCGGTTCCAGAATGATCCGGAGCCAGCCGCACCTCAATCACAAGAACCCGAGGGAAGCGGCGAAGCAACAGGGGAAATACCTCCAACGGCCGCAGGGTCCTCGCCCCCCTCTGATCCAACGCCCATGCAGGATGACGTCGCGGCGCCTAGCCTCGGTGATCCACAGACGGTCGACACCGACACCAGGCCCCTTGGAAAGAGTGCTGACGAATGGCGCAGCGAGCTCAATACCATGAGAGGGCCAGTGAAATCGGAAGTGGGGCGTCTCACGCTCCGTCTTGTCGACGAGCACCCAGATCTCATTTTCAATGTCCACAATGCTTTCATCAGCCGCGATGACGGCTATCAGCGCTCATCAGTTCGTCTCCTCATTGATGATATCTCATCGTTCGCCGCAAGTTCCCAAAATGGTCGAGAGCAGCATCTTGCCGTTCGATGCCGGTTGCTCGCTCTGGTCCTGAATGAAGCACCTGCTTCTTTTGCCGCTATCATTATGGGTGATGAGCAAGCCTTTATGGAGGTTGTGTTGACCCTTCTTCATTCAATTATCATAGACACAGGAACGAGGCAACCAACCATTCCCAAGTGGCTCGCAGCTCTTATGCTGGTCGCTGAAGCTCTGTTAAGTTTATCCGAAGACCCTCGTTCCATCACAGTACCAAAAGAGGGCGAATCCATTGTCACTCAGGAGATCTTGACAGGCCCACCATACGTTGAGGCCAGGACTGCGTTATTTGACTTCTCCCTGCGCCTACTTGCTTTGTCTGGTCTTCCTCGAGACGAGTTACTCGCTTCCCTACGTCTTCTCGTATTCATGACTCGTGACCACGACCTTGCGCTGCAATTTGTGAAGCGCGAAGGTGTCTCGCTACTTTTCAGAAGTCTCAAGTCGTCATCGGGGTGTGTGGCAGGCAGCCAATCATACACCACCATCATTCTTCGTCATATCGTAGAGGACCCTGTGGTGTTGCGCCTTATCATGCGTGAGGAGGTACAGCGCTTCCTCTCACACCCACGTACTCGAACAGTGGATGCAACCGGCTATGTCCGCGCCTGCAATGCGATGGCCCTTCGCGATCCCAAAGTGTTCATCGAGGTTACAAAGTCTCTCGCCCAGCTTGAGCGACCTTTTGCGTATCTCAGTCAGATTATTCCCAAGGATCAGGATAATCAGGAGGGTGGCACCTTGCCCGGAGAGTCAGGGAAAGACTCCAAAAACCTTACCGGCACTCAGCCCGAAGTCGCCGCTCACACCTTACCGTCCCCGCCCGAATATTTTGAGGCCGTTGTCCATTTCCTCGTAGGTGAACTAATGGAGTCCGTAAGGTCAAATTCCCGGCAGCTGGAAGGAGTGTCCAACCCAGAGTCTATGTCACCTGACTCATCCACTGAGGGCGGTCTAAGACAATTGGCCCAATCAGAAAGGAAACCCCCCAATGAGGCTCAAGACTCGAAACCTGACCATTATTATTCTGGGTTTCTGATGCAATCTCTCACGGAACTAATGTTTTCATATGACGCGTGCAAAACCGCGTTTCTCTCATACTCTCCATCCAAACGGTCTGGTATCCCGTCTAAGGACGCCACGAAGGGCCGTCTGAGTGCTCTTAACTTCGTCTTATCGGATCTCGTGTCCTTCCGAACAATCGACCCTGACCCCAGTGGTGATGCTCGGAATAATGTCCCGCTCTGCAATTGGGCGATGTCCTTGATTGTGGCGTTATGCGTAGACACTTCCTCCTCTCAGCCCATCAAAGATGTGTCGCCAGAGCTTATTACGGTCCGGAAAACTGTCCTAGAGGCCGTCAATCGCGCCATCAAAGACGTATCGCAATCAGAGCCTCTGGATGCCCGTTATGGCCGGCTTCTTGCACTGGCAGATCTTTGTTATCGCCTTCTGACGGTTCGCTTCAACCCAGGACTTCGTAAATCTCACGAGGAGACGCCTACTCATATTGCGAAGATCATGCTGGAGAAGAACTTCGTTTCAACCCTTACCAACGCCCTGGCAGAAGTGGATTTGAATTACCCCAATGTCCGCGTGGTCGTGGCAGCGATGCTGAAGCCTCTCGAGCTGCTGTGAGTCCTCAGCCCGGGTGTTAATTGGATGTCACTCAAATATCTTGTAGATCCAAGATTGCTATCAAGATGAACCGCGCGTCGGATAGAGTGAAAGGCTCAGAAGAGTCGAAAGACGAGATGGACCAGGAAAGCCTATCAGATGATGATGACATAGAGGACAGTCAAGATACTGCTCGCGAAGAGACTCCAGACCTCTATCGCAATTCTTCTCTGGGCATGTAAGTATATAATACATGGATTAGTGGTACCCACTCATTTCGCCTGATCGTGTACAGGTTTGCAGGGGTCGGTATACGTCTTTGTACTTATCGTCTATGAGTGCTCACGTTTCACTCTCAGGACATGGAAGATCAGTTTGCTGCAGAAGACATTATTGACGCTGAGCATGGCGACGAAGAGGAGGATGTTGAGATGGACTTCGGCGAAGAGACTGGCGGCAGTGAAGGTACGTCGGCGACTGAAGAGGATGACGAGCCGGAAGATCCGGACGACGAAGAGGGCGACTCAGAAGAAGACTGGCATGACGAGGATGAGGATGAAGACCTGTTGGAGGAAGACGAGGAGAATAGAGCTCCTGAGGCCGATGGACAAGTCGATCCTGATGTAGATGTGGATGGCGTGTGGGATGTATGGAGAATGTCTCTTTCGTTCAGGTACAGTCGCTTACACAGCAGGACTTTAGGGCGTTGGTATTGAGGATGGCGCCCCGGATGTCGATGGCGAGGAAGGTGACGAAGAAATTGCCGGTGAGTGGTTACCCCATAATCTATACTAAACCTCGCATTAACGTGGCTAGTCCCCATTTATCATCATGACACCGAAGAAGCAGAAGCCGATCTAGAGTCTGACGAAGAGTGAGCATCGTGTTCCTTGTCCTTCATCAATTCCTGAAGCGTTAGGTAGGCTCGAGGGTGAGCTAGGTTTCGATCCTCAGGACGACGGTCCAAGTATCGGGGATGTCCTTGGGTTTGAGGGAGCCATCTCAGATGGCTTTCCCGGATTCATTGAAGCCCATGATGGTAGTTTCATCATTTCTGGAGGTTCCCGGGCTCGTAGGGGACGTATGGACGGTGAGCAGAATCCATGACAACTTTAAGGAATAATCTGACTTTTCGTACAGAGGACGATGTAGGAATTCTTGGTCGTAACCGAGGCACTGCTGTCTCTGCAGATGCGACCACCCATCCGCTGCTCCTAGAAGCCACCAGGAACTCAGGACGTCATATCCCAGATCTTGGTCGTGCTGTACGTCGCTCACAACGCATTCTGGCTGCTGGCGACCATCAAGATCTTCTCCAGGCCATCGAAGACATCATTGGCGGTGGCGCAGTACAGCTTTTCCAACATATTGTCAATCCGCGGGGTGGAGCAACTGATACCATCCGCCTGGACGTACCTCCTGGGACTCTCGTCAATCTTGATCGTGGCTTGCTTCCGCGCCGGGGTGGTATATCTGCTTCCCTGCGCATCGATCAACCTCCACGTTCAGTTCCGAACCGACCTGAAAGCCGCGGGTTTGACCCCTTCCCCACTATGCAACGATGGAACGAAGAGGCCAAAGTTCTACACGGAAAGTCTGTCTCAGATCGCTTTGCTAAATTGGGCAATCATGTCGTACTTGCACTGCTCCCTGCCGCTATCGAGAAGGCCAGAGTATCTAAAGAGGCAAAGGAAGCCGCAGAAAGGGAAGAGGCCGAGCGAAGGGAGGCTGCTTCACAAGCAGAAGAAGCTGCAAAAGAGACAACCGAGGCTGCCGGCCAAGTACAAAATCCAGTTCCTGAGACTACCTCACCTTCGGTAGTAGAAGCTGCGAGTAGTCCCGTTGCGTCTGCGTCCACTCCACCAGTCCCATCCGAAGCAGACGCAGAAATGCTTGATGCTGTCACCGAAACCCGCTCAGTGAACGAGCAAGAAATAGACAATGAGACACCCGACGTCGCGACTGCCCAGGAGGGATCTGAGGAACCAGGTCCAGCGAGTAGTTCAGAGCGTATCACTGTCGTGATCCATGGCAGCCCCGTCGATATTACAGATACTGGGATTGACCCGACTTTCCTCGAAGCTCTACCGGACGACATGCGAGAAGAGGTCGTTAATCAGCATATACGGGACCAGCAAGCTGCTAGAATGGAGCGTCCTGCAGACTCCCAGATCAGCGCAGAATTCCTCGACGCCCTACCGCCCGAAATCCGGGCCGAGATCTTACAACAAGAACGAATTGAGCAAGCCCAGCGACGTGCAGAAGAGAGGGCTACCGCTTCGTCAGCCGATGCTGGTGCACCTGCACCAGTTGACATGGATCCTGCCAGCATTATCGCCAGCCTTGATCCCCAACTCAGGCAAGACGTTCTTATGGATCAGGACGAAGGTTTCATTCAGACTCTCCCTTCCCATATTATTGCCGAGGCAGGCACATATCGTGAGAGGGCCCCTCGCCAACCCCCCCGTGTCTCTGCAGTGTCTCGAACAGAGGGTATTAATGCCGTGCCAATTACCCGCAAGCCTCAAGCTCCCCGTGACGCGATACAACTGCTTGACAAGAGTGGTGTAGCCGTCCTGGTTCGGCTACTCTTTTTCCCACAAATCTCAAGGAAGAACATCTTGTACAAAACACTGGTCAACCTATGCGAAAATTCCAAGACCCGCGCCGAGTTGTTCAACTTCCTTCTTAATATCCTGCAAGAGGGAACTGGAGATCTTGCAGCCATCGACAGGAGCTTTACGCAGATGACGATCAGGAACTCTAAAGGCCCCGTGCAGACACATCGCCCTGCTGGCAAACAGAAGACAGGCCCGGAATACCTGAGCTCTCTTCCTGCACACCACTCGCCGAGCGAGGTTGTCCCCGACCTTATCGCACAGCGTTGCCTTGAGGCCCTGAGCTACATTGTCACATCGAACGAGTCATCATCCCTTTTCTTCCTCACAGAGCAAGAGATGGCCGTTGGGCTTCGAAGACACTCTTCTAAGAAGGGCAAGGGTAAAGAGAAACAGGCCGTGCAGACCCAATATCCAATAGTTCTTCTACTCTCCCTTCTCGACAGACAACCGTTGTTGAAGACACCATCAGTCCTCGAGCTAGTTGTTAGCCTCCTTGATACAGTAACACGCCCACTCTTGGGCCTGAAAGTTCCTCAAAAGTCCGAGGGCCCCGCTATCTCAACAATTCCACCAACACAGCCATCTGAGCAGGCTTCGTCTGACCCTCGTGCTTCGCTAGCTGAACCAAATACACCCGCTCCAAGTAAGTGAGCCTTTGCGTGGTGGATGTATCCTATTGAAGATAGACTTGACAGCTAATCCACCACATGAGAACCCAAAGGAAGCTCCCCGACAAGATACCGTAGAAGAAAAGACCTTACTCATCAATCCTCCCCAAATCCCCGCCAGTGCGCTGAGATTCATCGTAAATATACTGACCGTAGGCGACTGTGGCGCGAAGCCCTTCCATAACACACTCTCCCTCATCCAACATCTATCGTTCATCTCAGATGCGCGGGACGTTATTGCGCAAGAGCTTCGTAGTAAGGCACAGGAATTCGGACAGAGCCTGTATCACGACCTCGATGACCTGGCCAACTCGCTTCAGGGACCAGGGGATGATGTAATTACCTCTTCCGTTGCGTCCAGGTTCTCTTCTCCCGCCTCCGACCAAGCCAAGCTCCTTCGTGTATTGAAGACCATCGATTACATGTTCTCGCCCAAAGCAACGACTTCCCTAGAGCCGCAACCCACCGCAGACTTGGAAAAGATTCAAGGGATATACGAGTCGTTCCGCTTCACCCCATTGTGGCGCCGACTAGGAGATTGCTTATCTATTATCGAGCAACAGTCTGAGATTGAGCACATCGCAACGGTGCTTCTTCCTCTCATAGAAGCACTCATGGTGGTCTGCAAGTATGTGGGCTCTGCTTCTATATCAGCTGGCTCCAGTCGCATACTGCGCGCCTCGGCATCTCCTCGATCGCCAACCTCACCACGGGAGACAATGGAAGACCTCTTCGTGAGCTTCACGGACGCGCATCGCAAGGTCCTCAACGTCATGGTCCGAAATAACCCATCCTTGATGAGTGGTTCGTTCTCGCTGCTCGTCAACAACCCTCGTGTCTTGGACTTTGACAACAAGCGGAACTATTTCAACCAGCAATTGCACAAGCGACCGCACTCCCGTGAACACCATGGAACTCTACAGCTCAATGTACGTCGCCAGCGCGTATTCGAGGACAGTTTCCAGTCGCTTCAACGCAAGACGGGAGAGCAAATCAAGTACGGCAAACTCAGCGTACGATTCTACGATGAGGAGGGGGTGGACGCCGGAGGCGTTACGCGGGAATGGTTCCAGATTCTTGCCAGACAGATGTTCGATCCCAACAACGCTCTGTTCCAGCCATGTGCGGCCGATCGCCTCACATATCAACCTAACAAGGCGTCATGGGCCAATCCAGAACACCTATCATTTTTCAAGTTCGTGGGTCGCGTGATTGGGAAGGCTATCTATGATGGGCGCCTCCTCGATGCCTACTTTGCCCGGAGCTTATATCGACAGATTCTAGGCAAGCCCGTTGATTATCGGGATGTGGAGTGGATTGATCCCGAATACTACAATTCACTGTGCTGGATACTGGAGAATGACCCAAGCCTGTTGGAGCTTACCTTCAGCGTTGAGGGAGATGAGGTACGTGAATTGTGACAAACTGCCTTCCCAGTCTTAATAATCTCCCGTACAGTTTGGCGTTACCAAAATTGTTCCACTGAAGGAAAATGGGGAGTCAGTACCTGTGACACTCGAGAATAAGCGGGAGTTCGTGCAATTGTCAGCACAGTATCGACTGTACACCTCCATCAAAGACCAACTCGAGAACCTACTCTCTGGCTTCTACGAGATTATTCCAAAGGATCTCATCGCTATCGTACGTTGATTATCGCCTTTTGTCACTCGCTCAGTACTTTTGACGCAGTTCCTGTTAGTTTAATGAGAAGGAGCTCGAGCTGCTAATATCTGGTACTCCCGACATCGACGTTGACGAGTGGCGCTCAGCAACGGAATACAACGGGTATACGAGCTCAGATCCTGTCATTGTCTGGTGGTGGCGTGCGCTCAAGTCATTCAATCGCGACGAGCGCGCGAAGGTGCTCAGTTTCGCCACTGGTACATCTCGAGTACCTCTGGGCGGATTCAATGATTTGCAGGGTGTACAAGGCACCCAACGCTTTTCTATTCACCGAGCATACGGGGACCCCGATCGGCTTCCTCAGGCTCATACTTGTACGTTGCTTTAAAGCTTTCCGGTAGCTAGTAGGGAGGCTAATGCTACTCTGCCAGGCTTCAATCAGATTGATCTTCCACAATACTCGTCTTATGAGATGCTTCGACAGCAGTTGTTACTTGCAATTAATGAAGGAGGTGAAGGTTTTGGTTTTGCATAGTTTCTGTTCTGTAGCTGTAGCAGTTTGTAACAAAATCATGCAATCGAGTTACATAAGCCGCAATATGTCACGTGAGGGCTGCTTTAGCTTTTGTCGGCTGCAGTTGTGTCGCCCGAGCTGTTGCTCCGCTGCACGACTCACAGATGCAAGTCAGCGATCTTCTAGAACCTAACGTCCGTATCCGAGAGCTTAAGAAAGACCGCGTGAACTTTGTACTAGAAAATGTTGATCTTTCGTGGGTCTCGCCACTTGCATCATCTCTACCTCATCCTACGACAATGGCTTAGGTTTGCCAATTCTCTTCGGAGGGTCATGATGGCAGACATTCCTACCGTCGGTGCGTTTGCGTTCTTTCCAAAAAAATCGCGCGTCTTCCCACCTAAGATCATGTAGCCATCGACATGGTGGAGTGTGACACCAACACAACCGTCCTTCCTGATGAGTTCATTGCTCACAGGTTAGGGATGATCCCGCTGGTCAGCACCAACTGCGACGAAGCCATCCGATATAGTAGGGTGCGTGTTCACGTCGGTCTCACATTGGCTCCGTATGCTTTACGCCCTCGCTCTCTCTCTCTTCAGGACTGCACTTGCCTGGAGTCATGTCAAAACTGCTCGATAGAGCTGGTTCTGAACGTGGCTTGCAACGAAAACCGGACCATGGACATCACCAGCAACCACTTGGATGTCGTCGCCCGTGGGGGCTACGGCTGGAGGGAGGAGGTGGAGGACGGAGAAGAGATTGCCAGGCGTTCGGAGAATTTTGGACATCCCGTAGGGAAGAGTGCGTCCTTCCGAACTCTTTTTCCTTTCTATGGGTTTTGTGTGGTGTGCAACGACCTCGCACACACACACAGACACTGAATTTCTTTTTTTTCTTTTTTTTTTTGGAATTTTTATGCAATTCAGATGATCCCTCTGTGCAGCCAGTCCTGATATGTAAGATCCGGAAGGGCCAGGAGCTCAGAGTACGCTGTATCGCTAAAAAGGTAAAAAAAAAGAAAAAAAACTTTTTTATTTTCACAACTGCGAAACCGGGGACACTGTGCGCTCAGCGTAAGCTTCTTGCTTCCTTCCAGGGCATCGCGAAGGAGCACGCAAAGTGGTCCCCATGCTCAGCCGTCTCCTTTGAATATGACCCCCACAACCGCTTGCGTCACACGACACACTGGTACGAAACCGACATCAAAAAGGAATGGCCATTGAGCGCAAACGCAGTGGAAGAGGAGCCCCAGCGCGACGACGAGCCGTTCGACTACAACGCGAAGCCGCAAAAATTCTACTTTGAGGTGGAGACAGATGGAAGTCTCGGGCCACAAGAAGTTGTAATGAAGGTGCCAAAGTTTTTTTTTTTTTTCACATGTTTCAATTTTTTTTAATGCGTCGATATATCCCACAACAGGGTCTCACCGAGTTGCAGACAAAGCTCGCGAACCTCGTTCTCGGACTCAAATCGGACCCCAACGAACTTGACACCCTTACTGGCGACGCCGCAGCGCAGCTCCCACCAGCCAACGGCACCGGCGCAACGACCGCACACGCAGCACCTAGGGCAATGGGGTGGGGGCAAGAGGCCAGTCCCTCTGGGTGGGGGGGCTCGGCAGGGACCCCTGGCAGTGGTGGTGGCGGTGGCGGTGGCGGCGGCGGCGGCGGTTGGGGGGCCTCTCCAACGGGTGGAGGTACAGCATGGGGTGGAAGCTCAGGTTCTGGGGCATCTCCTTCAGCGGGGGGATGGGGCACCAATGCAGGATCTGGTGCTGGTGCATGGGGTGCTGCAGGGGGCAGTGGCTGGGGGACAGGCAGTCCAGCTCGAAACACCAACACAGGGTGGAGCAGCCCAAGCCCACAAACGCAAAGCGGTTGGAACGTGTGATGCGTACCGTTTTTACGAGGGCTGTGCGATGATCTTACGATCTCAGCGAATGATCAGCAGTTGCCAGTTTTGTCCAAAACCGAAATAAAAGCAGAGTTATAATATTTCCAACTCTGGTTGGGCAGTAGATCGAAGTTTGTGAAACATGAGCACAGAACGAATATGAAATAGCGAGCGCGATCACTCTCGCGGTCTCATTTCAATCTCTTCTGAGCGTGGCGGGCGCTGTGGGCCAGGCATCGGCGTCGCCAATGGACCTGCCGGGGCCCCTCTCACCGGTGGTTCCGCCGGTCTTCGCGGGGGGTGAGTCTACAGTCCGGCATTTAATCAGCACCGCTCTACACGCAACCGAAGTACAGAAAAGAGAGTACGTCACATACCATTCCCGAGTCCTTGAAGACCGTTTCGGTGTCGTCTACTATACACGGACGATCCACATCAGATCGAATCGACCCGCTATCTCCCTTGCGAAAAACTTACGCATAGTAACGCTCCGGCTCATGAGATTGTAGCCTCCAGAGGGCATTTCAGGCATCGAGGGTGGCGCCACTGGGGCAGAGCTCTCGCGTTCCTTTTCTTGCACCTCTGACCAGGGAACGAGCGTGTAGCGTTTGGGGGCAGGTATTGCATCTGGGTTTCCTTTCGGGCCATAGATCTTCGCCTCACCGAGGTACGTCTTGAGCGCGCAAATCCACTTGTTACGCCGAGTGGCTGGGAGCAAGCGTCAGCAACATCTCAATACCATCATACGTGAAAAGACATACCCTTTAAGGCACCTTGTTGCCAGTTGCTCTTGTACATAATCTCGGCCTGAAGTGTCATCTTCTCCTGGTCGGGAACGTCTTTCGCGGAAAGTCCAAATTAGATGCGACATTAAATAATTAACATTTAAACATACCAACAACGACGATATCAAATGACGGCTGGAAGTCCCTACGCTCCATTTGGACAAAGCCAAGCATCAGACTACGTAACCTCTCAATTTGTTTGAATGTTGTGGAGTAGTCGACGTCAAAGGTAAAGGATTCAGACATCTAGCACGAAATCTCAGCAAATCCATACGATACCCGACGATGTAGCCTACCTTGGGGCTTCGGCGAATATTTTGAATGAACTATGGAACCATCATGAGAGTGGGTCAGCCCGTTTAATATCGCACAAACGTACAAGAGTGGACAGTGTGGTATTCGATACTTGGACGTAAGTGCCGTGACCATCGAGGAAGACGGTGCTGAGGAGACGGATCTCCTTCACCGTGTAAACCTGGCTATCCTTGCCGCCAACATCGATCCTATCGCCAACATCGAAAGGATGTAACACAAATAAAAAGATGGTACATGTGAGAATATCGTGTAGACTCGAACCAATGAGCCAGCTCAGTCCTGTCCAGGGATAACGAGAGGAGAAGGACGAGTCAGATCTTTGCGGATGAAGATATGACGTCAGACATGACATACCGAGGACCAAAGTGCCAGTCGCGGTGATTATTGAAGCAAGTTGGGCTTCCTAGATCGAAGAGGTTGGACCATGATCATCCAGCACAAAAGAGTACACCTACTAGGGTCACCGCAATGATTAAAACAGCAACTATAACATAGAGACTCATAAAAAGGTTGTCCAGACGACCGACAGCGCTGTCGAGATCGCGCATAGAATGTTCGATTGACAGTTGTTCCCTGTGGAACTCTCTAAGACTTGTGATAAGCTATGCATGATGCATGAAAGTAGAAGGACGACGAACGCGCAAGCTTGTTCGACCTCTTCGAGGGAGACATCACCATTACTATCTCTATCAAATAATCCAAAGGCAGCATCGGCTTCCTCTAAAGAAGGAAAAATACGAGAAATGTCCTGAAAGACTATGTAGTCCTTGCCTGGTTTGCGGAAGGAGAAGAAGATACGACGAGCAAGCTAAAATTCATGTTATCACAACAGGGACGACATATGTTCGTACGAATAAACGCACGAGCTTTGTCTTGCTTGTTGACTCTAGCGCTGTTAGGACCATGGCATGAGGCGAGTTTGGTTGCAAGACGGAGCTGACAAGTTCACCATCTCAATATTTGTTGCCCTTTCATGAAACTGGGTGAACCCACCTGCCAGCGATCTCCGATGCCACATTTCCGAGTACAGTGGTGGTAGTTGTGGCGGCGAAACGAACACCCTTGAGAGCTTGTTTAACAATCCGCCTGGGGTTGATATGGTGCTTTTCAGAGTGGTGGTCATGACTCTCGTGCACGTCAGTCGAATGGCGGTATAACGTAGTGAGTGTTTTGATAGCAAACTTTTGCTCCGCGATGCGTTCTATTGGAGAACAAGGTTAGGTGCGCGTGAATAGTCTATGAAACTCACTGACCTGCATATGAGCGCTCATGGAATTTTCCAGCTATCCATTGAATGGAGAATTTTTCAAAGAGAAGAAGCCCAGCGCAAAGGTAAATGCCGAAAAGAAGTCGGCCAATGAAACTGATAATCTGCACACTCTTAGGAGACGCAGTCGATACTTGTCTGGTGTCAACGAGTGGGTTCCATGCGATCCAAATTGCCAAACTCCAGCCGAAGAGGGCAACGTATCTGGCGGAATGGGCGTTCCGTGTCAGGGATATGAATGATAACCGACCACGGGCGAGTTCGAGATGACTACAGACCTATACAGTAGTGCGAGCCACTGGATGTAGCGGCGGGCGCCGACCGCAACAATACCGACCGTGTGCTTCGCGATGCGGGGAAGAATCATCCTATTAATGGGTAAAAAGCGCGCTGAGAAGCTGTCGCGGTGGTCTCGGAGTTCGGAATGACACATACGCTACCGCAAGGCTGGCCCACCAACCTATGAAATTTGCGCGAAATGAGACGAGAGCCTTGTGGAACGACGCATGATCATACCACCCCAAGCGACGCTCAACCATATGCTCCACCATATCAAACGCACTCCCCAAATCTGCAGAAAATGCATTGACCTAGTATCCTGAGGCCGGTGTGAAAACGAGTAACGAACCTTTCCGTTTGGGGACGCCGTGAGACTGAGAATTCCAGGGATCCAGATGAGGGCCAAAATGGGGACGATGAACAAGGTCCATCGTGCCACGATTGACGTGTTCAGGAGAAACTGATAGAAGCGGACAAACTGACAAGTGGGAGCCCGCATTAACGCCGTGCGTATTACCGCCAAATGGCACCCACCTTGGAGTTGGGGAGATCTCCGTCTGCGAATGCCAAGTGGTCCTGGCTTGCATGTCTGGGATCGAACTGCTCGTAGGCATGGCCAAGTTTGCGGGCTCCTCCAAGGAGGTCCCAGCTTGAGTTGCGGGCAGAGTGACGCCGCTGGCTCTGGCTCTGCGGGTGCGATTCAGAGTAGACCTGTGGGGGAAGGCCTTCCTGGACGACCTGCGTCTGGGAATGATTATGGACAGAGGCGTCATGCTGGAGTGGTAACGACGTAGTTGACTGCGCGGAAATGCCATTCAATGGCAGATACGACAGTGAGGCGGCCGGGTCGAGATCATCAACCTCAAGAACACTCTTTGCATCCAGAGGATCCGCTCCTTCCTGTAAGGACACGTGAAAGGGATTATCACCTCGAGGTTTAGCGACGCTCATGAAAGAATGGGAGAAAAAAGTTGACGCCCCCGTTCAAAAATCATGATGGAGATGGATACCCGCGACGGTCAAAAGCTGTCAACACGACAAGACCTAACCTCGCTTGCCCGCTTTAGCGTAAACCGTACCGTAAACGCATAAACTCCAATGCCGAATGCCGCCAATAAAATTTTTGAAGCGAGCGCTCGTTCCTTAGCTCGGCCCGCCAAACCGAACCGTAACTGGCAGCCTAGCGCAGCCCCGCCCCGCTGCTGGTCAAGGCAACATTCGGCTCATACAGTATGGTCAATGTGGCCTGCCGTCTGCAAACTGGATGTGCGCTCTGCTCTCCGATGTACGTACTGCTCCGAATATTTGTCTGATACACGCTCTCGGCAAGACTTCCTTCGGTGCCAGTTCCGTGACAACTGGAATTCCCCCTTCGGATGATCGCCGCGCAGCAGTCGAGCTCATAACACCATATTTGCAGGGTGGGAATTACTCAGAACAGATCTGGTGACGTCGCGCCTACATAGCGTGTTTCTTGGATATGGTTGAGAATCCTCTCGTGTACAGGCTACTATAAGCTGAGCTGCCAACCGCATGTACCATGCGTGTGCCTACTCTTGGTATGTAGAGTCGCATTTGGGGTTGGTTGTTAATGGACGGATCGGTTCACATGCTGAGAGCAGAGCAGTGCGAGTGCGAGGAGCCATGGACATGCACCACATACAGCGCATGGCAGATAGCTAGCGCACTACTGTACTGACTAGACCGCTTACAGACCCTCGTTCTCACGCGATCTCTCACGGCTTGTTGGCATGCGGCCCAAGCCAAGAGGCTATCGTGGCTTCCGCCTGTTCACGACAGACCGTCTCCACCCAAAGACGATCCGTAGTTCAGCCGAGAAAACAAATATGCTATGCTAGAACACGATGTATACGATCATATATCCTGCAGGCCCGATGCCAGCAAACAATCGCAGAGGTGGTTAAAGTCATTCCGTTATGGTAATAAGGTAAGGGAAATACAGTGGCCATGCACAAATGCACACACCAGCAACAAGTAGGCAGTCGTTAAGCAGTCGTTATATGGTCGTTGGGGTCGTCACGTGTTTTTATAAATCACATTGAAATCGCACGCCCTTTCCCGATTTCTTGGTTCGAGCGTAGCATTGAACGGCCTCGCTCGGGCTCTTGCCCGTAGGAATCAGGCTCCGGGTTAAATGCTTTGTCTGCGCGGACGTAGCTGATCACCCGGGGGCTCTTGTGTGTGAACCCGGCGAACGCGAGTGCCTTGCGTACGTCCAGGATTTCCTGTCCATGGACCTTGTCACGCAGCAGCGGATCTCGGGTAGCATCTGGGGCAGCACCATTGGCCGGGGCAAGTGGCTACAGAATGATCGAATCCCCATGAGAAGAAATGGCAAAAAACTGACATACCTCGGCTGGTATATCGTCGTCAAAATGCCGGGTGTCCTCAGGATGGTAGAGTTCGGGATGAAATGGCGCGGGGTAGCGATGGATATTGGCCCAGTCAATCCCAAGGAAGAAAGGATGAGCCTACAGAATTGTGTTAAGAGAATTAGGAACCAGGAAAGAATTCCAAAACACGACTCACTTTGATCAAGTCAGCACCATCTCCGCCGAGGGTAGTAGCCCCTGAAAGTTTGGTGAAGGCACTACGCCTTGCCTGCACGATCATAGAATTGGGGCGAACAACCGAGCTTGGAGTCTGCGAACCCAAACGGTCTTCAGGCTCGCAGAGTAACTGTTGCATTAGATCGACCGCTTCGTGTGATACGCGCGGCAGCGCAGGAAAACGCAAGGATTGCTTCCAATTCAAGATCTTCTGCCGAGTGACATGGCGCTAATTGAACGGATGCTAAAGATCAGGATTACAGTCACAGCGGATAAAATTTCTTACTGAATTGCTGACGAACGGAGGATATCTCAACGAATATTACATCAGTCAAACGGTGACAAAACAGCGCTGGTGAATACGTACCCATACAAGCATTCAAACATAATAACACCTAAGCTCCACCAGTCACAAGAGTATGAATAACCTTGGCCACGAATAACCTCCGGGGCCACTGAGATGTTGAGTTAGCTTTCCATCATTCGAGTAGAGAGAGAGAGTACTGTAGGAATTCGTTCCGCAACTGGAGCTTAGTCAGCGACAGGCACTTCGCTCAATCGAAGATCGTGACTTACACAGAATACGCCAACTGACAGGTTGCACGGAATGCCTGAGATGAGAAGATCTAGCGAGCACGAGGATCGTTCTTACCTTTCTTCGGTTCTTCTCTCTCCAGGTGAAGATGCCACTCCGACCATCTCCGCCCATCAATGCATCAAAGTCTTTGCGGTCCAGACGTCTCGTTCGTGAGCCATCTCCCAGGGGGGTATCTTCTAGGTCAATGCCGTGCTTCCTCATGAGGTGCAGTCTCTGTTGCTCGTAATCTACGTGCAATAGCATTAATGTCGGTTCAATCAAAGGTAAATAAAGCCACAGACAGGAAGTGTCGTGGGCCCAATGTAGATCGGTGCTTGTGACGAGAGGAAATGAATTCAGAATTGACCAGCACAGCCTAGTATTGCAACTCACGCTAAACCAAAGTCGCTTAGTTTAATGTGGCCTTCAAGGTCAAACAAGAAGTTCTGGACAAGAACACCAAATTCAGCGCATCCCAGACGGCGAGGAAAGAGCGCACATCTGGTTTGACGTCACGGTGGATGAAACCAAACCTGTGGCATGACTCTATAGCCAGGACCATCTAGAGGAATGAAAGGTCAGCGTTCCATCAAGTGCTAGGAGTGTCCAGACCTCCGCAACGTAAAAACGAGTGAAGTCTTCCGGGAAGGTATCCCGTTCGATTAACAAGTTGAGGAGATCACCCCCGCCCATATACTCAAGGACCTGTTAGGTATGAGATCGAGGTAAAAACAGCCGCATAGAGGACCGCGGACGCACTAGGTAGAGGTTATCCCTGTCCTGGAAGCTATAGTGCAACCTCACAATCCATTCCGCGCCTCCTGGTGAGTTCACAAGCGATGCGGATTTCAAAACATCACGTTCGGCGCGAACGTGGCCCTCCTGGCCCTTCCTCAACATATCCGTCTTGCGTAACTGGATGGCTATATTCCAAGGCCATGTATCGCTCATGGAGGAAGACACGCACCTGCTTCATAGCGAACAACTTGCCAGTGCTCCGTTCTCTCACAAGTGAAACGACGCCAAATGCACCTGGCACACGGCAACTTGGGTGTATGCAAACAATCGAGGGACCCAGCAATATACTTACCGTGACCAATGGTCTTTAATGTAACAAACGCACTGACATCGACTTTGCGACGCTGTTCACGGAGGTAATCTGTCTCATTCTGGCGCCAGCGAGCACGGAGATCCTCTTTCCGGGGCTCGGACAAACCGATACGCTGCATGTCACTCTCCATAGCCAGCCGTCGTTGCTCCCGAGAAGGCGGTTGGCAAAGCAGAGGAAAGTAGAGGTTTTCGAAATATATCCTAGCTGATACGGCCCTCTCCAATGTTGCAAGGGATGGTGTAACAACCCTTTTAGGCTTGGGTAACGGAGGATTGTTCTCGGAAGGCTGCAGTGCGAGCTCGTCCTCGGGTTCTTGTTCTAGGTGGGCCACGAGACCAACACCCCATCTAATTGTAGAATTTCCGGGCCGGCCAGGAATGCCTTCAGTGGTAGAGAGGCGTACATTCTCCCTCGCAGCTACGGTAATCATGGACGAGCTTTGGGTGCTAATGCCGTTGACGACACGTAAAGGAGCAGTCTCTCCGTTCGCAGTTTGATGCTGCTCCGGCTTGAGTGCATTAACGACCTCGTTAATTGCGCGAGCCTGATTTACCTCCCGTACTCGAGCCTTGATGGGGATGGCCCACCGTGGGTCTAACAGGAGTATGGATGGTAAAAAAAGGGAAATAAGTTCCGAGAAGAGGGATGCTCACCGCCCAGTTTGCCAAGGCCATCAGGACCCCAACGAGTCAAAATAGCCTCCGCCTGATCGGCGTCAGATGCATGCACTAAATGGCTGGCCCAAGTTGAGGCTAAAAGATGGAGAGGTGCAGTGATCGCACACGTACACAAAACCCATAGGCTTGGATACCATATCTTTACTAATTCGCCTTGCCTTCTTTGGTGAGATGGGGCCGGGGGACGGCAATTTGACAGCTGGCGGAGCAAATTTAACGGGAGGGACATCATTGGATTCAGGTAAATCCTCGTATCTCGGACCTGCTACCGCATCCGGAGCAGGATCTGCACCTGCTCCCCAAAGAAAACGAGAGGGTGATGGAGTTGGGATTAGCGCTAGTAAATCGTAAAAGCCCTTGTGTAGTAGAGTTCCTCCACGTAATGTGTCAGTCGGTGGCTCGTCGTCAGCAGGGAGGGACGGGCCAGGGGGGGTATACGGAGGACATGGAAGGGGAGTGCGATAAGGATTGGCGAGTGAGTAAATATGACTGTGATCTGGGCCGCCAAGGGGATTTACGGGACCGGGGGGAGTGGGCAAGGGTCTGGAAGGTCTACTGGCCATTGGAACAAGAGAAGGTGAGGAGATGGTGCGATCACAGGGAGGTCCCGGGGCAGGGCAGGGAGTCTCGGTCTCGGGGGAGGCTGGCCTGACCTGCCTGAGGGAGGCCCGCCGGCGCTTGAGCTGAGCTTGACAAAGATGTGCGCGGCGACCACGCGTGACGCCACAGCACGTGTCTCCGCGAGCCTTGGCCTTCCCTTCACTTATGCAGTCCGCCATCCACCCTTCAGCTGATGCAGCCGTAATCTCGTCTCTTTTGTCAACATCTTTTCTTGATTTCGTGCCTACCCCATCATGGCCAGCACTTCCTGGTTGCGACGTGTTCTTCTCTCCTCCC
The DNA here is from genome assembly GCA_022376555.1 of Russula compacta. Classification (NCBI taxonomy): domain Eukaryota; kingdom Fungi; phylum Basidiomycota; class Agaricomycetes; order Russulales; family Russulaceae; genus Russula; species Russula compacta. The sequence goes on from WTXH01000012.1 coordinate 109,674, forward strand.
CAATCTAGTCGAGGACGACGTGTTCCAGATACAGCTAGTTGATTTATTTTGTATTTGGCTTCTCACTTCGAGCTTGCAACGGCGACTTGACCTTCCCAGGCCCGCGCCGATCATTCTTATGCGCTTAATGAGGTCCCGTATTTTGGGTTGCAGAAACAGGGCCGTGGCCACGCGAAATGACCTACTTTGTAAAGACCATGGACCACATCCTTCACCTCGAGTCAGCGTCAAGGAACCCGGCCGGAGTGCAGCTCTGTCATGCACTCCGGAGATCCCATCGTGTCGTAATGCCCGAAGGTTTGGCATTTAGATCGACTTTTATGACTGCGACCAAAAACCGGGCAATGCCCCACTCAACTCGTTTCCCTACACCTTCCGCCTCCAGCCCATTTCCTCGCCCACCTACTGCACTGGTAACTTACACACGTTTTCGATCCGTAGTACCAGAGCTTGTGTCCCACCACCCGCAACACGTTGAATCCCTTCACCACGGCCAGTGGTCCTCGAGGCGAGATCTCACTCACAGCCTCAAAGCCCCGCTTGTTTCCGGAGTTATTAACTTCTCCGCGTGCTTTCAAGGCACTTAGTATTTAATCCCCCCATTCTGAGTTCAAGGCCCTCATCGCACTACGTTATTATTCTTTCTTTGCCTTCTTCTGTAATACCTACTATGTCCCACCCCAATTACAATAGTCCCGGGAGGTCGTTGAGGCCGAGCCCCACTGGTGGCAATTCTCACAGCGGTTCGTTGTATCCGGAACAGGGTAGGACTACATTACCCCCACTCACCATAGCATTCCCAACCTCTGACCCCCCAGGTTGGTCATCTAATGTTGCTTCAACGCCATTGAACTCAATCTCCACGTCTCTCGAAACAGTGTCCAACAATTATCCATACCCCTACCCTACTACTCAGCAACGTTCTACTCCTGTACCATACGAGCAATCTTATTGTACGTGATCTTGGTTGCTGGTAAACGTCGCTCCTCTGACTCCTGTGTGAAGACTCTTCTACCCAGCAGCAAACACCTGCGTACCCTAATTATTCGTCGTACCAGCACCAGCAGCCCTCCGATGCAAGATACCTTAGCGGCCAAACGTATGGCCCTTACAATAGAGCTTCGCCTTCATCCAGTTCAACCGAGACTCGGCGGCTCCCGCCTTTGAGTGTTCCGGGAGACGAGAGGTTCCAGGGACCGCAGCAGTACTACCTGTCTCATACTGAATTACAGATGCCTCCCACGACGAACGACATGCGCTCCCCGCATGGAGCATATCCCACTGCACAGAGCTACCCGCAGTATCAATCCCTTGCCCCCGCTGGTTACCCAGCAGGACATAGTTCCTCTCGAGGGGCTGTCCCCTCAATGGCAGCAACCAATGCGCACTATCATCAGCCTCTACCAATGGGTCACCCTTCTTTGGACCGCACAGCGCCAAGCTCCCGAGGCACAGCACAACTTCCCTATGCCCGTGCTGCTCCCCTTATGTCGCCTGTGGACTACGACCTGCAACCTGAGTCCCCAGAGCCAACAATCAAGAAGAAACGCAAGCGTGCAGATGCCCGCCAACTAGAAGTGCTTAATGCTACCTATGCCCGTACTGCGTTTCCGTCCACAGAAGAACGTGCTGCCCTAGCGAAAGAACTGGACATGTCTGCTCGAAGTGTGCAAATTTGGTTGGCACATACCTTTGTCTGAAATATATTTGTGATTTCTGAACCATCGACCATTCTCTCAGGTTCCAGAACAAAAGACAGTCGGCCCGCCAGGGCGGGCGCAATGCTGCCAACCCCGTACCTACCTCGGTCCCTGCACCTGTCCCTACACCTACCCCACCTATTAGTGGATATCGTGCCAGCCCGGTCGTTATGAGTCCTATGGTTGAGTCATCTACGCCCACGTATTCTTCTCGTTCTCCGCCGCCGGGTATGATGAGATCTGGACAAACTTCCTCTCCCCCTGGCGGCAGACCCCGCGGGCACTGGCCCGGGCCCAGTCGCGGATATTAAACCATATCACCCACGATAGCGCCCGGGAACTGGTGTCCCGTGAGCGTCGTCTTCTTTCGGTTTGTGCTGAGAATCTACTACGTTAACTACATGCTAGTGTCATAGCCGTCCTTCCCTCATCTCCGATTCATTATGTCGTTTTTGTTCATTCTACTTCAGATGCTTTCGATGTTTTCTTCCGCTTAGACATTCTTAGGTTACGCCATCTCTGTATCACACCATATCGTATTCACTAGGGTCTCATGCTACAATCCGTATGTATTCTACATGATCTGTGTCTGCTCTCCTACGCTATTGTATGGTATCTTAACCTAACCTCACCTTGACGCGGTGCGTCATCTAAATAGTTTCGCATAATGCTGCACTGCTTGTTGTCCCATGACCGATGGTTCCACGGCAAACTGCGAAATTAATTCACCACAGTGTCAGGAATCACCCCAATATGAGCTCCATTCTAGGGCCATTCACCGTGAAGAGTGTGCGCTAGGATAACATCCGATTAGACTTAGCTTGGCCACAAACAGGTACCCCAATCTGTGAAGCGCAGGGGGACACGCCAAACTAGTAGGCCATGGGACATACTCAGCATGTCCCGAATACTGTCCGCACACAATAGACATTTCCGTTCCGTAAGACCAGGGGCTTTGCAGCCTGAGGACAGGAGAACCACTCTCGTAAATGCTGGCATTGCATCGACTCGCAATGGGGACAACAGACGCCCAGAGGAAACTGGGAACCAGTCTGTTGCAACGTCTTTGGCGTAACAATCGTATGACAGCTCGACTTTTTAATATGGCGCATATTAAAAACCAGTTCTTGTCGGATTGGGGCGACGAGCGGCGCGGGGCGCACGGGCAGCCAGAATCGGCGAGCCCCAGGAAAGGAAACCAGGAGAAGAAGAAGAAGATACAATACCTACCTTATATCGATGAACTGTGACATACCACTAGGTGAGTGCTGCGGCCCTTCTGATAAAAATTTAAAAAAAGATCTATGAATCCGGAACGAGAACAAAGTAGCCCCCCGGTGACCCTGATTTCATTTGTCGAGCCAAACAAAAATTTATTATTACTTGGCGCCCTTCTCGAGAAGGGCGGGAAGGAGTGGCGGTGGCGGCGGTAGGAAGGCGGAGGGGGGTGGGGGGGGAGAGGACTCCGAACGAGAGCGGGGGGAAGAAGTCCAGGGGTCGAGAACAGGCGCACATATGCTACTGTATGAATCGCGAACATGTTAGTGTTAATACATCAGCTGCGATGGATACGGAGCCACCCAGCGCTCTGCTCAATCTCGCATCGGCTCCATCCGGACAAACCATTACCACGGGCGACAACGGAAGATGAAAAATAAAAATAAAGGACAACTCAGCATCGGGCGCGTCCCGTAAACAAAAAACACTAGTAAAGCCTGCAGTTGTTCTTGTATACTAGTACCACACTTGTCAGTATAGCAGCGGCGGATCCCCCCCCCCCCCCCCCTCCCTCTCCATTCCAGCGCCCCCCACCCCACCTTCGCCTCAAAACTCCGGTCCAACGGCAGTGCCGCTATGTGGAACTGCGATCCGGCGTAGACCCAGTACCCTTGCAGCCAGGCAGCTGAAGATCGATCCCATTGACGTACACCGCCATAACAGGCGCAAAGAGGGCCACCCCTTCCGGTATCTGGATTGTGCAGACCACACAGCCCAGGCGGCGGACGTCAACACCCGGCGGAACATGCGCAGGCCCTGTGCGGGGGCGATAAACGACGCATGGCGAACGGAGTTTATAAAATACGGGAACTACCCCCCCCAAAAAAAAATAAATTTGCAACCGAGTCATCGTTGCAAGCAGGTGTCGCACCATTAAATATCGAAGCCACCAGCGAGGGGGGTTGTGGGACTCCAAGACTTTTGCAGGGGACTCCACGCTGCACTAAGCGAGGTGGCCACACGAACTACCTCCGCTCGAAAAGGAAACTGTAGTGGTTTAGCGATTTTGTTTAGGCTAAATCGCTTCCCCCCTCCAACACAGCTGTGCAAAAAGGAGTAGCCTTCAAAGTTTCATTTATCTTTTAACAAATAATAAAAATGAAGCCTACGCAGAGAACCCGCACAGCCTTATCGTAAGCGTGTACGATATCGGGCTGGCCGCAAGCTTTGGTGGACATAATCTAACATTCGTGTGCTGATCCACGCACTTCAGGCCTGGGGCATTAAATCCAAATCCAGACGTAAGCGACCGTCGAGTCCTCACCGGCCTCACCGCTACCACGTTCACGGAAAAACCTTATCGATCAATGATCTCATTTCCTGGGCAAGGCAAATTTTATTTTATTGAACATGCGTGGGAGGTCCCAACTACCCAACCAGGGTTTCACGTGACCAGATGACGTAATACGAGTACTCCTGCGCCATTTTTTCACGGGTGCGTCCGCATCCAAGTCAATGTTCAAGTCAATCCTCGTCAGTGTCCTCTGGTTTGGGGCCTCCAAACTGTAACCAAGCCAACTTTCTCTGTCTCCTCCGCTCCTCCTGTACCTTCATTTGGTTACGCGTCAACTTTTTCTTTTTCACTCCAGGTATGGTTGGTGTGCCTTTATCCTCTGCCCCGCTGGCTGCGGGTGTCGCAGCTGCAGATGCTGCAGGGCTTTGGACCCGGCTTTGGACCCTTGAGCGTACCGGGGTGTTCGAGCCACTTCCTTTTGGGGATTTGAAACCAGCGAAGGCATCTTCAACCACAGCCGCCTTGCCCTTATGTGTCATTCGACCTTCGGAAATATTCCAGATTTCTGGGCCTAACATAGCAATTAGTACCTATAAGCGTGGAAGCATATGTAGTGCTGACTGACAGAGAGCGTTCACGAATTCTTCATTATGGGATATTATGACCTGGTTTCGATCACATCGGATGAACGGTTGAGAAAGGAAAATGAAGTCATACCACGGCACCGGCCCAATCCCGGATAGCTACAGCAAGACCCCGAGTGCTTCTCTGTCTAAGAAGTTGCTTGGCTCGTCGAGTACACATATCTTTCGCCACTTTTAAGCCGACCCAGGCACAGGGGTACTCAAAATGAGACGTACCTGAGGGTTATTCCAAAGACACGCAGCGATGACGAGCTTGATCTTCTGACCTGTAAAGCGAATAACGCGACGGCTGAGCGGCTACTCTACAAGGGCACGACTGCTGCTCACCACCAGAAAGACCTGCGATTTCGTTGTACTGGGCGATGTCGCCGTCCAGACCTATATCTTCGAGATGTTTTCGAACGATGAGAGCAGATGTGTCTCGCTGTCCAGCACCCTCTCTCGATGCCTCCAAGTCATCAAATTGGGACACGATTTTCTGAAAACCCTTCTGAAGGAGCTCTTCGCGTGGAATCCATGTGTTAAACTTGTGATCTAGGCCTCTCCACTTGATCTCATACTGGAAGGACTTCTTCAGTTTTTGACGACCCATGATAAGCTACACGCAATACGTTAATTCGCACAACGTACAAATAGAAACACGGAGTTACACTGACTTCAAGCTTCCTACGTTGGCCGTTCTTGCCAACGAAATCCTTATCAAGGAGTGCCTTTTCTTCGTCGGTCAAAACACGGGTGGCCTTCTCCAAGACCTCACCTAATAAGAAGAAAAAAGTGCTATATAGCACTTAAATGACCAACATGGGGACTCACGATCGTGGCCGTCCTGGAACCGCCACTGGATGTACTGAATTGGCGTCTTCTCTAGATGGCGCTCTGGATCGGGGTGATTAGGGGACATACAGGAGATCGATCACAGACGAACTTACCAATATGGTGCGTCGCGTGCTGTGAAACATAGCCTATCCGTAAGGAAGGGTGCTTGTATACAGTTCCTACTTGAGGTTCTGTTTCACCCTGTACAGAATTTAGGGTTGGTCTATACAAATGCACAGTAGACACGGACGGTTAGAAGCTTAATGATGGTCGACTTTCCCGCCCCGTTGGGCCCGACTATTCCTACACGACTACCGCGCTTCGTTAGCAAGTCTACATGACTACATCTTGAATAAACACCGAACCTTGATAACGATAATGCACAGCTGACGTCTATTAAACTAGGGGTTGTCTTCCCTGGATAGGTGAAAGTGCAATTACTCATTTTGAGGATGGCACGAGTATTGCTCCTGACACCCATGAGAGAGCCCGGGGGTGGGAAAGAGAACTTGACTGAGGTGGCGGCTAAGGTATAATATGATTTGGCCTCCGGATGAATCTCAACGAATTTTGAAAGGGTTCCATGGTAGTATACAAGCTACACTGCCCCGTAAATTATCACGACCTCAAGGCGTAGATATGCACAAACCTTCTTCTCTTCGTAGTGTATGATATCCGTTGTTACGTTGTCTAAAAATCTAGGAAGATGGTTAGGGTGTGACAATGACGATGTAGAGACTATTGTAAGACTGACCTAGAGTCGTGACTAATGATCAAAGACGTTACATTGTTATGCGCAATAAGGTACCCTTCCAGCCACGCCACCGACGGTCTATCTAACTGTAATCTGGGATAAGTAACAATGCTACACTACAAGACCTGCAAATCACACACATGGTTGGTGGGCTACGTTAGACGAAGCAGGTAATTAATACCAGTCGGTGGTCATCTATTCATCGGATGACAGACCTCATCGAGCAGTAAAAGATCAGCATTATACAGCATAGCTCTCGCCAGTTCAAGCTTCATCTTCCAGCCACCGGATAGGCCTCCGACAATCTCATTTTGCCGCGAGTTGTCGAAGCCGACTTCCAGGAGTTGTTCCCGAATCTTATCCCGAGGGACGTGCGCCAGGGCCTTATCTACCCATTGCAGATAGATACTCGATGGGTCTTCTGTCTGGGGTGAAAGAACTCACCTGACGCGATGAAATCGATTACGGACAACGACGTGTCCTCACCCTGGAGTGAGTGTTCGACCATTACACATCGTAGCTCATCCTGAGGCGGAAAGTTCTCCACTTTTCCATCACGCAGCTGGCGCATAAGAGTTGACTTCCCAGAGCCATTTCCACCAAGTACACCGTAGCGGTGCCCGCGGTATAGCTTTAAGGTTGTGTGCGATAGGAGGAGAAGGGCACCATATGCGAGGGAGAAGACAGTGTTGCAGAGGAGCTCGCCCTCTTCCGAGTCCCCATCGTGAAGGGGAGTATGTTTGGCCTGCGAGGGTAATGACAAATTGTAGATCGAAGGCTTGAAAAAAAACTAACTTTTTCGACAGCGTGGAAGTGCTCGCAAACCAAGTCTGCAAACGCTGCGCCACCATCCCCTCGGTCTGCCAACCAAGGGGTTATGTATACCCCAATACAACGATACCAAACATTCTTGTCTGCAAATCTCTTGGCGTAGTTAAGGTCTGCTACAAGAGACGCCATGAAATCAAGAACCACAGCAAAATAGGGGTCTTGAGCCGAATGTGGGCCAGAGGAACCTGCACGATCTGCCTTCTCTGCGAGGAGTTCGGCGAGAGCCTTCCGTGATACGATAAGTTCAGCTGTGACGTCCCGTGGAGGTAGGGCATGGTCATCCAACGAAACGCCAGCTTTCTGCAGCGTGTTCAGCGCGCCTTCTGCGAAAGCACGGACCTAAGATCGAGATCAGTTGCCAGTAACGAAGTATAAACACCACGGACTTCGGGAAACGCGGCGCCCTTTGCGATCTTATCCACCCCAGCTACCAGGGGACCAAGATGGGTTGCAGCCACGACAGGATCACGGACCAATTTGACTAGGTTATCGATGACGACTACAGTCCGCCTCTGCACCTCCATGCTTCGATTGTTCAAGGCGCGTGTGAGGAGAGGGACGAGAACAGCAAGGGCAGGTGCAGTAACTTCTGCAACAAAGGTCGTATTGGACAGGGACTTGATGCAGAGCGGGACAGAGGTTGGATCGGACATGCACTTGACGAGTATTGGGATGTGTGCTGCCAAATCCGCATTGGCGAGAGTAGTGCACAGTGCGGTCGCGCACTTGACAGCCGCAGAGGTGACCTTGACACATTCTCAGCGGACATTCGATTGCACGATCAACGTATGGCACACCTCGTTTTTCGTGTCATGCATAGCTGCGGTAACGGCAGGCAAGATCGTAGCAAGCTCAGTGGCAACGGTCCCTTCGGCGCCAATAATGAATGTTCTCATTGCATCGAGCGCACCTGCCTTTGCCCGCCACTTGCCGTTCTCTATAACACCTGCAAGCGTTTTGAAAACCAACCGGGTAGACTCCGGAGGGAATAGTTTCATGATCGCCTTCGTTGCTGCGGCAGCAGCTTGGCGGACGACCTCGCCCTTGTCCATGTAGAGATCGAAAAGTGTGGGAAGAGAGGGCAGGAGGACCGGTGCAGCAGGAGGGCCAAGAACAGCAGCAAAGGACTGGAATGCTATGGCCGCGGATTCGCGCTCATAACCGGATGCTTTGTTGGTAGCGAAATTGTGCACGGCCTCTATAACTTTACCATCACTAGGAAGAGCGTTCATCGCACATAACCACGAACATAGTATTTTCCACTGACTGGAAGGAGGAGAAACCCTGCTTGGATATTTCCCGGGCTAGTTTATCTGCCGCTGCTTTGGCATCTGTGTAACGGGATGGGATCACCACATCAAAGGACATAGCTAAGCCAAGGTGCGTACCAGGGGCCGTGGGTGCAGATCGAAGAGCATCAAAGAGTGGAGGAAATGAAGAGACATCCATTCCCGTGCGATACTCGGGATATATGCGGAGACTAAGGGATTACAGGGCGATAACGGCGAGAAAGTATAGCCTTATTTTGAAGTTTGAGTCGAGTCGAAGTGAAGAGGCCCACACAGTCTAGAGGAGAGAGAGAGAAAGGTACCCTTAACCCAGGCTTTGACACTCGGCGCTCTAGTGGGCTGCCGTCTCTACGGTATCAGATAGTGCGCCTCTTGGACTGCGCTGTAGAAACAGGCAGCGAGATGGGTGGTCTGTCTAACGCTAACACTACTAATCCTGCCTGCTGCAGCTCTGCTACAGACTCGAAATGTAAAAAAAATTTGGCCAGATCACGTGCATCTGTGTCAATCAGAAACAAAGACAGAGATGCAGGTGTATAGCACAATAGCACATGTCTTCGGCTGCTTACGAACCCGTCGCGACCACAGAAGATACAGTTTCGTCAGTTCCTACTCGTTCCCGCAAACATCGGGTTATTGCAGTCGTCCTCGTCCTCGTCTTGAGCGTCCTTGGCCTTGCGTCATTGTACAAATCGGGAATCTGGGCCGTGCCGAGTGTTAGGGTTGGAGCATCAAGTGACACCGAAGAAAAGAACAACAACACGGGAAAGGAAACACAAACAATCATGTCCCATGGGAAGTACAGCGTCGGATAGTACGTTCACAACTTCATCTCATGTGACAGCTAATGAACTCATAATACTGTAGTTTTGTGAACTGGTCAGTCGCACGATCGTTAATTCCCGCATTATCTTGCCAATGGACTACCCTAGGGGAATTTATGGGCGCAAATTTCCTCCGTCTTCAATTCCCGTTCACGATCTCACGTATGTCATGATATCTTCAAACCCTCATTGCCCTGGTAACGACGAAAATTAAATACATACCCCCCTCCATACAGTCACATCCTTTACGCCTTTGCAAACGTCCGACCTAACACCGGTGAAGTCTTCCTCTCCGACCTCTGGGCGGACCAAGACATTCACTACCCGGGTGACTCATGGTCCGACTCGGGTACAAATCTCTATGGCAACTTCAAAGCAATATACCAGTTGAAGAAACAACATCGCCATCTCAAGCTTTTGCTCTCCATCGGTGGTTGGACCTATTCGCCGTCTTTCCACCCAGTGGTCGTGTCACCTGCACATCGTGCAGAGTTTGTCAAATCTGCCGTGAAACTTGTGGAGGATTATGGCCTGGATGGTCTGGACGTGGATTACGAGTATCCACAGAACGATGCGCAAGCGACCGGATACGTGCACCTACTGCGTGACTTGAGGGTGGCGTTGGACGAGCATGCACGCCGCAAAGGCGCAGACTACCGCTTCTTATTGACAGTGAGCGCATCAATATAGGCCGAAGACGCTATCCCTCTGAGCGTTGACAGATTGCAGCCCCGTGTGGGCCAGAGAACTACCAAAAACTACACATCCGGGAAATGGTCCCATTGCTCGACTTCTGGAATCTCATGGCTTACGACTTCTGTCAGTTTTTATTGCTTCTGATTCTTGCTTTCCTATGGCTCAACCGACATAGCTGGCTCCTGGGACAAGGTAGCCAACCATCAAGCTAATGTCTTCGGAGGTCCCATCAGTGCCTCACATGCCGTCCAATGGTACATTTCGCAGGGTATTCCGCGCCATAAGGTCATACTTGGCGTGCCTCTCTATGGCCGCTCCTTCCTCAACACACACGGACCGGGTACACCTTTCTCTGGTATTGGCCAGGGTAGTTGGGAGTCTGGTGTATATGACTATCGCGCGCTCCCTCTGCCAGGATCCCACATCCTTCGCGACGAGCATGCGCTGGCGAGCTGGACCTATGATCATGGGCGCAAAGAGATGATTAGCTTTGACGACGAGGCTGTCGGACGATGGAAGGGCGAGTATATCGCGCGAGAGGGCCTGGGAGGCAGCATGTTCTGGGAGCTGAGTGGCGACAAGGGCGAAGCGCCGAGGGAGGGCATGGAAGGCGGCCACGGGAAGGAGGCACAGCCTGGACGAAGCCTTGTGCGAGTGGTGAAGGAGGCGATGGGGCAGCTCGATGCAAAACCCAACTGGTTACGGTACGAAGGAAGCAAGTTCGAGAATCTGAGGAATAGTATGCCAACCTAAGTCGTGTACAATATAGCCTGCCGCCCGATGTACAGAAATTCCAAAGTATACACGTACACTCTACGAGGTTACGAGGCTCGGACTCGGAAAGCTCACGCGGAGTGGGCACGTGCGTCATTGACGAAAAAGAGCATGTTTTACATCAAAATACAACATAGGTTAATCACCACACCAGAAACCTTATGCTGGTGCAATACCAATACCGACCAGGGCCACCCAGCCAGACAAGACCCCCTCTGCCAGACGACCGACGAGGAAATGGATGACCGCTCCATCGGTGCCCGGGCTACTATTCACGCTGAAATAAAACTTGCTATGCAACTTTGCTAAAAGCACGGATAACTTGGTGAACTCGTTCGAGTTGAGAATCTTAAAAGTTGGAGGAAGCGATGTTGATGACTGCAGCTGACCAGAGGTTATCTGCCAAAAGAGATGAGCGCCAGGAAAGAGGGCGAAGTGGGGCCAGTAACGCGCCCGTCGGGTGGAGTCAGAGAGGTTCAGCGCGCGAAGGACGTTAGCTTCGTGTCCTTCGCTGTATGATCCGATTCCAAGCCAAACGCAGATATCCCCAAACTCATCTGCTTCACTTCCTTGACCTGCGAGTACGCTCCCGCACGCGTTCTCGTTGGCTGTATTGTTGGCAGCAGACGCGAGGTCTCTGAGGTAGACGCGGACCTCTGGAGGGGGTGCCGAGATTAAGGACGCGACTTTGATAATGGAGGAATTGCGGTAAAGATGGGCCAGGGTTGCCTTTTGATAAGAGTTTTCCGTGTCGAAAACGAACGCAGAGGAAAGATTCGCTCTACCCGCCATGGTTGGTGGGTGTGCGAGTTGGTTGGGAGTTGGATGGAGAAAGTTCAATTGATTGAACGCCGCGCGATAAATGATAAGGGTTTATGTCATTATCCATTACGTGAACATCACGTGGATCGGAATGTGCCGGGTGTTTTGACGTGTCGTTTGTGTCGTCGACAGTCGAGTTCGGCATTCGGGCAAAGGTGGGAGGCCCGCTCACTCAAGCGAGTCGTGCTCAGCAAAAGATGTTGAGCTCGCTGGGAAGAAATAGTCTCCCTCACAGGTTAGTCGTCGCACTTCTCTCCTCAACATTCTCTCTTTTGCTCCCTCGTTTCGCAGATATCATCAGCTTTCTCGCCATCGCCGCCATGCCTTTATGTTCGGCGTCGTTCGTAGTACCTCCACCGCACGCATATCCTCATCCTCAAGCAACGCCCTTAATTCTCATCGAAGATCAACCTATTCACAGACATTCTTCTTGCCTGCCTGCTCTTTCTCAACCCCTCCTACCACCACCTCAGAGTCCAAAGATCCTTCCACCCCTCACCCGATACCACTCACTCCTGTCAAACCCAAGGTTGAATTGAGACCTGGCCCCATTAAGCTACCAATAGCGCCCTCCAACTCACAGACTCCAAGAACTAAGAAGCTCCCGACGACAAAGTCGTCGCAGCTTCAATCTACATCATCCACCACAAAACCGTCCGGTACAATAGCCGAGACGCTGAAAGAGGACCTGAAACAAGCATACATTCATGGGGTTCTTGCACGTCCACCTCCAGATGCGGGTAAAGTTGCGACGCTTTGGCACCAGGTCAAGGAACTCTTTGTACATTGACTTTTTTGAACTGAACTCAGTATCACTGCTAAGCTCTTGTTTATTTCAGAAATTTTACTTTCGAGGTCTCAAATTGGTTATCACGCATCGCAAGCAGGTCAAAGCGATTCAAGAGCGGGTGAAGGCAGGCGGAGAACCTTTGTCTCGCTGGGAATCTCGATTCATCCTAACAAACCACAGTGACCTCACTAGGTATTTAAACCCCCCCTCCCAGGCTATGGCTGTTATACATCATCTCACCTCTCATGATTCAGACTCGTGCCATTTGTCATGATTGTTCTCACTCTCGAGGAAGTCATCCCGCTCATCGTGCTGTATGCACCCGGCATGCTCCCGTCGACATGTATCTTAGCTTCCCAGCGCGAACGAATCGATGCAAAGCGCCGCGAGAAGCAGCGTACTTATGCTGAGACAATGCGCGACGTGTTTTCGGATGTGCGCAAGGCAGGTCCAGCTGCCTTGGTGTCATCGCTGCCGAGCAGGGTCTCCGGCATTGCGCTCTGCGGGAAAGTCAATGTTGATCTACAATCGAGGGACATGCTGAACACTCTTCTCTTTACAGTCTCCTGTCTCTGTCAACGTGGGGTCCCAACTTCCGGCGCTGGAGCAGGGTCAAACAGCATATAAAGTCGGTGGTCGTCGATGACGCGCTTCTGGTAGCGGAAGGCATGGGCGACCGCTTGACGCATCCTGAGCTGCTCGAGGCACTCGAGGAGAGGGGGATGTACGTGCTTCGGTTGTGCTTCAGTCGTACATGCTGACTAACCGTCCTAGTTTGACCGACGGCCTAAACACGACCACGCTGAAAGCCCGTCTTCGCTGGTGGCTCACCGCGGCCGATAGGACTGACGAAGGTACTCCTGTTAGCAGACGTGTGGCTCTCGCCGCCCAGAGTGCATTGGGCCAGTTTCAGGTTCGTGTTCTCAGTCCCAATATGGATTGTCCGAGAGACCGCACGCTCATTATCATCTAGTGAGGATACGCTTGTGACCATGCATGTTTAGCGTAGAGGTAAGATAGATCTACATCTGCAACTTCATAATAGCATCATCTAGTACTAGTATTAGAGTGCAGAGCGTGGATGATTTGCCTTAATCTTGTCCTTCTCGGGGTTAGGGTTAAATCTGGGCCTGGCAAGTGGATGACTATGTATCAGAATTGTCGCTGCAGCTCGCCAGGCATGTCTTGAGGTCGATGTATTGGTGTCTTATGCCCCTGAGGGAGGGAGGGAGGCAGGCAGGCCAGATGCGTGCGTGTTCGAGGTTCGTGACAGATCGCCGAATAAGTGGAAATCATGCTGCTTCGTCCTACCGGGCTGGATGGTGAGAGGTAGTTCCCTCCCGCGGTGCTACAACCAGAGGAAACCTTTTCCATTACAATATCCTCCGATGGAGGCTCTTTGAGCCGAGGAGAGAAAAGGTTAGGACCTGACCATTTTCCGGAGTTGAGCCAAAGAGTGAACGGCAGTTTTCGTAACCTTTGCTACCATCGTCTTCGTTGTCGGACAGGGCATCAGTCAATGATATTGGCTAAGCGTCTGATAGAAACGAGGGACACGGTTGATTTATCGTGTAAAGAGATCGATGCTGACGAATTCGAGGGTGGAGAGTGTGGCATAACGACAAACGATGCGCAACACACCCCCCAGGGGTGGGGGACCTTGAGCCCTTGTTGGCTGAGTGAGTGACACAGATGCTGGGAGAGAGGCCAGAGGCAATGCACGAATAAGTAGGGAACTTGGTCAGAGTCGATCCATCTGCCGTGCCCAAAGCGTCTCCCCTTGTCACCAAGACTCCAGTAGCTGTAGCTGTTTTCTGAGACGTCAAGGATCTCATCTCCCGGATTCAAACGTCCGCCTCTTCGCCTGGGGGAAAGTTACCCAACCCTAAAGCGCTTCTGACGGACGTACGTATCGATCATGACTTTGTCACTAGTGACATAATCAGCAGAGCGGGCAAACCCGGCCGCATGTGCCATGACCCGCTAACAAATTGGACGCCGCAAGGGAAAAAAACTGGTCGTCTGGAAATATTGGTATCCAACGGCAAACGCTACACGTAACAGCGTATCTTTCATCGGCATTCCTGTTCTTGTCTTGTCAACGGGGGCGGGGCAGAAGAAGCACAAGTAGCAGCGGCGGAAGAGTTATCTAAGCAATTGAGATAACAGACACGGACAGTTCCGGCTCCGGGTCGGGGAATCTTCCCAGGTTTAGCAAGACCCCTCAATCGGAAGGCAGAGAGTACATAACCTCTCACAGTAGATTTGCTCATAGTGCCCCAAAGCATAAATCTCATAACGCATTTTCTAGGGAAGCGGGGTGTATGCATTCATGAGCAAGTCTATCGTCGAGCAAGTCGGAGCCCCTCCTGAGGCCTGAGCGCTGAGCGCTGAGCCGTGGCTTAAACCTTCAGTTCAGCTCAACCTATTTCAATTGGGTGGTCGAGCCAGTGCTGAGCCGAGCTAAGCCGAACCCTGAATGGAGCCGAGGCGTAACAGCACTCGTCATGGTGATTGAGTTGGATGGTCGTAAGGGCGCATAGTTCATCAAAAGTCAATTGATCAACTTAAATGCCTTAAATTTCATTTAAAGCAGTTTAAGGAAAACAGATGGTCTTTTTTTGCCTTAAATTACTTCTTAAGCCACACTCAACTAACTTAACTGATCAGTGCGTACTATATGGACTTCACTCCCGTGGCTCACTTGATGTTATGAGCCAAATGAATCATACGTTCTGCTGAAAAATTTCACTCTTCTTTTGTGTATATAAGGACGCCCTTTCCATACCTTTTACTTCAGTTTTAACCGTCTTCTAGAGTTCACAGTTCACAGTTCAGTGAGTATTAGTTTCATGTCCACACAAGCGAAAGATGCTCACTATCTTATCAGATATCTATCTATCTTATCTCAGAGTATCAATACGTCATGTATGCTCGTCCATTCCTTCCTCTCTTATTGATTATTGGGCAATTATGCAAGTCGTTCCTTCTGAAATTGCCTGTAGCCCACATACTGACTATAGATGACCACCACTAGCATCCCTGGCATTTGCTGCTCCCTTTAAAAGCTCACCCAATATGGTGAGGTCTCCCCTCAGAGAGTACTGCTCGCATGACATTGACATATTTTGAATAGCCAGATCGTCCCGACACTTCAGGACTCTGGCCTCACCACTGGCACCACTGGCACCACTCCACACTGGAGACCAAAGGCACCTCGACTTCTCTCGCACCCACTTCTACGCTGGCGGCCAATGACACCTCCACGAACACCACCTCATCTTCTCCCACACCCTTCTCTGCGCTGGCGGCCAATGACACCTCCATGAACTCCACTTCATCTTCTCCCACACACACCTGTACGGAGGCAGGCAATGGCACCTCGACGAACAACACTTCATCTTTTCCCACACCTACCTTTACGCCAGCAGGCAATGGCACCTCGATGAACACCACACCATCCTCTACCACACCCACTTCTACGCCGAAAGGTAGTGGCACCTCGGAGAAAAGGGGACAACCGGGGACGATGAACTAGTATGTCCGTTTGGAGCTGCACGAACGCTGGCATCGTACTCCGAGATGCTTTCCATGGCACTCCACTCTGCACAGTTCTGGCTGCCAGTGGCCGTCTCGCCATCGTGCTCGCATTTTGAATTTGACTTGTCTTGCTATACATATAACTAGAACGTGACATCAGTCCACCACACATTCTTTCGATATACGTTTTGACAACCCTGCGGGTGTCTGTTTTACACGTCATACTCTGTTCACTTTATTTTCAAACTAGCCATAACTGGTTTTTGGCTAATGTATGTAGGAGATGGGGTCACATTGATATGTGGTACACCATTTCAACTGCTCTGACTGAGGCCTTACGGCTTACGAGCCGCACGTTTGTGATACGCGGCAGTGCGGGGTACAAAAACTTTGAACATATAGATCCTGAATGTCAACTAACGGCAACTCCTCAAGTACGCCAAGATTTGCCAGCTCCTCTGGTCCCAAGGCGCCAACATAACACCTTTCTGTGCCATGCTCCATGCCTCTTTCAGAGCTTCCTCGTCCCGAGAAAGCGCTTTAGCTACCGCGCGCAGCCCGATCGATGCGCGCAACTCGGCGATGTCGCAGTCGCCCCCTTGAGAAATGACAGCTCGCGCGGCTGCGGGCTCCCCACACTGGAGTAGCAAGACGGCCAGCGTGCGTCGGGCATCTTCGCGTGCGGGTTCGGCGTGCACGGCTTTCTGCACCTCACTCAACGCCGCTGTGAGGTTTCCCTGCGCGCGCGGGGGGGGGGGGGGGACATCGTCATTTTCACGATATCGATGGTCAGGGCGGCGAGGTGTGGTAGCAGCGGGCGTGGGATGAGATGGCGGGGGTTGCTTACCTGGCCTAGATGGTGCTGCTTCAAGATGTACGAAAAGTCGCGCCGTGGATCACGTCTGTGGCGGAGGTCGAGGGGAAGGGATTTGAGCTCAGATAAGGCAGCGTCGATCAGGCTGTCGTCGTCGGTCAGGATGCCCATTCCAGCTAGCGCGCTAATCGCAGTGAGGTTCTCCGCGTCCTGCGTGATGCTTTAATATCCCCCCGGGGCGGCTGTGATCAGAATATGCCTTTCCAACGACGAATGAAAGATGAAAAGCTTGCGTGGGGGTGCACGCACCAGTCTAAGAGCTGTGACTTGGCAGCCTCACGCCCCTCCTCTGTACCCGTGGCCCACAGTGTCTGCGCCAACAGCACCGTGGCGTGCCCACGGATATGCAAGTCATCGTCTGCGGCGACGAGCGCCGCTTCGAAATTCTCGATAGCCGTGTCCAACTCCCCAAGTTTGAAATTCGCGAGTCCAGATCCGAAGAGACATTGCGATTTCAGTATCTTGTCTTCCCCTTCTCCGGGCAAAAGCCCAAGGGCGCACTGGAATGAGCTGAGCGCACCCTCATAATCTCGTACCGCGAGGCGCAGCCGGGCCATCGTCGTGTTTGCGATGATAAAGTGCCTCTCGGTGATCGGGTCCTCAGTTTCCTCGTACGCTGCCTCGAGAACGTTTATTGCATGGTCGGTGCGCTCGATGGCAAGCTCGATGTGGCCGATGCGCTCACAGACGAGACCGAACAGGTGTAGAGCGGATGCGTCATCTGGGCGCTGTTTGAGGTATCTACCGAGGGCGAAGAATGCTGGGAAAAGGTCGTTTGGAGTTGCCCGGTGGCTGTGCCTGCGCTGAGGTACTGGTCGAATTCGCGTCTAGAAAACTCTATGTCGGCTTCGGGCTTGAAAAGTATCATTCAGGGATCATTGCAGGTGCGCTTGGTTTGCTGACTCACGACGTCAGCTGACAAACTCACAGCATGCTCAAACAGCATGCGTGAGTCTAGGTGTTGTCCGTTCCGCGTGGCGATTAGGGCTTGGCCGACCCATGCCAAGGTGTGATCTGGATCTAAAGTTTGTGCCTTCAGGAACGCTTCGCTGGCTAGCTCAAGATCATCGTGGTAGAAGCAGAGGAAGCCGAAGTTCGTCCAGACGTCAACGTTCTGAACGCGAGGATAAGACCGAACCTTTCAGAGCAAGGAACATGAGAAGTCACCTTTGAGTTGATTTCCAGTGCCCGAATGTATGCGTGCTGGGCTTCTTTTGGTTGGGACACGAGACTCATATCGCCTAACGCACGCCAATAGTTGTCTTCACCTGGCTGCGCGCGGATGGCTTCCTTGATAGATGCGAGTGCTTGCTTCAATGCCAGATCCCGTTGTTCGCCTTCCGGAAAAATCTTCCCGGCTAGGTTGAAAAGCGCGAGGCCAAAGTCGAACCAAGCGCTGCCCGTGGCGGCAGCCCCAAGGTGACCAAGTGAAATGCGGTGGCTGTATGCTGCGACAGCGACCTTCAAGGCGTCCGTCCCCGTTATGTGATCGTCAGGAAGTTTAATTGGCATCGTCACGCTGCCTGCAAGTCTACCCCCAGGATCTGACGTTAGGTAGCTGCACGCTTGCGAAAGAATAGTTTGGATGGCGCCCTCATCCGTGAAAGAAGATACGCGCGAGAGGTAGTAGATCGCATCTGCGACGATCTTCCACGCGAAACTATGAAATGATGTGTTGGTGTCCAAGAACTGAAACGAGACCTGCAACGCAGTCACGAACGAATCTTGCGCACGAGACATAAATCCGGTGGAAAGCTCGGCGAGACCCAGATCGATATGTGTCCGTGCGAGGGATGTCAATACACCAGGTTCATTTGGTTGAACCTGTAAAACAGAGTGGAGAGACGCGATCGCATCCTGAAACCGTCCCGTCTGGCGGTGAACATCCCCAATCAAGAAAGTGCACATCCAGTCCTCCGGCCGTAGCTCCTGAGCATGGTGAAGAGCCTTGAAGGCAGCGGCGTGTCTGCCGGCTTTAGAATACGCTTCTCCCAGACGAACCCATGATAGTTGGTCCTCAGGGCTAGCACGCAGTGCTACCTGGAAAGCCTGAATTGCAGAAGAGAAGTTGCCTTGGTTCTCCTCTGGCTATTAGCGCGGCATGAGTGTGTTGTTGAGGATAGGAAACCTACCAGATAAACCACCCCAGAAGCTTTCCATGCCCAAGCGTTGACCGGTAAATAACGACCAGCGATCACTTCCTGGGGGTCTTCAAATCCTCCTTCGCCTTTAATGGCCCGATTCGCCACAACTTCAACGAGATCCCACTCTCGCTCCTCTGCAAAGCCTTCGGCAAGTCGTCTGGCAGCTTCGCCCTCCCTCGCATCCAGCGCAAAAGCCTTTTGAAAGCATTTCGATGCTCGAATAGGGTCCAGGGGATTTGCAGCTTCCGAATAATAAATACCAAGAGAGGTAAAAGCGGGGGCAAAGGTTGAGTAGTGTTTGAGAGACGTGATGTAGTATTTAAATGCCTCCTCGTGGTGGTCAGCTATGAATCATTTAGAGAAATGGCGTGATACATCGGGAACTTCACTGACCTCCCATCTCCCAATATGCTCTACCCAGTCGCCACCAGCTCCGCGACTTATCCTCATTGCTGTCTTCTTCATTGTCCAATAATTCGATGACAGTCCTCAGTTCGGTAATTGCTTTATCGAGGTGGTTCAACTGCACCTCGCACCAGGCATGCTCCTCCTGCGCACGTATACTGTCACGGGTTTCTTCCGGCTGACTGTTGGAGGCTCGAGAAAAGCAGGATGCTGCTTCAAGCCACTTCCCGGCACCCTGCAAGACATAGCCACGACCCATAAGGCAGTTCACGCTGTTGGGATCCTCGGATAATACGTCCTCTAGAATACGGAGGGCTCTGGTGTGATGCCTGGGAGGATATAGATGAACGAGCGATGTAGCCAAGGCGACATTGAACGCTTTTCGGACACTGAGTAGAATCGTCAATCAAGCACTTCAGCTGTGAAGTTACATACAGGATTAAGTCAGAGCCGGTGTCATTCCGATACCTGTCGACTAGTTCTGAACCTGCTTCAGATACGGTAATGGTGGTTTGATAGTCTTGATCGTGAAGATACACTTCCGTCATTACCCTCGTGGCGAATATTGACGATTGTAAGGCCGATTCGGTTTCCTATTTTATAGAGTCTAGATGTGCACAGGAGATGCAACAGGACAAAACGAAACGAACCGAGATAACCCTGAATACATCGTCGAGTGAGGCCGAGGGAGTGACTGTCTCCTCTTCTTCATCTGGGAGGGGGACACCTAAATGGGCAAGATACGTTCGAATGAGTTTTGCGAGGGCTTGATCGGGAAACAACTGCAGATATTGACGCAGAATATCAAAATCATATTCTCCTGGGTGGTTAATTAGGACATGTACTGTCAGGTAGAGAAATTGCAGCACCGATAGTTTCGCGGTCTTGTCCATCTATGAAGGCTGACCATGCCAACTCATCCGCCACACGCAGCAAAACTACACCACTAATCAACTTCTCAACCTCTACCGCAAGCTCTTTTTTCGTGGGACTATCTAGAGGTAGAGAAATAAGGTGATCACGCTTGTGACGAAGTAATTTCGATTCCGTCTGACGGCGAAGCTCGTCCGGGGTATTAGGGTGGTTGAGAATTTCATCGTATAGGTAAGGCAACTTATAATGATTAGGTTAATATGAGGATACAAGCTGGAGCAGGATACCTTTGAGACTTGGTAGACCTCTCGTACAACTTCATTTTGGACACGTTGTAGACTACCAGCATGCAGTCGTGTACGACGGTTGGCTATCTCCTTCTTAAGCGTCTCCATTTCGACTGCCTCGTTGAGAGAAACCATCTCTTCTAAGATAGGCAGAGAATTATATATTGCTACTTGACTGGACGCTATTGTGGAGGAAGTTGGGTTTGTAGAGTCAGGTGGGGGAAGAGTGGATAGTGTGAGGTAGAGCGGGGAGTCTGGAAGATACAGTGATAGCGCATCGGACAGCTAGAATAGATCGTGAGCCTTGGACGTGACTGAAGGCATATGAGAGACATGCTTGATGCCGCGAACCGTGTTCTCTGCGTAGATCTATCAATTTCTGGACTGTCTCGGCACACTTAGTGGGATCGTCACTGGCGCCAAGTCATCGGTGAGCTTGTTTGATAGTCAAGGAATGCTTACGAATTTCCGAAAAGTGTGGCAAGCTCTAGGAGAGAGTCGGCCCATTCGTCCCATTTCTTGCCACGCTCATATACCTTACACAAACCCTGATGATTACACACGGTAAACATACCGACTTGGAGGAGCTGCACGATAGTACCTGCCATCCGCGCTGCTGCTTTGAGTTTAGTCCGATAGCGGATCGGAACACCTTGAAAGATGCAGAGATACGTTGGTTTGGGGTAAAAGGCGGACAGGGAGAAGCACAGTTACTTGCTCGCTTTGGTCGATCCGACCAAGTTCCAATAGGGATAGCCCATAGTACATCTTACTGGAGACAGTCAAATTGTATGCTTGCCGCACACCGTGAAACATACGCGTTGTAGTTCTCCGGCTCATACTCCAGAATTTGCAGGCTGGTGTCGTGCGCTGACTGAAAGTCCTTTTTTTGAAGCGCATCTTTCGCCGCTTTGAGCCTCCCCTTGAGGAGAGCTGAGGACATGACAACTATAAAAGTATAAGCTTGTCCCTGCAAGGATTGTTGCTGTGCACACGTGAGAGACGGTTCAGAATACGAGTATGGCAACGCGACTGAGACCAGACCAGGCTGTGTGATTGCCAGTGCCGCCGGGTGGCCAGTTATCGGTATCGCGAGAGGATTCCCGGACCAGTTCCGGGCCGGGGACCTTAGCGTGAGTGTGGTGCCGACGGGGAGTGGTGCCGACGGGGACGAGACTACCAACAGACGCTGAGCTCAGTCCCAGTCAGTGTTACCGACACACCAACCCGTCCCTGTCACCCCACCACGCTCACAAGACGGCGCGCTTTGCGCTGCTTAGGTTTTCACCTTCCCCGCTCAAAAACCGGGTTCACTCAACCTAGCATCAGTACTGGACAAGCACCCACCTCCGTAGTGACAACATCAATGTTATCCACACTCCCCATCGCGGATGTTCTCGCAAAATCTGATGTTTCTGGCGAAATCGTACACACCTGGCCTTCTTCTGTGGCTGAGCTGGATCTCGAAAAGAAGCTGGCTGTACAGGTATTGCATTAATTGTGCACACACACTCCTGCTAAGCGATTTTTTTTCAGTTGGTGCACCTAGCCTCCCAGTTTCACGCCAGTGATTATGCCTGTGCTAAATTTGGTGCTGGAGGTGAGCCGTATTCGTCGTCCACACTGGCCTAACGTAAAAGACGTTTAATGTGTGGACAGGGTCTGCCATCACCTACATCCCGCTATCTATCAACCTCCCGGATCACTTTCAGCAACTCAAGGAACGCCAAGCATCGTATGCAAGCACCGAGGCCTGGTGGTTGTGCGAGCCAGAGTCCCAAAGGGTGGACTCTCATGCGGCTCCCGCGGAGCACATACCGAAGCCACAATCGTCACATTCTGTTACTTTCATCCAAGCGTCCCACAATCTACAACATGAGCTGCGCTTTGCCATAGATACCCCCCTGATACCGTCTGAATGGCTGAGTAGGGAACTTCCTCTCCCCAAGACGTCTGATACCCATCCAATCGGGTGTGTTATCTTCTCCCTTTCCCCGTCTGGTGCCTTTCTCAGTTCGTTCTCTCCAGTGTTTCTGCTATAATACCAGAGGAGCTTTTATCTTCAATTTCTTTGCACATCTCTCTAGCTGACTCCTCATCGCCAACCATTTTCAATATTCACCCTGCTTTCTCTTTGCATCGACTAGTTCCTCTGCCAGATCCTGCACTTACCTCCCCATCTGTTGTATCGGCATCTGTCCCATCCAATCGGTCAGCACCCACTGTGTGTCCCGTCAGCAAGGCTCCCTTGCCCCACTCTCCAGCGCCGTCCAGAACGCACCTGCAAATATGGAGCCGTGTCTCTATGAAGAATGCGCTACAATCTGCTCTCGCTACTAATATCCATCAACCTATTCAACCACCTACTCCGGCTCCGAATGATTCTACGGCACCACGGTTACCACCTTTGACAATTGGCAATATTGATCTCATAGGGGAAATATTCAGCACTTCTCGTCTTGAGCTGGATGGAGACAGGGCTCCCGGCACTGGTCTGCAAGCGCGGCATGAACGCACGTTTTCTGTTCCGTTTACCACCCTCCATGGTACTTCTGCGGACTCGACGCATGGTGTCCCATATCTTCAACACAAGCGCCCGTATCCGATGTGAGTCGGCTTATTGGTCCTTGTCATTTTACTAAATATGCATGTCCTTCCTTTTAGATCTCCCTTACCTTCTGTTCACGGAATCATGCGTCATCCGAAGCCGAAGCTCGCGCATTGTAACTCACGGCTGGTGTCGCATCCTACTTCCTCCGGCGATCCATCACAGGCTCCCTGTCCTGCCCTCGGTAATTTATATCTATCATCATGTCCCGGTAAAAAAGGTAGCGCCTACATGACCTCTGTATTCAGTTGTGGTTTCACTAACAACGTTTACGAAAGTACGCCTCACAGGACCTGTGCGGGGTCGAGGCGCAATTTGTCGCGACCTCAAGCAGGACCTACGGAGAATTAAAGCACTAGGTGTTGGATGTATCGTCTGGTCCGCCTGGATTTGACCTATTTCCCGGGGTCCCGCAACTAATAGGTGTACAGCTGTCTTGATGACGAGGAGCTTGATTTCCTAGGTGCATCGTGGCCAGAGTATTCTCAAGCCGCGCGGGCGTTAGGGCTGGACATTCTCCGGTAAGTGGCTCGTTTTTTTGACTCAGTCATACTTCTTTCTGATTTTTTTCACGCACAAGGATACCTATTCCAGAGGGGCTAGCTCCAGCTTCTCTCGGACTTTTTGATGCCCATCTCACGCGACTAATTTCCACTTACACGCTTGCTGGAGTTCCCGTCCTTGCACATTGCCGCGGGGGTGTTGGACGTGCTGGATTGGTGGCTTGCTGTTGGATGCTCAAACTCGGGTTGTGCGGGTGGACGTCTGTGAGTGACAATGTGGAACTGGCAGACGAAGGGCGGGTGCGCCGAGACACGCTTGAGCAGGTGGAGAGAGCAATCAGCATCGTTCGGAGACGGCGGAGCTTAAAAGCAATTGAGACGTACGAACAGGTGAAATTCCTCGTTGGATACGTCGATTATCTCCGCTTCCACACATCATAAATATGGAATATATATACCTGTCTGATAACTGTTATGAACTATTATGTAATATAGCGGACTTTAGCACTTTGCTTTTTTGCATTGCGCCGGGCGCGCTGAGCCGTTGTCGTCGTCGGTCGTTGCTGTTGCTGTCTCTGTTGTCGTCTTCCGTCGGGTTCGCCACGCCTCTCTCTGTCCTGTCCATTCATTCTTTTACCTTTGCCTTGATTGGCCCATATTCTCTCCTTCCCCCCTCCTTTCCTTCACCATGGCTATGCACTACAACCGTGATGATATTCCAATCCCTACCACCACTGCAAGACTCCCTTCCGGTACAGTGCGCAGAGCCAAGACCCTCACCCGTCCAGAACGCGGCATTGCACCTCCACCTCTCATTAATCCGCAGCCCTTTTTACAATCATCCCCTTCCTCCGCTAATTCATCATCGTTCAACTTTGACGCATGGGTCGTCTTCTCCCGTTTGGTCACATTTTGGGCACCCTCGGTCCTCTTAAGCTCAATAGGAGGCCTCAAAGACAAGGCGGTCCGGCAAGCGTGGAGAGAGAAGATGGCTTTGTGTTTTATTATTGCCATTCTATGTGCAGGCGTGGGTTTTGCAACAGTGGGCCTGCAAAGAGTTCTTTGTCCCCAAAGATCACAAGAGACCGAGCGGTTTATCACTCTTGGCTCTACGTCGGGCACTCTCGGTATCCAAGGTTCCATGTTTAACATCTCCCAGTCAAAATCCCCCAGTCCCAGCGTCGACTTCTTTACTCTAGCAAAGCAACTCCCCGGTCAAGATATTACGACATTGTTCACTCGTGATGCCGCGGACTTCTCCCAATGCCGCGGCCTCTCATATCGTATCGCCCAAGACCCTCCCTGTAATACGGCCACTCCTTGCCCCCTTGGATCGCTCAACAACTCCGCCACGCTCAGCAATGCCCAACTAGTCAACATTACTCGTCCAGTTGGTTATGACTGGAATCAGATCTCTACTCTCGAGAATTACATCGTCCTTGACGGAGAAGTTCTCAACCTGAACCCATACATGAAGTTGCACCCCAATCCAATTCCGGGAGATGATGTCGACATTGCTTTGCGTACCTTGTTTGCAGCACCTGGGACCAGTGGTCGCGACGGAACCCGTCTCTTCGTGAACAGGCGCGACATAAGCAGTGTTGTTCCCTGTATGCTCCAACGATACAGGGCCGGAAGCATCGACAAGATTACTCCAGGATGCTTTGTTTCTCAGCTGGTGCTTTATGTTGGGCTGATTGTCGTAATGTCCCTGATTCTGGTTCGCTTTGCAATGGCCTGTATCTTCAATTGGTTCCTTTCTGCGCGCCTTGCTGGCAATCCCGATGACTCATCTTTCAACCGCTCTGCAATTAGCCCTGCTGTCCTACCCGAGGGCGCTAATGTTTCGATTGACAACAGGAATGGAACGGCTCCTTGGGCCGGACCCTATGGTATGAAGAAGATCTCCAAGCCACCAAAATCTATGCGATCATTTCAATCGTCTTCCACAACATTGACGAATTCAACCACAGGAGACAGCGCCGCGCCTGTCATGAGTTTAGCTCAAATAGGTGCCGAGTTGTTTGTGGTGTGCTTGGTTACTTGCTACTCGGAAGGAGAAGAATCACTTCGGACCACATTGGACTCCATCTCATCGACGGCTTACAGCGATCAGAGGAAGCTGCTATTCGTTGTGGCGGATGGTATGATCACCGGTGCCGGTGAGAAGAGGAGTACTCCAGATATTTGTGTTGGGTTGCTAGATGCCGATCCGCGGTTCGGAAATCCCACGCCAATGAGTTACCTTGCGGTTGGATCCGGATCGAAGCAGGAGAACAGAGCGATGGTCTATGCTGGTCATTATAGTACGCACTTGTTTGCTGTCCCAGGCCATCGTGACTAAATTGACGTATTCTGTGCAGCTGTCGCTGGTCGCAGGACACCGACCGTCATTATTGTCAAGTGCGGCACTGAGGCAGAAGCTGCAACGGACAAGAAACCCGGGAATCGTGGCAAGCGGGATAGTCAGCTGATTCTCATGAATTTCTTTTCTCGTGTTACGTATAACGACAGGATGACACCTCTGGATTTTGACCTCTTCCGCAAAATCCACATATTGATAGGTGTCACTCCCGATTTCTTTGAACTATGTCTCATGGTAAGCAATTGATCTGGTAACTCTTGGCTATGGAGATCTTCTGATGTAATTCATCAAGGTCGATGCGGACACGAAAGTTTTCCCAGATTCTCTTAGGGCGCTCGTTAACTGCATGCAACATGATCCGATGATTATGGGGGTGTGCGGAGAGACTCGTATTGCCAACAAACGGCAGTCATGGGTCACCGCCATTCAAGTGTTCGAATATTTCATATCCCATCATATGGCCAAGGCGTTTGAGTCCGTCTTTGGTGGTGTCTCCTGTCTACCCGGGTGTTTCTCCATGTTCCGCCTCAAAGCTCGCAAATTTTCCAAAGATGACTGGGTTCCGCTGATCATTAAACCAGAAATCGTTAAGGAATATAGCCAAAGCGAAGTCACCACTCTGCATCAGAAGAATCTGTTACTCCTTGGAGAAGATCGCTTCCTGACGACCTGCCTTATTCGTACATTCCCCAACCGCAAGATGATGTTTCTTCCGCAAGCTAAATGCCGTACTGTAGTTCCGGATACATTTTCCGTACTCCTTTCTCAGCGCCGCCGCTGGATCAACTCTACGATTCACAATCTCATGGAACTCGTACTTGTGCAGAATCTTTGCGGGACCTTCTGTTTTAGCATGCAGTTCGTCGTATTCATGGACCTACTTGGCACAGTTGTCTTGCCCATCGCTATCTCCCTCACGTATCTTCTCATCGTAGGCGTCGCCTTATCGCCGCCAAAGACATTCCCAGAAGCTATCCCCATCGTATTGCTTGGAGGTGTGCTTGGTCTGCCAGCTGTACTTATCCTCATCACGACTCGCAAGGTCGTATATGTCTTCTGGATGTTTATCTATCTTGCCGCCTTGCCCATATGGAACTTCGTCCTCCCAGTCTATGCTTTCTGGCACTTTGACGACTTCTCCTGGGGGGAGACGAGGTATGATCACGAATATACGCGAATATGTCGTGCATGCTGATGACATGAACAGAAAAGTTGAAGGCGAAAGTAAAGGCGAAGGACACGGTGAGGGTAAAGGTCACTTTTCTGTAAATTCCATTCCGTTACGGCGTTGGGAGGATTGGGAGCGGTCGCGTCTTCGCAAGTTGAAACGGGACGAGCGACGACGTCGTGAATTCGAACGTGCTCACCCGTCAGGATACATCGTTGGCGATCAGGAATATTTGGGTGTCCGCTCCGAGGTCCACAGTACCTACGATGGTTCGGATACCGTTTCTGTGACATCCTCAGAAGACCATTGGGGTCCGCAAATCGGCGAATACAACGAGAACAATACACAATATCCACCACCTCCACTAGCGCTACACTCATTTCCTCAACATACACTCGAGAGTGCTAAAACTATTGATGAGCGGGACCTTGAAGCCATGCTTGAATCTGGCTGGGATCCATCGCCAAATGTGTCAACTGACAATCTACACCCTGCACAACCTCCCCGATTCCAACGGCCCAGTGGACGATCTATGGGTGGTCCCAATTACTCTCCAGTGGCAGCAGAGCACCATCCTCCTCATACGAACTCTCCAATATCACCCGCACGACCGACCCACGGGACAAGTTCTGCGGTCGGGCAAGGCCAAGACTGGAAGGCACACGTGAAGCGGCGGAGTGGGGGTGGACAGCGAAATGACTATGGACCCTTAGGTCCGTTGGATCCCGGGGCGAAGTTCTAGGGACAAGCTGGCAGGTCAGCTTATAAATGTGATTTTAGTAAGAAGTTTCGTCACCTCAACTTGCACCTTGCAGTTATACCCTCTGCTCTCCTATATCATCTGCATCTCCCGCGTACGCCAACCCCAGACCGTAATTTGCATATCATCCGTACTTCATGCTTCACCCACTTCGCCGTGCTCTCTCATTATTGCAGACCTCTTGATGACGACTTCCTGCCCTGCGCAGCCCGCCTTGCCCTCTTTCCTTTGCAGCCATATCATTCCTAGTTATCATTGCACCTGTTCATTAGGACATCACGCATAGAGCTTTTATCTCCCACTCAGACGGACTCGAAACAAATGCATAAACTTGTGTGGTTCCTCATCATAAATATATTCTTGTTAAGTTAGTATCACACCACACAGTAATTCCGTTATCCGTCTACATAAATTAAACGAATGTTGTCCTGCACCCGAACTGTTGTGGTCGGGCTGTTGACTGCGGGCGCCTCAGTCTTTTCTGAAGTTTAACAGACGGAGGCGCCCGAGCCACCTGCCAGGTGCTAACAACGTCTTCTGCCTGAACATCCGCTCAGTCCTCACACACTTTCCCATGGCTGCCAAGATAGAGAATGGCTCAGAGGCCCTTAATACAGGATCTTCTGTTGAGGGTAGTCAATCAGCCGCTGAGGATGTCCAGTCGCAGATAGATCTGCTGGCGGCCCTCTCCAAGCGTCTGCAGACGCTGCGACAGCTACCCAGCGGTGTCCTACGCTCGGAGCTTGTCTCCGGGGCGAATCAAGTCATACCGACGCCGACGCTGAAGGACATCTTTGCCAAGTCCGCGGAGGACCTCCGGACGCTCCATGTGGCGGCGATGGAGGGGAAGGTGCAGGATGCACTGCGGGCTGCGGCGGAGAGCGAGCGGCGGGATGGAACTGAGATCCAGGATGCTCGAGAAAGGGAAAATCAGAAACGACGGTGCGTCCACAGACTCTAGCCCTTTTTTTTTTCGTTGCTCCCACCACCCTTTTCGTTCCCCTCGCCGATGAGCGTTCGCTATACGAGTTGATTGTATGCGGAACTGATTATCGAGTACTTGGTTTTTTTTTTTTTCATGTCGTTACAGCCGCTCTCCCACCCCCGAATCCCCGAGGCCATACTTGCCCCTACAGCAGAAGATCACCAGTCCGTTCCCCCCGCTTCCGGCGGGGGCATCACCGCTCACACTCAAAGACCTGCCGATATATATCAAGGAATTCAACTCGACACATGCGAAGAAGGTGCTGCTGCACATTTACTTGGCGCACGGGCACGAATCTCGCAGAACCGTTGTTCCTGTGGTTCTCCGGTTCCTCATCCCCAACGTTCTGAGGGCGTTCATCACCCTCGGACACGAGGAGGGGATTGATGGAGCCGTGTCCAAGACTCCGGCTTTGGTGGTGGAAAGCCTCACTGTGTTTGGGTCTAGAGAGAAGGCGAGTGCCTTCTGATGATAAGGGTTGCCTATTTGTTTACCATGCATGCACCAGAAACCCCCGCATTCGCAGTCCGAGTTCATCATCTTCCAGAAACTGTCTCAATGGGTTGTTCGCGTCTTACAATCGTCCCCGCGCGTACCCTTTCAAAGTTTCATGGTGAGGATCGCATTACGATGCTACTCCAGTCGACTGCCCATAGCTGACCTATTGGATGCACCTGGGGGCATCGAAATAGGACATGTTGGTGGCATATGAGAGCCTTTTCCTGGAAAAGTGCTTGCTTTGCGGACGCTTCCTTTCGGCCGAGGGATACCTACCCCCTGTCGCCCGTGTAAGGCAAGAAGATGGGACTTGGGAATCGCGACACGGCACTTGTTTACAAAATTAGGCGAAGTCTGTAAGCCGTTGAGAAGGCTGCGGTGACTCCTTTTGTTCTGACCGTCTGACCAGCTCTCGTCTGGCCGGAGCTTGTTGTGTTCGTGGCATTGCCGCCTCCAGCCCCGTTGACCAGTGACCAGTAAATGGCTAGCGTCACCTCGACCCCTAAATTATTATTATTATTTCCACCTTCCTGCAAAGTTGGTTCTTTCTGATGGGTTGGCCTTTTTCCCAGCCAAGTAGGCCCCCAAGTCCGATCTGTTATGGGCCGAAGCTGGTTGAGTTGAGCCTTGAGCGCTGGCTGAATCGAGATAGACTTCTTGTCTATTTGTGATCTGCCGATCGGATCTTGCCGAGCTGCTGTTAGTCAGCCTAAGCTAAACTGAATTTAGTTCAAGGGGTCCACGCACTTGGCTCTTGATCTATGTCATTGTCCCATGCGTTTGGTTTTTTTTTGTAAGTTCGCGCTCACAAAAAACGAAGGTCTGATGAGCTAACCGAAGCATCGGTAGCAAGCCCCTTAGGTTGTCCTACTCAGATACCTAGCACAATCCACCTGAGCATAAGGTGCATATCCGGGTAAATATGCACAACTTGACTGATGAGTGAAAAAGTGAACAGGAGGGCACCTGATCATTCGGAACAGCGGGGTTTTTGGTTGTATGAAGGTCTAAAAATTCCCAATGGATCTTCAGGCGAATAGCCACGCAGTATTCACCTGAAGATCCATTCGGAGAGATTTTAGACCTTTATCCTCCCCTTTGCTTCCGCCCCATTCATTAAGACCATTTGGCCCCCGCTCGTTTCACACATTTTTCCCCCTCTTCCACATCATTGTCCTACTGGGTGAGAGACTGGCCCCATCCTTTCACTCGACCCACTTCCTACAGACGAGGCGGCCTGTCGTCATTCTTGTGCACCATACGCTCTGGCTTCCTCGAGACGAATAACAATCGCTCTGAGTCTCAGGTGCGTATTCATTGCCACCTGCTCTGCTTTGAGCCCCGAACATTTTCCAGGACCATTAGCCATTCACGTTGTTTTCTTAAAAGATTGTGAAACGGATCGAGATGAATAACATTCGTTACTGCCCGCAACTACCACAGCCAGCCTCGTACTTTGCGTCATCTCGGCTGTTCTTCGTCCCCGAATTCTCTCCGCGAACGGGCTGCAGCGGTACCGTGATGAACGTCAACATTTGGTGTTGCAAGCCTAAGACCAGTAACTTTGGCATTCGCATTGTCATCGGTTTCGAGCCCGTCCTCACGTGTGTACATCACGCTGAGGCTCGCTCTGCAGAATTGTGGAGTTGCATCGCGACAGCTATAGTTCCGGAATTCGAGGTGCACAAAAACCTCCGGACGCACACCGTCAATGTCTCCATTGAGGCAGTCTATGGCAACGTCGTTTGCGACTCTCTGACTTTTGGGTATTTCACCTATCGGCCACCTATGCAACGGCGAATTCTGCGCAGACATGAAAGCGATCAACCCTTTGAAAAGGTCACACTCGAGTTTGTGAAAGACCCGGCACAACTTAATCTAACCGGAGAGGAGAAGAGAGGCCGTCGAAAGCTGGTCAAATGTATCCGCGAACAGTACGGGGACACGCTACGCCTATCCTTTAGGACTATTCGACAAGAGGACTACGACAAAGAACCTCAATCCGCCGTCATTTCTTGCATCTATCGCACGGACACAGAGCCTCACCCTACTACATGGTTCACCTCCGTAGATATGATCAGGCTTGTTGAATACATCGTCCAGGATCAGTTTAACGCCGATGAGAAGAGTCGCATCCGACGTAACCTCGAGTCTCTAGCACCCATCACCATTTCGAAATCAACGAAAGAGACGAAGGCCTTTTTCGAGGTGCTCATGAATTTCTCAACACCCATGCCCCGCGTCATCGAGAAGGACATCAAGGTCTTCAAATGGGCTGATCTAGCACATGGCCTCAAAAAAATAATGGAAAAATACGTACGTCTAGTCGGCTTCCGCGCTTGCACGTCTCAGCCTGACGTGGGATTTCATAGTCCTGGTTTACAGTTCCAGAGGAACAGTCTTCTACAGCTCCCAGTCCTCTATCTGCTAAATCGTCTACGTTACTCGTGCATAACACCCACGGCAATGCACCACCTCCATATTCCCTCACCGCTTTCGTCCCGTCCGCCGACACCAGTTATTCAGCCAGCTCCAACTGGAGGCAGGACAACCCCGTAGCAACGACCGTCGACCCATCATCATTGCTGCTCCCGCAGAACTCTATGATCGAGTCACCAGCAGCCGGTGACAATAACCAAATACCAGCTTACGAGCCGCCTTTTCAGGTTTGAACCACAGATACCGCATGAGCAAGGCACTCACGCGGGCATGGTGTCTTCGTCTTCTGATCCTGATCCTTTGATTCTCAATTCATCCGATTCCGCTCTGTTGTTTGTCCGGCAGCGATACCATTGGCGAATGTACGTCGGCTCCTAGGCACAACATAGCTTATTTAATCGTTACTACCCCTTGATGAACGTGTATGATTTGACTAGCACCCTACTTTACTGTCTAGGCCATCTAGGGGTGGGACCATCTTCAACCTTCCCCCTGTTGTGTCAATGTCAAATACCTACGGGATGCTTCTTCACACAGGCACAGATCAGTGAGAGTGTATTATTAATCCAAGATGTGACACGAGTACCAAGATAGAGACAAAGATTCAGGGAAAAAAAAACTAACTAGTCAGCTGATCGGTACAGTTAAGTTCCCTCTCCGAAAAGTGATAAGATGGCGACAAGACCCGCAGCTTTCACATCTACATTGGGACAAGGCTGGATCGTCATCATGATGTTGATGCGTTTCCATCTCGCCGCCCAAAGCTGAGGCTCCCCAACCGTGAAAAACGACCCTTGAGGGACCCACTTTTACTTCCCGCAAGGGATGCGCCGCTGTTCGTAACTGAGGGCCCAGCGCTCCCTGTGACATTCACGAAAGAGCCCTGAGGGGAGCCCACGGAGAGCGAATCGCTCCGATGCATACCGCCGTCGATGCCTTCGCCAGGACCGGATGCGACTGCGTTCATGCCATGCCGCGCGAGGTGTGCGATGTGCTTCTGCAACCGTGTGGGTTGTGTCGTTGTTGAGGGTGCAAAAGAGGTAGCAGGGGATTGGGGGGGTGTTATGTTTGGCCCCGGTAAATGAAGGGGCGAAATGACAAAGGGGACGCGGGTAGTAGAGGAGATTGATGGAACGATTGAGGTGACGTCTGTTACAGATGGAGGATACGAAGAAGCATCAGGGGGCCGTAGGGACGAGGCAGTTCCACGCTCTGTGGGAACTTCTAAGGACAAGCGCTGGATCTCGTCACCGTAATTTTTACGGAAAAACTTTTCAAGCTCCTCGTGAAATGACAGCATTTCTGGTGGGCACAATTGGCTGTGGAGTCGCAGACAACTATTGATGATGCGGACCTGGTGTTCATCCAAACGTCAGCTTGCTAGTTTGGTAGTATAACACTAATCACGAACCTGCCGGTCGATTGCAACTCGCAGCTTGTCGACGAAGTCTTTTTGCTCGGGATGTCTTGTGACGTAGTCAGGGGTCAAAAACAACGCGCGATAGCTTGCTACGCCTCCACCCGAAGGAGCGTCGGTTATGCTATTTAGAGCCATCGACAAGGGGTTCGTCGTGCCAACCTGGGCCGTTTTGGCCAGAGAAGAGTACCTCACGTTGAGCGCACTCAGCTCCTTGTTCTTCTGTTCCACCTCGAGAAGAGCATTCTCAACCGGAGATACCTCGATGGCTTCCATTGCGACGACCTCTGATCGCCTCAGCACGGCAGGGAATGACTCTTCGGTGGTGAAGTACGTCTTCTCTATCCAAGTTTCTTCATTGCCATCTCGGTCGACCTTTGGTATTGGTCTGGAAGAGCTGAAGTAGTTAAGAGCACTGAAAGGTCCCGTTAGCATTCAAGTTCGTTCAGTGATTCTGTGCACTGACCAATGTTCATAGTACGTCCGAACGGCCCCAGGGACGTCGGGATTAGTAAATATTGGTAAGTCCCGGTTGGGTTCAGGGGTGACTGCGCTGCATTGAATATACTGATCATTTCCAAAGCGTATATCGACTGGCGGGTCTCCAAGAGTCCTTAGTAACTGTGCCCCTGCATGCTTGGTAAGCATGCGTTCACAAAATGCTCCGAACTTCTCCCATTCGTTCCCGCGGTACTGACAAGTATCATCAGCATAAACGCGCCGCAAGTATGAGGCACGCTAATCATACAATGAACTGCTTGTTGCGAATGGCCACGGGGAAGTTGCCATAGAACGCCACACGGAAGTAGTCGGGGTAGTAGCGCTGCAAATTGATAATATGTTCCAATAATGCGGCCTGGTGTCGCATAATCTCTGCCAAACGCCCGCTGTTTGAACGCATGCGTCAGTGACGAAGAAGGTCGTGGACTTATGTTCCTTACTAGTTGAAGGTAACTTCCGAATGTTGATAAGCCAGTTCTTTGCATATTTCGATTGCGCTCTCCCATGCCCTGCCCTTACCGAAGTAATCCAATATAAGCAGGTGCAGAGTTTCCTTTCGGTGAAATTCAGACTGCTGTGGCAGCAGGAGGTCTTCCATGGGTTCGACGAACGAGTTCAAATTCCATTCGTAAAGATCCGCGTGCAATTTCAAAGTGAGAGCCGCCTCGACGTAATTTTGAGATTGCAAATGCATCTATTAGCGAATTCAGATAAGCTGTGATGAACGGGGAGGGAGAAGGATGGCACCGACGTTGACGAGTTGATGCACATATTTGATGTAGATCTCGTTGCGCCCAATCCGGCGGATGAAATTCATGAGGCGAAGCTGCGAGGGGTGAACATGAAGGAAAACTGACAAGGCAAGGCCGACGAACCGTAGCAATGACACGGTCATCAGCGAACTCTTCTCCTTCGGGAAGAGCGCGCACGCTCAGGAGCATCTCAAGGAAAAGGTCAACGGAATCTAGGAAACTTGAGACCCTATCGCGCAGATGCTCTTCCACGTTCGATGATTCAAATAGGTGGCGCAGCTGGCTGATGAAGAAGGCCCTTGAAAGGTCGTCCGCCTTGCTATCAGACATGAATAGTGAATCCAATTTGTTGATCAGCTCGTGCTCGATGTCGTCGAAATGTTGGTGTTCTTGGTATTGTGAGACGACCATGCTGTAGAGGATTTGTACGGCAGTGCTTCGAAGAAAATCATGATGGCTGACACAGAGATTGACGACATGGTTGACGAGAGGGCTCAAAGATGTTTGGTATCCCTACAAGGGGGTGAATTGCGACGCAGGGAAGACGACGGATAGAAACCTTACCCCATATCTTGTGACAACCCCGGCTCGTTCAGACACCTCTTCAGGCCACCCAAGAGCATCCCATAGTTGCTGAAGTATGGCAGCTCCCTCTCCCCGGATATCACCAGCCATTCTCCACACTGCTCGACGACGCTGGATGAGACAGTCAACAAGCGATACTGACGGGACGCAAATAGTACCACCTGTGGACTAAATTCCTCGATAACAAGTTGATCCGAGGAAAGAAGCTTCAATAATACTTGAAAGGCCTCCCTCCATAACTCTGTGTTGAATAGAAAGGTCGCATCGTCGCCGGGTATGAAACGCCTCTCGAGCAGGACTGCAACGGCATCCATCATCTTGACTAGAACCTTATGTGCCAAGATGTTCACGTTCAGCCAGTTCGAGGGCCAGGCATCGTTGTCCAAAATGGAAGTCGCAACTTTGAAGAGCTGCAAGAGTAATGCCGCAAAGTTGTCACGGCCCTCAATCTCGAAGACCCCCTCGAAGAAGTTTAAGAGATACTTTTTGGGGGAAGATAGTATGATGACTAATAGCACAATTGCGGTTTCTCCCTGCGCCGGGCTGAACAAGGCCTGTCCCTCAGCTTGGTAAATGCCGTTGAAACCTTTCGCTATCCGGGGCAATTGTGCAATCAAGGAGAACGGATACGACTCCGGGAACGTGACAAGGGATATCGAGGTGGAAGTGGTGGGCATCCTTTTCCGTTCGACAGCGTGGACGTTGGCAGTATTCTGGAGCTCGCGATAAGACTCCAAAAGTCTACACAAAATGGATAAGAGATGTATGCAATAGGGTCAAAAATGGGGGGACCTGCCTCGGCAACAAAGAAAGCAGATAGTCGACGTTGTCTTGCTCCTGACGGAGCCCATTACGGTCTTCGAGGATATCCCGATCAACCAACTTCTGTTGGAGCTTATCTAGCATGAGAGCGATGATAGTGACGCAAAGTCTGATGCTCTCCAGCCACGACACACGAGCGGCATCAATCGCGCTTTCGTCGTCTCCTACTTGTGTCTGGGTATACTCATCAAAGCGCCCAAAGTGAGGCTTGATCCATATGACCACGGCTTCTACTAACAAAGTGCGTGACTGAGTGTTGTCGAATAGGAAGCCCTTCACAAGCTGGATGAACATAACGAGCTTCCACTTCCACACAGCAAGCTTCCCCTTGGCGGAAGAGACGCTATTTGCAAATGCCGAGGCGATAGAGACGACCTCAACCGTTGGAAAGATCTGCGCCAGCTCTGGGAGGATGGATGTGAAATGCTGAAGTGCGATGGTTTGGGTGAGGATGATAGAAGGCGGGGATGTAGTCGTCATCATCTTGTTGACTTCAGACAGGTGAGACCGCAAATCGCGCCTAAACGCCGACTCTAGATGTTCGGCCGTCGCACCACCTCCTACGCCTGCCTCCTTTGCTTTCTGCAGCGCCCGGGATCTCACGATGAATTTGAAGATGTAATGCCAAACCTTGAGCGCGGCGCGTAGCGGCAAAGCGTTGTCATTATCCGTCGGATCTGCTAGCATCCGATTCATAGAATGAATGATATGCGAGGATGCTGACGCGTAGTTGAAGTGTTGCTTGATATAGATATCCAACACAGGCTGGAAGTTGCTGAACCGCCTATCTTGCACAATGGCGAGGACTGTTACCAGTGCATTAAACACTAGATGATCCATGTCGCCAGCTTGATTCATCGGAGACGTGAGTATAGCGAATAAGGAGTCAAAAATGTCCCTCAAAAACTTCACAATCTCGAGTTCTCCAACAAAGGTGAACTTGACGAGTACGGTTGAGAGCGCATCCTTTTCCTGGATCTGAGACCAGTTGAGCAGATCTGACAGAACTGGATTCTGCGTGTGTCGTGTTGAGCATAAGGACGACCGGATCACCAGAACGTCGCGTATCAGAGGGGCCATCCGTTGAAGCTCCGCAGGGACACTGAGTTGGTCCTGACGCTGGCCGTTTAATATCCATGGTGTCGCTCCAAGGTACACATCCGGGGTGATCTGATTCGGTCGGTCAGTCCGATACAATACTAGTGTGTGACTTCCATCCTCAAGGAAGGCACGCCCATCGGGGAATAGTGGGAGGAACGCGAATGCAAATGGCTTGTCCACTCCCTCGCCGGCGAGGACCTTCATTGCCTTGTCTCTTGAACTACGATACCGAAAGGTGAAGAAGAGATGCCACTGTGGTAGCTCGTTCCAAGGCAACGTGAGCTTGATTAGCTCGCCGAGCGTTGGCTGGCTGTTCCGGAGGAAAACGAGCGAGTGGAATTGGGAAATGTTTGGCTCGCCAGTACCTTGCGAGATGACGTTTTCCACAGTTTTCCCGAGGGTGTCTCGAACCTCGACGGTGACTTGAATGTTGCTCGTAGTGAAGGTTCCGGAGCTGCGCACAAATGGGCTCACACTACGACGCGCATTGTTATTGTGGACAGATGGAAAGTCACCGCTCCACAACTTGATGTAGAGCTCATTACGGTCCTCGCCAGGGAACACCACGTCTGGGAACCCAAGGCGTAGCGTAAGGGGTGCGTCAAGGAGTAAAGACGTATTTTCCTTCACTATGGTCTGTGCATTGCCATGATATATCTTGACGGATATCGCTATCATTTCAGCTCTGCCAGAGTTGACGTTCAAAACAGGCAGCCACCTCGACGGCAAAGGCATACCTTGATGATTTCTCGAACTCTTTACTATTGTTATTGATTATGTCTTGATGCAACATCGAAAAGTTGGCCTCGTTAACCGGGGTAAAGATAGGCATAGTATGCTCCTTGGTAGAAGAGACCTCAGCCGGATCAGTGGCCGCTCTTGTCAGCTGGGACAACTCCAAAACGGCACACCCAAACGGTCTGCGGAATGTCGCGCCAGCGTCGGGAAAACTCCCACTAGGGGGGGGAGAGAGTTCCGTTGGAGACGAATTCCATCCCGGGGAGTGGGGCCCACGATAGCTATTCTCCTGGGGGATGCCACTGCTGGGGTTAGGACCAATTTTGACCGAGCCGTTGCGGACAATTCTACACACGAGGGAGATCGTACCCTGAATGTCGGACGGTGCCAGGTCGGTGAAAAGCGTGCGTATCTGTGCAGACGGGTCGCGCGCAAGCACACCGTGGTGATTCAAAATGACACAGAACTCCTCTGACACGAATCGGCCGTCGTTTTTACTGTACAGCGAAAAGTAGAGTTCGGCCGTTTCGCCTGGGGTACAAGGTGAGGCTACGAAAGCGCGTAGCTCGAGGAAGACATGAAAGAACTTGGGCGTTGATATTCCCGAGGGCTTGTAGGAGCCAGGGGGGCAGGTAAGAGAGGATGTTTTCGGGCGATTGTATTCCGGAAATGCCGAGTGGGGGGAGGTAGGTAGCGGAGAAGTAGAGAATAGGTCAAGACTATGACGAGACCTCAGCGCTTTTGTGCCATCACCAGGGGCCTCTGCGGAGGCAAGCGACACCTGGAGGGCATACATGCGCACCGCACTCATCCAATTGCGAGTGTCGATCTCTCCCTCAACGTCCATGGTTACTAGCCCACCGCCGTTGGGGTGCCGGACGATGACGTCTAGATTTTGTACAATATTGCCATTAACTAGACGAGCGACGCAATCGCGTCTAAGGTTTGCTGCTTCCTCGTCACTCAGACTCTGTGTGAGTAGCTGGCGGCGGCCCAGATGCAAAGCTTCGATGTGCTCGCGCACTGTCTGGAAAAGTTGGTAATCCCTACGGGCAAGATACTGGAACATTAACATGTGCCATTCACGTAGCGCTGAAGCTATCTCATCAACGATGGGCTGCGCTGCACCTGACATGGTTTCGTCGTTGGATTTTAGAGACGGTCGAGGAGGTAACGGCTTCATATTGTGTGACTCTGTGGGTGATAGGGAGCGAATGCTCGCAGGGTAAACGGAAAGACCGGCTCTGGACGAATTGGCCTGGTCGGGAGGGGGGCCAATCTTGAACGATTTACGCACTATCGAAGGGTCTTCCTCTTCCTCCTCTCCCCGGGGACCGGGAGTCCTGGGCTTGGATCCTTCTGCGGTAGTGAGACGTGTGCCGTTCTGGAAGGCTGCTGCGACGTCGGCAAGACTCCCCTCAGCGTCAGGCAATTCCTCCCGAATGAAGATGTGTGACCCAGGAAAAATCCCAATAAAAACTTGCTGAGGTTCTTCGAGTCTTGGTCCACGGGATGATGACGGGTCAGAGGATACATTCCAAGACACGGGAGGACGTCTTGTGGTACAGACAACATAGCTATAAAGATAGGTCAGACGAGGTATTTGCATGCATGAATGAGATTACACACCCTCTATACCAACCGTCCTCCGTCTCCTTACCCCTAGGAGTATATTTCTCAAAGGCGTAGACCTCGTCGCCAACCTCTAATGCAACCACATCGCGATGAATGAAAGAATCTGCCGTAGAAGCTTCCGTAACAGTGGATAGCCGGGGCCGGCTGGATATGCGGGTATCACGGTGCGAAGGGGAAAGTGGATGTACGGCGTATCCATATATGATTGAGGGAAGCGGTTCCCAAACCCCGCCGCGTCCGGGAGTTGCGGGACGACTCGGGGCGGTGGTCGGTATGGGCATTGATGAAAATGAGGATAAAGCAGAGGTGCCCTGGTAATGCTATATCCTGAGAGCAATGCCTGGTTCGTGCGTAGATAGGACGTCGGTCCCCCAGCGCCACAAATGTGCGCCAATTTAAACGGCCTTTCTCACGTCGACGACCGACGACCGACCGAAACGACAACGTCCGTCCATCCGCAAAACACGTGACTGCTATCGCACACACGGAGGCGCAGCGCAGTGACAGTGGCAAGCCTGCCATGCCGTCCATAACAGATCACATCGACCGTTTAACCAGGTCGGTCAAGGCGGTCAAGGCATCGGCGGGGGCCATAACCCAACACAGTTACTCGCTCCCTTTCACTCAATCAATTCTCACGACTCCCCTCGGTGATCTTATTCGCGACGTTGACCCCTCCGAGCTCGGTCTCTTCACTCTAGTCCAACCACCACCACCACCACCACCACAGCCACGCGCCAGTATCCAAACTGGTCCCCCTCCAGAAATTACACGGGTCGAGGTTGTCAGCGCAACTCCTCTAAGGAGGCACCCCTCTGCTCAGCGGAGAGATGTGCTCGTTCAATCCAAAGAGCCAGAACCCGAGGTCTTCGCGGAAGCCGCGTTGAGATATATCGATCGCTAGTGAGTGCACACTCCACGTACCTGCTTCCGAATTTGAATATTATTTACAACTAGTTCGGACATACGACCCATGCCGCTCGTCCACGCACAGGTGGTGACCATGCTAGAGCACCTACGCCAACTACGCGAGGAGATCCATTCACTCACCAAAAATCCCAAAAATGTAGGCTCGCGCGGGTTCTCCGCTAGTGTATTGAATTGACCGCCCAGCCAAGGTAGAAGCCTCAGAACATATGTCAGATTCTCTATCGCCTAAATCTCTGGTAGCCAAGGAGGAGAGGAAAATTCAAGACCTTCAGGCAAGAATTAGTCAACTTAGGAAGCGGGTATGTTCCCTGGTCTGTCCGGTCATTGTCCGTCAGTGACTATGCGCAGAAAGTTGCTCTGCAAAACAATCGTTCCATCCCCGTCGCACCAGTCGAAGACACCACCGCAAATTTGCCCGGGCCTCCGAATACATCGGTGTCAGATCCACAAGAGGACACGTTCTGGACAACTCCTGGGGCTAGAAGGACTCTGCAATTCAGGAATGAGCTCCTTGTTAATGAGGACATCGATATCGGGAACGTGACCTCATCGTTCTCGAGTCCGGTTGTACCTTTCAAGTCTTCGGCACCTCTGAGCACACCCACAGAATCACCCTTCCATGAAGAAGGCCCGGGCGAAGATCCTGAAGACTCCAGCACTTTGCAGGATACATTTGATCGCGCAACTGGGGCACACAATAGCAATCCTGAGAACGCCAAACGAGTTGACGATCAGACAATAAGCCAACCCGTTCAACCTTTGCCTCCACCTGTGGCCCCACCGGCCAGCGAGCTGAATACTCCTGCCGGGAATATAGAGCAGGTCATCTCATCTTCGACGACAAAGAAACCTGGCCATATACCACACTCCGCCAAGAAGACCCGAAAAACAAACGACGTCGAGTGCATTGTTGTATGTGACGAGAAATATTGAGCGTTGTCTCATCTCTGACCTCAATTCGCAGTCAAAGATATGGGCTACTGTGGGCGACTTGATCATGCCGGGAAACTCATTCAACGCGTCCGGAAGTGGTGGGTCCCGGCCCCTTCGCTCCAAAGAAACGATGTACAGTCGTTCATCTCGCCAGAATGATACTCGCTAATTGGTTTTTGCCCAGTGCCCACCTCCATACCCTGGCCGCGCAGGATCCTCTTCCTGCTTCACCCACTGCATCTTCTCTCTCGAGCGCAACAGTGGCTACGGTCCAATCCCCAACCAGCCAACAAGTTCTGACCGCGCAGCTGCTAATCGCACTTTTGGAAGCCACACCACAATATGCGCTTCCACTGGCCAGAGTCAAGGAAATTCTTAGTGCCAAGGGTGACAGAGGAGTAGCATCGATTGGAGGTGGTGCCTCTACTCGCGTTCTTTACGGATGCGTTGCTAAAAGGCTTGTGAGAATTGATCGTGGAGGGGGGAACAGATTGTGCGGTTTGATGTTTAAGACTTGTACCCGTAACCCCGTACCATGTCGAGTACCGTAATACAGTACGTGACGACTTATTACCCGCCGTCGCGTCGCTTGCACCCGCGCAGCCAACAAACGTTAACGCCCACCATGACGATCATAGGCAAGCTGATAGGGACACTTAGCTTGCTCGTCGTTTACCCACACAACCACCCTCACATCGCTTCTAATGAATGCCTCACCCAGAGCTACATCGGAACATATGGCTCCCAGGATGTGTTCATCCCTCCTGAATCATGCGTCAACTCATTTGCTCCAGCGGCTGATATTCCCCCAGTAGACGTTCACCCGAGTACCGAACTCGTATGGGTCGAGCAAGCAGCGCTCGAACAGCACCTCCTAACGGAATGCCCCTTCTCATTACCGTCTCTTCAGAGGTATCTTGCTACTCTCCCCGACCCCAACTCTACTACCTACGGCATACATGCGGATGCTCAGCAGCTCCTATCTGGCCCTATTGACAAACGCCTTCTCTACCATACTTCCACTTCCGCCCTTCTCGCACTTTCTTCGGCACACACCAGAGAGTTGTCCCTCATACTCCCGCCCACGTGGCGCATATACGTGCTCCCCTCGATCCCATTCCCCTTCCTCCCCGTTCCAGAGCAGGCAATAGCACGCGTGCGCGACATCCTCTCCTCCCTTAGATTCAATCCAGATGTTGCGAAGATCGTATCCAACATCTCTATCCCTCAAGTTCGGAACGACATCCGCTTCCTCACGGGCGAGGACGGCAAATCTAAGATCCAGAGCCGTCACTCGTTTTCCTCGGGTGCACGTATCGCGGCAGAATGGCTTACAGTCCGCCTCGAAGAGACGGGCGCAGATTGCGAGTTGCGGCCTTTCCTGCCTGGGTTCTCGCCAAACGTTATCTGGTACGGCGTGTTTCCCTAACACTTTCTCCGCGCAAAACGTCATGTGACAAATGGGTTTCGTGAACTAGCCGTTACCCATCGACAGAGGACACCACCGAGACGGTCCTCATCAGTTCGCACTATGACAGCCGAGGTTCGTTTGGCAGCACGCGAGCGCCGGGTGGTAACGACGACGGCTCTGGAACGGCAGGCCTTTTGGCCATTGCACGTACAATCAAACGCCTCGGTGTCAAGTTTCGCTCAAATGTAGAGCTTGTCGTATTCGCCGGTGAGGAACAGGGGTTGTTTGGCTCGCGACACTACGCTCGTACGTCCTTTTTTTTGTGTTGCGAGTGTTTCACGACTTATAACTTCTTTGCAGAGGAAATGCGTTATGCGAACAGAAACCTAACATTGATGATACAAGCTGACATGATTGCATACCGTGAACCAGGGGAGCCGCCGCAGCTCGGTCTCCCTGAGATGTATGCTTCATTGAGCGTAGTCCGAATGCCGATCACTGAACACAACGTTTCAACAGCATCGGCACACCAGAAGCAACACAACTCGTTGCCAACATTTCTACCATCTACGCCCCCGAGCTTGTCGTTGGATTCACCCCGGTTCGTCTTTGGTTCATTATTATGCAGAGCCGAAAGTTGACACATCTGTCGTAGGCATGCTGCAGTGACCACCAGGCGAGTCTCGCTTGGTCTCTGTTTCATGCTCGGACCAAGACTGACGAATTATTATCTCATCGTAGTCCTTCCATTTTCAGGGGTACCCTGCTACCCAAGTATTTGAACGAGCGGGACTGATTGCCGATCCGATGTACCATAACAGTGGTGCGAGATTTTCTATTCTAACGTGAATCAGCGACTTTCTTACCATACATAATAACGGAAGGCGATGTCAGTGAACGTATCGGATACGATTTCGAGCAACTCAAGAGCATCGCAAAGGTTCAGGTGAGACAAGAAGTCGTTTGTTTGAAGTCACGTGTCGGCTAACTAATCAACAGTTTGCAACTCTCCTCCACGTTGCTGGATTCGATTTATCGTAGATGGCCTTTGACATCGCTGAAAGGGGACACTTAGATTGAAAATAGTTCTTATTGTTATTCGTTGTGCGAAATAATTGGACTCAACGAGTTTGGCCCTAGTGTATACGTGTCCAATCTCACTTCTCCAATCAGTAGATGCGTTGCAATAACAACGTACACTGTTTCCCATGAGACAACGCTAACTCGAACAGGTGGATGTAGAGACCCTCTGAGACTAGATGAGGTACAGGCACAGCTTTCGAGCCTGTCGCAAAGGACAAAGGATAAGTACCACAACTGGCCACACCGGTTAGATACCTATATAATTGCGAAGGGTATGCTAGCAGCAATTCAGATTATTCCCCCAGTATACCGTCAGCTTAGCACCTGCACCAATCATGGCTGTCTCAGTATTTGACAATCAACTCGTCGAGAACTGGATCACGGGCCCGCCAATGGGTGGCTCCCTAGAGACGGGG
This sequence comes from Russula compacta, assembly GCA_022376555.1. Taxonomy (NCBI): domain Eukaryota; kingdom Fungi; phylum Basidiomycota; class Agaricomycetes; order Russulales; family Russulaceae; genus Russula; species Russula compacta. The sequence goes on from WTXH01000012.1 coordinate 153,899, forward strand.
TGGCCACAAGCATTTCATATCACCCGCCAAATGTTGTCAGGATCACACGAGGGAGCACCACATCTCCGATACGAATTTTGTGACATCGCCACTCATGCAGGCCAAGATATGGAGGCAACAGACAGCAGCGGTATACCGCCGTGTCTTCGAAGGAAGCTAATGCGTCACGATGGTATGGCCTGCAAATGTTCTGACGATGAGCTTCACGTCCATTGGGCTGATGGTCAAGTGCTACTACGACAGACAGGTCGAGTCGGGCGAATCGTTGTTGCAAGGCGCTTGAAGGAATAGACGCGATGACGCTCCCCAGCGCCGTGTCCGGCGACTCGGAGGACTGGCTACAACCCGACAACCGCGGCGATGAAGATAAAGATGAAGCACAGCCTGGAGTAGCACGGTCTGGGGAAGACCCACCACGCGTGCGATGGTTCCAAGAGAGAAGACCCCGGCGGTGCTACAGTAGCGCGACCCCGAACCAAAGTTCACCCACATTCCAGAAGGAAAACGGAAGGGCACCGGAAACGATGCCATACAGCCGCAACGAGGGGAAAGCAAGAATGTCGACAGTACAGTGATTTCTGTCATGATACGGCGACCATGACGTGAAAGCTTCCTGCAAACACAGATGGACCTGGAATGCCCTTGCATGGCTGTGCCACCTGTATCGATCCATTTTGCTGAGGCACACCCCTTGCCCTTGGGAACGCCGAGACTATGAGAGAAGGAGAGAAGTTTGGCTGCATCATGAGGTACTCGCAGATATTAATAGTAGTCCAAGTCCACTGCGCCGGAGATTTGGGCGCTCCATTTTTTTTTCTTGCACGGGCCTGTATCAAAATACCTTTAGTTTATCTTGTAGGAGGGTGAGACCACCAAGAATGACAGTAGTTTGAAAGTGTAAAGTGGCGTAGCGCAGTGGCGTATTCAGTACAATTACATAATACCGTTCTTCGTATGTGTTCTGTCCTGAGACGCGCTTGACCGACCTCGACTTGGGAACTCAGAGTGACGCGCCATGGTACGTTCTGCTTTGTTGTTCAACCAGTTTATAGACGTTTGATTGCACCTCTCCAGCTAATATTCTCAGTTTTCAAGACGCTCACCGATCAGCGCGTCACGGTCGAACTCAAGAATGACCTGTCCATCACGGGCACCCTGAAATCCGTCGATCAGTAAGTCCTACTGCCCTCTTGCCCCCCCTTCTCTCTCCAGTATCAACGTGCGGATATTCTTTGATAACTGTATTTTTGGTAGGTTTCTAAATATTCGCTTGGATGCGATTGAAGTGTCGGACCAGGCGAGGCATCCTCACATGGTGCGCCTAACATCATGTTTGGACTTTCGAGTTCGAGAGTCACCGCCTCACCTGCGCCCCTGTCCTAGATGGCAGTGAAGAACTGTTTCATACGCGGTTCCGTCGTGCGATACGTCCAACTACCCGCAGAACATGTCGACACTCAACTACTAGAAGACGCAACTCGAAGAGGTAAGTTCCGTTTCATGCTACGCTATAGGTGCAACGATTTCATGTCTAATTACCGCCCTATCGCTGTTAGAGGCTGCGAGTCAAGGCAAGCGGTGACCATAGTTTATCCCGTAGCTATATCGATTCATTATGTCCCTCGCTATCCCACACATCTACCTATTGTCACAATATACATCACATCCAAACAGCTATCATGGGCCAGAGGCTGGATAACGCCAAACTTTGACTGTGCCGTCGGCGCTGGCAGTGATCAATTCCCCGGCCTCCGTGGGGTGATGTTCCGTCCATGTGACGACTTTTTGATGTACCTTCGGTGGTGGATTGGGATTGAGAGGTTTGGCCTGCACCAAGATATGCTCAGATAAATGGCAGGGGTGTGCATAAAAATGCAAGAAGGCTCACGTCAAGAAGGTCCCAGGCCCAAATGGCACCGCTTTCATCTCCTGCAACGACGCTTGCCTCACCATGCCCGAAGCAGGTACGACAACGGTATGAAGTGTGGACGTGGCCAGAAAAGTCATTGAGCATCTTCCCGGTGATAGCATCCATGAGGCGAATGTGCCCGTCCAGCGTCATCACGAGATAGGTCGACTCATCTTGAGTGGGGACGACGGAAGTGACGGGTTCTGTACAATACGCCATATTTGCGAAGGGTTTTTGTAGAGGAATGAGGTGGTGGCGCACGTACGACCGATATAATCTGCACGAAGCTCGCCCTTGCGCAAGTCATACGTCCGGACGTGGCCATCAACAGAGCCGGTCATGATCCTCGAAGATCCAACATAGAGCGCTTGAACCGAGTCGCGGGCCTCCTCCAATACTTGTAACGGCTGGCGATTCTGAGCACTAGATCGGCTCCAAATGTGAAACGCAAGCAAGCATGATTGGAACTAGGCTCACCGGAGATCCCACAGTTTGACAGTAGAGTCATAGGAACCTGTACGATTGCACGTTGCTGAGGTGTGACCATCGACAAGAGCACCCGAAGTGAAGTGACTTACCACTCGCCACGACGGAGGCGTCAGTATTAAACTCCACCACATTAATTTTTGTCAAGTGGGCGGATATCCTGCGAATCGTGTTTCCGGTAGTCACATCCCAAACAAAGACTGATCGGTCTCCGCCCGAGGAGACGAACTTGGTATTGTCATGTGCACTACATGCGATCGAGGGCGTGAGAGGGGATGAGAAAACGCGCACGGCCCCATGATTGATAGCGAAAGACTTACACTGAGATTGATAGAACCTCGTAACCGTGCGCCGAATAGGTCTTGATCTCTGTGCCCAAGTTGGGGTTGCAGAGACGGACGATCCGATCTTGGCCGCCGGTGAGGAGATATTTCGCGTTTCCCTTGGCGTACCGTGCGACGTGAACGGGGCCTTTGTGATTCTGTAGGGTGATGTGTAGCTCACGCGCGAGGGGCTCAGGACCTCGGGATGGAGCCATGAGGCCGCGTTGGAGTTGAGTTGAATGAACGTTCTCCCGATGGCGAGGTGGTTGAGGGGGGCACTGCGCGGACCGGAGATCCGGAATTCTCGTCCGGACCGAAGACCGCGCGACTTGCTCTTCACACTCATGCAATGGCCAAGAGATCGCTGTCTCCGGCTCACCTCCCGCAGGCAAAGCGTACACAGTTGTCCGCACCTTCTACATCAACTTTTACTCCTCCAGTGCAATCCAGCAGCTTCGAAAACTTATACGACGAACTCATTCTCCATATTTTCATATTCCTATCCTACACAGATCTCTGCACGATTCAAATAACCAATCGCAACTGGGCTCGGCTGTCGCTCGACAACCAGGTACATAGCACATTCCATCTCGGCAACCATTTTTTGCGCGGTCACGTTGAACATTTGGGATGTCTTCTCTTGTAGCTGTGGAAGAACCTCTACTTGCGCGAGTTTGGCAGGCTCCGCTTGAGGGGTCCTAAGGGTTTCTCAGGCCGTAGAGATGGGCGTGAAACCAAAAATCTCCCCAGTCGCGTGGCCGCGGAAGAGATTCAGGATTGGAAGCGCCTCTTTCGCATTAGCGCAAACTGGCGTAACGGTACGCTGACCCGGCGCCTTTGATATGTGAGGAGCATGTTACTAATTCCCTTTTCAAGGTCGCTGTCACACGTCTACCCTGGACGAGACGTCGACATTTCCACTCAGCACCACGCCTGCACAGCAAATCGGCACGTCCGGACAGGAGCAGGGGCTGAACGCACCGCGGATCACCTTGGCCGGCAAATACACCATCATATCCTCCCCTGGATTGTCACATTCCCCATCCATCCTCGCTCTTTCCCCTTCCACTTCGAAACACGTCATTCACATTGCACCTATCCGTACGCAACAGCCTGTTCGGATCACAGCGTTCGCTGTTGACCAATCATCTCGGACGAGCGCGAATCTACATATCGCAGCATGCATCTCGAATGGAGATATTTATGTGCACGAGCTACATTCTTCCTCTCGCAAGCACTACTATGCGCCGCCATTCCAGACTCCACGGATAGTACCGATCATCCAAGCCGCTTTCTGCCACCCTGTGCTGGTCACGCTCTCGGAGAGCTTTTCTCTCTCTGTGTACGACCTCACCCATGAGGCGATGCAAGTCGTCCATGTGCTCACGTCATTCACGTCATTCCCCCCCTCTTCTCTTGTGTTGACCATGCCTGAATCCCAAACATACAAGTTGTTGTTGACTTACGCCAGTCCGGTTTACCCAGCACACTGGAGCGTAGGCGTTACGGAGGTCATTCTCCCAGGCGCTACCTTGCACCATACACCGACTTTACCTTTCACATCACCTACACGGCCGCCGTCACTGCTCCTTTCCACTCGCAGCACGCGCGCGTTCGATATCCCCGCGGGTTGGATCGACGAAGCCAAGTTACGTGTCGTGCGTGAGCAATGGGGTCGCAAAGTTGGGAGTGTAGCCGGCACGCAGACGGACGGCAGATGGGTCGTCCTCGCGCCGGCGTTGCCAGGGGAGGCACGCCCACCGGGTGGATTTACACCTGCTAGCCTTCCATTGCAGTTGTATCGTCTCTCCTTGCCGCCACTCCGTGCCGGCTCAGGGGCAGCACCAAAGCTCACCTTTGTGCGGAGTCTGCTCGGACAGACGGGCCCGGTGAGTGCGCTCGCGCTTGCAGATGGCCGCTGCGTCAGCCTCGGCGTTGACGGGAGGGTTTGGGTGTGGGATTTGGAGAACGGATGGGGGACCGAGGTCGCATCTTCGGCGAGCGCCTCGAGTGGGTCTGAACCCGGTGAAAATTGTCTCTCGACCTCAACCTTAGGAAGTACGATCGCATTTGACGAGCGTAGGATCATCACCACGGGTGCAGGGGGGAGTGTGGTTGTGCGAGACTTTGACGTCTGATCCGTTCATGATGATGTAGAGATGCCGTGTGGTGTATGTCACGTGCAGATGATAGTAATTACACACTTCTGGTTTCTGGGGGACTTGCCAGTTTGCCTTTTCATTTCCTTCGACTGCCTGCGCGCTGCGCACCTGCTTCTCGCAGCACGGTTCTCTCGTTATCACTCTGTGCGCTGTCGGCGGCATAGACCAGTCAGGCAAGTCCTACTCCAGCCAAACGTGGATGTCATCCCGAGTGGACTCTGCTATCCCCACTCGGCTGTCTTCCATACGAAACGAGCTGATCGGAAAAAAGTTACGAGTGGTGGGCAAGTATGTCCCGAATCAGGCTGACCATACCCTTCTCGTAACTCTGGCGCTCACATCACTTTCCCCATCCCCCCCCCCCCCTTCCCCCCACTTTCTTTCTCCCAGGGTACTGAACCATGACGTCAGATCTTCCACCATCCTCTTGTGGAACGATGGTCACATCGTCCTTGCTGATATCTCGCTCTGTCTGCCCACAAAGGGCAGCGTGCCGTGGCTGAGAGAGCCCAGGAGCACAGTGACCCTGCTTGGCTATCTGGAACCATGCCAGGTGACGTCTTATTACCTCTGCCCGGGCGCGTGCCCTCAATGGGGAGACTCACGGGGTTGGAGGCACCGCGTGCCCCAGGCAGGCAACCGAAATGCGCTTGCCGGAGCTTATACCAGCGCAGCTGCCCCATGAAGATATGGTGCTCATCACGCATATGTCGTTGCAGGCGATCTTGGTGCTCGATTCCCCGAATGTGGATCTTAGGCTTTGGAATGAGACAGTCGCGGAGATGGAGGCTTCAGGTAAGCATGCTGGAGTTGCGCTCTCTGCCGCTACCCGGGTGGGTGTGGCTCGCCCACACGGATTCCCTCGGGCTTCTCTTTTTCTTTTTTTTTTCTTGACTGACGAGGTTATTCACGACCTATTGTGCTAGGCGTGCTATGAGGAATGTGAACGCTACTTTGTCACAGAAAAAATCTGTGTGATGGAACTGCCACAGCGCGGTCCCCTGCCGGCATGAGCGTGGTTCCTGCATGTTCACGTCCCGACAGATGCTCAGACTCGGTGGATTCGCACGTTCATCTGCTCATGGGTGGTGATTCTTTTGCGAGTGTGATATTGTCTGGTGCACTTGCTTGGGTGTGCCAGATCGATGAATGGGTGACGGAAACCGCTAGCTGCGCATGCCGAGGCAGATGGGCGGAGTTGTCATGGATGCGGTTCTGGATAGATAAGCAATATATTTCTCCTTGTGTGTATGCAGTGCGGTACTTTTGAGGGAGCAAAAAGAACAGGACGTGGTGGAAAAATCAGATCGGAATGGTGTCAAAGGCTGATAATGTGCCACGTTCATGCCGGACTCCCCGTTTTGGATTTATGCGTGCAAGCCGCAAGTCCGCGTGATGTGGACCAGCAGGTGGTTTACGTGCGGATTCGTTAAGGGGGCCACAGGCGCCACATTTGGCTTTCTTCTCGACGTTCGATTTCACCCACACTCGAGTTTGAGCGTCACTACAAGTTCTGAGGGTCTGAGCTGAGACTTGGCAGTCGGGGCCCCAGGACTGCCCCAGGTGCCCGAGGGCGAGGGCCTTCGGGTCCAAGTCGCGAGATGAGCCCGGGAGATTGGCGAGGACGGGCGTCAGTCAGTCATTTACAGATTTTCGGAAGTTTCTGAGGAGCCAAACCGGCGATATCGCTGTCTGCATCAGCTGAAGGAGAGAAATCTGCATGAAGAGTGAGGGAGAGCGAAGCGAGCAAGAGAGTCGAAGAGGAAGACAGGCATGGCTCGGCCATGGATCGGAAGTCGGACAAGTCAAGCAAGCAGGGACCCTTTGGATGGATCTTTTATATGCGCGCTTGTACGAGAGACTGGCTTGCCTCATGTCGTGCGACGGTGTGCAGTGCAGCCGGCCAAAGGGCAAACAAGCCAAATCCTATCCTTTGTCGGATTTCATCTCATCCTTTCTTCTCCCCTCCTCCCTCGACTCCCTCCTCTCTCCCCTCTCCCCATTCCTATCATCACTTCCTCATCACCACTGCCTTGTCCTCCTCCTCTACGCTTACCGTCCTCTAAAGTCCGCCTCGTCTGCCTCGCCTGCCGCCACATCCGCGCTCATCTGGCTGCCACCTGCCCTTTCACTAGAGTCCTTTCATGGCCCTTCTCCTCCCTCACCCTTCCCAGCCGCGCCGTCTCGCCCACCCAGCCAGTCATCTGCTCGTCGATCGTCCCCTCGACGACCACTGGCAATACTCCCGCTTTCCCACTTCCTCCGATCGCCTTGGCTGGCACGCCAGTTTATCCCCAGAGCCCCTCCTCGATTCCCCAGCCCGGTACGATCCCCTCGGCTGCCTCACACACGACGAGCGTGTGATGGCCCGGAAAGCCCTCTGCTCGTCCTTCACTCCCCGCTTCTTCCCCAGCAACGTCGCGCGAGGCGTCCTCAGCGATGGCACTTGGACCACCGAGCACCCCAGCGTTCATGCGTTCCTCCAGTCTCCCTCTCCCCGCCCTTCTCTTACATCTAGAACATCTGCTGCCATATATTCTCTCGCGGCCCTCCACGTATTCTACAGCCCTAGTCACCCTGCGTATGGCGCATTTTGGCGTCCCGACATCAAAGAGTGTACCGCAGTGTTCGTGCATCAAGTCGTCAGTACGTGCCCCATTCTCCTCTTTTCAACACTTGCTCGAGCCTTACTCGCGTCCTTCTTTCAGCCATGAAACCCTCACCCATCTCGACAGCCCCAATCACTTGGTTGGGCGTCCACGATATGCTGTGGCAGCTCACAGGCGTCCAGAAGGAGTACTTCAAATCACAAGGTGGAAAGACGACACCGTTGCCCCTTGTCCCTACGCGCCGTTCGCTCAGAAAGCGCAAGCCAGTGCAGGCGCTTATTCAAGAGCTTACGGTCAGTACTAGGGAACCTTCAGAGGTTCCCGAGCCACCACGCAAGAAGATCAAGACAACCAAGTCGGACGAGAATGAAAAGGCCTCGGAGACAACGTTAGTCGTCCAGCTCGATCAATCGGACATGTCAACGGAAAACAAGGCGGGACTGTCTGAGCTACCGGCGCACACCAAATCCACAACGCCGTCCTCGCAGGAGACGCGGGTGAATGCAGATGCCACTCCTAGTCCGCTCACTATCACTTCCTCCCTACCATCCGAATCCCATGCTCCGGCAAAGGACGACGTCACTCAGGCGGGCACGTCACGCGCACGCACCAAGGATGCGCAGGAAAGAAAGCACAGACCAACTCAGCGCCTTCTCGTTCCTTCGCGCGCCGTACCCGCGAACGATCGCCATCGTTCTCCTCCGGCTCATCCACGGCTGTTTCCGCCGCCGGAGATAATTCGAAGCGTGCCCGTTCTTCTTCGTCCGCCTCCTCCACCAGCACGACCGTAGACGCCGAAACGGGTGCCGGTAGCAAGCGTAAAGGCAAGGAAAAGGCTACCGTAGTTCCAGAAGAGGAAAGTGGGGCAGAAGAGGAGGAGGATGAAGACGAAAGGGCGGGAAAGCGGTCAATCCGAACCAGACGCTCTTCCGTCCGAGAGACGGCAGGGCCCAAACCCTCGAGGAAGCCAGGCGGCACGACTAGTTCCCGAAGTTCCGCGGAAATCGATAAACCTGCAGCGGCAGCAGCAGCAGCGGAAGCCCCTCGAAGGGTGAGAAACCGCGCGCGGGTGACATCATCGCGATCTCGAAAGTCGCGCAGATCCTGACTAGGCATGACTATTTGGCGCCCGCTGCCCTTGGGTTTTGACTTGTGTGTGTTATCTTGGTGTATTGTCGCGATTGCTCCTGTACCATTCAATCCGTGAGTTTTTTTTTTTTAATGTCATTTAGCGTTCCTGAACCCTAATTTTGGCACGCCCAGGTGTATATTGTTGGGTTTCTCGGTTTCTCCTTCTCCTTTCACGCACCTCCCCCATCTTCATCTTTCATATTGTGCCTGAAGAGCACGTGAGCTACCATCTCATTTAGAACTTCGCGTCGCGTCTGCGTCGGTCACGCGTAAATCACGTGTTCGCGACGTCGCATCATCCGGATTACACATACACTGCTACCTGCGTTCCCTGTTCGGTGGCTGCCTCAACTCCCCCGTATACATATTACCCCTCGTTCACCCCATACCTGATCCATCGTTCCCATTTCCCCCCGTGTACAACAACCATCTCGCACATCGTTTTGCTTTCGCACTTAGTTCTGTTGCATCGGATCGGAATGAAATCTTGTGCTCTCTCACCTAGCAGTATCACCACCCACTGCGTACGTACTCCACGCGCTACTTACCCGCGTTGAGGTTTCCTCTTTTTCCTAGCCATTTCCCTCCTTGATCTTATACTTGTAGCCCCGGGTATTGTACCACGGTAGCTCACTGCGTCTGGGACAGAATCAATGATCATTTTATTCATCCGTGCATTGCTTGTTCCCACCGGCATCCTACGTGATGCCCCATCCTTACATGCCTGACTTTGATACCACGATCCCTGCTGATCTATATGATGGTTCGGGATATAGTCAATTACCCTCCCGGCCCCCTTGTACGTTATGATTATACTTATCGTCGCATTGTACGACGTCTCACCTTCTCACGATGGTGCCACCCTTCGAGCTCCTTTTTCTTTCGGAAACATCTCTAAATTACCTTATGTACTCCAGCCGTGACATGAATACCTGAAGGGGTTTTATGCCAAATCTTTGGGGCATGTCAACGACTTAACAAAAGGATGTAATCTTATTTTCCACCATTTTGGGACAACGTTCTCATGTGTAATGATTACACTTGTTCGTTCATTGTAACGGGACTCCATCGTCCTAAACCTAGGGGGCGGCAGGGAGTGAATCCTATCTGGCCCAACCACTGCAGATGAAGTCAGAAATGTCTGTACACGGAATAATGCACTATCATGATAAGGAGGTGTCACCGAAGCGAAGCACCCTCGAGCGCGAGGCCCACTACCCAGTGGCAAACGTCTAAACACGCGCCCCCCGATCAACCCTTTTCGAGCGCATTCATACAGTTACCGTATGAAGGCAAGACTGAGAAGTCAGTGGACTGGATGCCAAGTCTGGGGGGGGTGCCAATGGAGCCCTGAGCAGTTGATTGAGGCCGAAAGCGTGGTCCCCGTCACGGGTGGGCCCTAATGGCCTAAACGGCTGCATGCGTTTTCAAGTTCAAAGTTGCACGGGTGGCTGGTGCATGCTCGGCATGCTCAGCACGTTCAGCAGCGTTAACCAGTTATTCCGAAAGTGGAAAAAAAAAACATTGGGTGGTTTCGTTGATATTGTCAGCAGACAGAAGTAACAGCTCAGAAACATGGGGTTTTGCACGGTTGGATGCCAATGTGGGATATGTGGATGAGGACGAGGCGGGCGAGATGATGCGAGTCGATGCGAGGTCGATGATATTAGGGGCTCAATACGCCAAATCGATCCGGATCTTGTCCTCATCGCTGGTCGGCACTTGCAACTATCGTTACATCAATTCGCCTATATGATTATGATCGCTTGGCCTTCATCGGGCCCGTCCCATCCCCGCACCGGCACTGATCGCATGCGATGTCGCCCTCCACCACCGCAAAAGCTCAAAGTGTGCTATTTCGAAAAAGAAAAAGAAAAAAATATCTGAGGACTCGGAATTCGGTCATTACGATGTGAACGACGAATGATAAATGATAAATGGAATGTCGGAAATATCAGTGAGGGAACTTCAATTGTTGAACTTGGTTCGGACCTAGACCGGTCACGGCATAGGACGGACGCCGCAAATTTACCAAGGGGATCCTCGGAGGGCGTACAGCGAATACGTTTTCTTTATTCCCTGGACCTTACCTCGTTGGTTTCACCGTCACCCTTATCGAAGTTTGCATCGTCGCCTCAGAGCAAAACGTGCCCGTCGGCCTCTTTGCGTTCTCCGTATCGTATTAAAGAGAATGTCTAATCTAAGATAGAGGTCAAGACCTGGCCCCAGCTCGATGATCGAGCCGGGGGTGGGGGACTCTGCCATTGCCGGGGGCTACAACCACTATAATCTAAATAGTCTACGGTTGAACCCCCCCTTGACCTATACACTGGTCACGAAGGACAATGGCGCCATCCATGATTTTTTTTGTGATTCTCTTTTGAGATTGTTTCCTGAAAGAGCCATAACCTGGGCCCCTCATAAACGCACCCACTGGCATGTCCTAGCAAGGCCTAGCTCTAGCTGTCCACGAAGTGAGTTACGGGGTTAAGAGGGCACCGGTGCAAGCGGGACGAGCGGCGCCGCAGTGTTTCGAGCGTATGTATTGTACTCTGTACGGTATGAGATGCATAACTGGTGACAATAGATTCATTTGCTTCGTTTACTTTTACAAGCAAGTGACGTGGCGCCCCGGAGCTGCTGCTCGAATGTACAGGCTTATGCGGGAGGAACCGGAATGTGACCTCATGGTTGGATGCCAACCACTGCCAAGTAAACGTGTACGTGTTGTTTCATGGTCAACCATCAAGGACCAACGTCAATCCTGCGCTCCTACCACGGCCTACCACGGCCTAGTAGTCTAGCACATCACCACCACCTCTGGGTCTTCGTCAGCCTCTTTTTATGTTTCCTCCCCTTTTTTTTTTCTTCCTTCTCCTGGCCAGTTTACTAATTCACTAGTAGGCTAAAAACCGCCGAGACAAACCACAGCCGAGTCGTAGTGCTACAGTATGCTCTATTAGCATAAATAGAGTTCTAGGGTTTTCTTTTTTCTTTCTTTTCTTTGCCGTCTTGTCTTCATCGTCGATCGGGCTTTTCTAACTTGGTTCAAGTTCTTCTCACCGGAACGGAACCATCGACACACAAGAAGCAGAAATCGCCGGTCTGTCGAGGCTCGAGGACCCCGACCAGCCCTCCACACCCCGACTCCCAACATGGATACAGGCCGGCCTCGTGTCTTGCGATTTTGCGAGTTGCTGAGTTGCGGACTGCAAACTTGGGTTGTACCGTTAGCGGGGACGAACGGTGTCCTTGGTGTTTCTTCTTGCTGCCATTGGGCTAGTCGCGTCGGCACTATCGTTTTTCCCGTTCACTTGTTTCGTTGGTCGGCTGACTGGCTGACTGGCTGACTGGCTGATTGGTTGGCTGGAAACACACTGCTCCATTTTGCACTCCGGCGGCTAACGTACTAACAAATGCATCTCTCAACCCCCGTCCAACGCCGCCGCCACTAATGATGTCTTGCTGCGCAAACCTCATTCAGAGTTTCTCCGCTCGGCCCGACGTGGCTTTAGGCTGGCCTTTAGGAATGGCTTCTAGGAATGGCTTCTCTTCATGAGGTCTGCACTGTGGGGCTGCACCACGTGCAACTCCTATCGAGGGCTCTATTTCTGATCGACACGCGGAGACTTTTTGTGGTCAGTTCTTGAATCAGATGAAAAGAAGTGGGGGAGTCGCCGACGAGCGCCTGGGTAATAAGAGGGGGTAAGCTTGCTCAGCAGCCAAGCCTCTCTATTGCTGTCACGGTGAAGGCGACGACTGTTCTCATGCTACCGCTGCATTAAACCCCCAAGGGGGTAAATACTGGCCTCTGTCTCGAGTCGAGGGCTGAGGGTCTCAACTGGTGTAGCCTGCATCTAGGCTGATGCCGTCGATGCCGTTCTGAATTCGATGATCGATCGATCGATCGGGCATCACCGCTCCATGATTTTTTCCTGTCTCTGCTTTGTGGCTGGCCGGAGGCCGGAAAGAGGCACGGGGATGGGGAGGGGAGGGGAGGGCGCAGGAGGGGAAGAGAAAGTTGGCGTCAATCAAGGGGAGCAGCCGATCTCACCATCAGTGATGATTTATCAAGTGATGATTTCAAAACAAGACTTCCTATCCGCCAAGTTCGGGAAGTCTCATTGATGGCAAGGAGACGAATAAGAGCACGACTGGCGGTCGGGCTGGGCCATATAGTCTCTACTTGGCAAGCGGAGTTGTTTCTTTCAGCAGGCCAGACAAGACCGGACCTACGCTTGCGTTTGGGCAGCGGTGACCCTTCTACACCCCATCTCTTTCGATTCCCTGCTGTTATGACTTGTATGCCGTTTTGTAGTGACTGCAGCCTGCGACGACTTTGGGGTGAATACCGCATGTACGATGAACTGTCCTCTCTGGCTACTCCATATGGCGTGAGCCTGCACGAGACAGCGTCATTACCGCTCGGATCGAGTTCTTTTTCACTGACTCAAACACGAACGCCACGAAACGTGGCCGCGATCTGTAATTTTCTTCACACATAAGCGCGAGTGGTGCAATGGCGGGTGGAAATTGTGTTACTGTAATCACTCGGAATTCAGCTTCGATGGAGAAGACGTGTCTCCATTAAACTCTATATGTTGTACTATGGTCTGGTCACCCGTTTTTCGACCCATCGAGGGTCGTCGAGACCGCACTCGGACCCGCGATGGGTCAGTACCATCCAGTAATCGTCCACGCTGTCACAACCACACCGCGGCCGCGGATCAACCAAGGCAGCCAGGCGTTATTCTAAATCACCGGACCCACTCATGGCCTATTTTCGGTCTTCATCATCAAATCCACGTAATAACGGCATAACGTGTATTTTAAGTGTTACATACCATAACCGGCTTCCCCTGGCATGCCCTTCCAATACTGGTATCGTACTAAGTTTTGAGCACTGTTGAGTGCTAGAGACGGTACACGAGACGCGTCCAGTCGTTCACCGACGAGTCCTTCCTTCCCAGGCTTCCCCTCAAACACCCGCCTACGGTGCCTGTGGCTTGCTGCTCATCGATATACTTAGCAACCCTTGGCATCAGAATTATCCATGGCCGTCCCTTGCCCCCTCCAATCAGTCAACATGAAATCGCATAGCAACAGATTATCTTTTCTCCCTAAAACGCGCGAGAGGGTTTCCAAAGGGCCAAGGTTCATTACGAGTCTATCGAGCGTTAGATCAAAAAGTGGGCATGCAGTACGAGCCCGCGTCGAACGATTCCTGGTTTGGAGCAGTTATAAGCGAATGAATTAGGATATCAATTTCTAGGGGTTGCCTGTCGCCCGATGATGGACATGAAAAGAGGCAAACCCTAGAGACGTAGTAGATGACACCTCTTGCGTATGCGTACTGACGTCTGAGGATGAACGCAGTTGACGGTCTGAGGTTCTGTCTCGTCTCACGCGGGGACAAATCCGAGGGCTCGGCTCGTGGAACACCAACTTTGAGGGAGTACTGACGTCCAGATCCCCTTGCGGTTGATCCGGAGCCGAAAACAACTCAACGACGACGGCGCGCCATGACTACTCTTTCTTTTCCCCATTGGTCTGTCCAAATCTCTGTGTTCGTCATTCGAGCGACAGTGTGCACTATGGTCTCGACAGCGCGTGCCTGTCCATCTCCGACCTCAAGGACGAGACAACCATCTGGGGTGAGGACGCGGCCATGGGCGACCAAACGGGCGATATCCATATAAAAGGTAAGACCACCACTGTCCGGTGCCCCCGGTGGATCACCCAGGAGCGCCGCGGGATCCTCAAAGTCTCGCACAGATTTGTCCAGATTAGCATACTGGTCTCGAGGAATGTAGGGTGGATTGGCAGTGATGATATCAAATGGCCGCCAAAAGGACAGCTTCTCGATGAGTTTAGGGGTATCACGGACATCAGCGTGCAGAGGAATGAAAACGTTCTTCGTAGCAGCAGTAGGTGGGGCCAAAGATGTAGTTGGAGAGCTAGGACATCGGACCGAGTGGGTCTGTGGGTGAAGAAGTCCCAAATGGACGAGCGAGGCGTGCGCAAGAGCGTTGTCCCTTGCAAGCTGCAGTGCTTCCAGGGACGTGTCAATCCCGACCACGTAAGCCGAACCGGGAAACCATGTTGCGCATAGGAGAATGGGTATACAACCGGATCCCGTGCAGAGATCGAGCACGTGAGCGGGCTTCTGCGGAGAAGGTGTGATGGTGTGCGCGAGGCGCATCGTCCACTGTTCCGTTTCAGGACGTGGAATTAAAACGGGGGACCGAGTGAGGATGTCAAGGGGACCAAAAGGCTGCGTGCCTTCAAGAGACAGCATTTCATCAGCAGTTTGGTTGTGAGGGCGGCACATCGCACGTACCGAGAATGTATTGCAAGGGTTCACCGCGGATGCGCCTTGAGAGCATTGATGAGAGAGATGGAAAACGGTATATTTTTGCGCCCTCGGCAGAGTGAATAGCTTGCATCAGCCATTTTAGCTCTAGACGCGCACTATCGCTACCAATACGGCTTCCGAGAGCGGTGACGAGTCGTGCAATGTGTATGGAACGAGGCATAATAGGAATGCGGGCCGATGTCCGAAACACGACAGGGAGGGAGGTGATAAAGAAGACTCAAGTCAAAGGATGTAAATGAAAGAAGGGGTGGCTGAAGGACAGGTCGGTCGTAATGGGAGACGATGTATGATGGCGGAAGAGCGAGTGGAGTCAGTCGGCTGTCAGCGACAAAGCAAAAAGGGCGAGAGCGAAAGACGGAGCGAGGGCGAGGGGCGGAGAGGCGACGGTCGATGCATCGATCGTAGATCTGGGGAAGGGAGTCCGGGGTCCAGGATGGGCCAAAAAGGGGGCGCGGGAGGGGGATCGGGCCGAGTTGCCGAGGCGGAGTTAGGACCGAAGATCTGCCCTTGACTTGCCGGTGAGCTCACCTCGTCACCTCGCTGGCTCTCTGGCCTGCTCGCTCGTCCACTGGCACCGTTTGACGCTCGACACGGCGCTCGACGGCCACCGACGGTCTGTCCCTTGCGTCCACTTGACTTGTCCACGCTTTCATTTAAGTTCTCTCTTTACAGTCGCTCTCTTTTATATAAAATCGTCCTTCATCATCTCCCCTCCCCGGCCCGACGTGCCTCTCCCCCCCTTACATGTTACCCCCTTCCCCCCTTCTTGCCATCAGCCTGACGTCTCTCTCTCGAATGCCGTCCGTCATCCCATCTCAACTCAAACCCGTCATCCTACCCGGTCCTTCCGCAAGGCCCACTCGAACCTCTGTACCTCCACTATCCCCGCCCCCCAAGCGACGACGTCAGAACACAGCCACTGACACAGATCCATCCTCGCCGACGGGAGCAGGTCCCATTCGCAGCACGCGAAGGGACAAGGATGGCCCCAAGAAGAAGAAAGCCGCGAGAGCTTGCATCCACTGCCAGAGAGCCCACTTGACCTGCGACGATTGTACGTATCGCTTGCCGTTACTTTTTAGAACGTACTTATCTTCGCCGTCCTCAATCACGTGATTACTAGCCCGTCCTTGCCAGCGCTGCACCGGCGTGGCATGGCAGAGTCATGTGTCGAGGGTCATCGCAAGCGCGCAAAATATCTCCTGGGCGAAGACGAACTTGGTTCGTTACCCCGCTTCCCATCTCAACACTGCTCTTTTTGACCCTCCTCACACTCCAAACAGAGCTTCTCAAGGGCCAGAAAGCTGACGCTGCTAAAACTAAAAACTCGTCCCCGCCTACTCCAGCTCGAGCGCCCACCCCAAAGGCGCCTTCAGGCATGCATAATCCCGTTATCACTCCCTCAATCCTCGTCTCACCTGTTTGATTTCAGTCATGGATGGCTTCACCCCAGCGGACCCTCTATTCAGCACCTCCTTTGATGCGCCAGCTTTCTCATTCGGCTCTGAAGCTGCAAACCTCGAGTACTCCATCCTTTCTGCAATCCTGGGCAACCCTTCCGAGGGCAACCTTACTCTGGATTCCCACTCGTCTACCACACCATCACCCTCCGCCCATCCCTTCTCTGTTCCTCCATCAGATTACGCCACATCCTGGTCTGGTGGCCCCAACCCCAGCCCGTTGCTATCCTCTGAGGCTGCTAACTTCCTCGCCTCACCTTTTGTTGCAGTACGCAGCGTTCTGACCGTATTCAAAGACGACTGATTGACGCTTCATTCTACCGATCGCTCACAGACATGCTCTCGATCTTCCCCATCCGCCGACTTTCTTAGCCAGCCTTTCACCTCGCTCGATCCCTGTAGTAGTGCCACTACTTCATCTGCCCACACCCCACAGGACACGTTCACCGCCACTGCACCACAATCGGTTTCCTCAACGTCCCCTTTACAATCTGCGTTACATGCCCTTGCGCCCCGTTGGCCACCCTCTACTGCTGATTCGGCGTACGTGACTCAACCACCTTCATGCTTCATTACTCAATGCGACCCACAGCGGGCTCGAAATTTCTGGGCCCAAGACTGCCGAGGAAGTGTATGGGAGCATCACAAAACCATATGACTATACCGAAGGTTATCACTTCTTGATGAAAGTTCTTCCTTCCAGGTATGTGTCGAAGGCCATGGAGCCGATTATCATTGATTACGTTCTAAGGTTCGAGAAGAACGACATCCTCCGGATAGTGCGAGCACTAGCCATATTTCGGCCATCACTAATAGCCCTTCAAATGCCACTCACGGAGCAGGACGAGATCTTTGTCGAAAAATGTGTGCAACGAACGGTGATTGTAAGCAGCAAGATGGTGCCTTGCTTGATCTTGATGACTGAGCATCATGTGACCGTGACCTTTGCAGGAGTTGAACAAGCTCATATCCTACAGCGGGACTCCCACTGTCGTTTGGCGGAGGACAGGCGAGATATGCCTCGTTGGGCCCGAATTTTGTATGCTCACTGAATGGAGCAAGGAGGAATTACTGGGTACCAAGAAGTATATTTGGGAGGTGAGAGTCTTCGGTGCCTAGCGCAGCTGAAATTACTCACGCCTATACTTGTTCCTAGCTATTTGAGAATCAGTCAGCCGTGGAGTATTGGGAGAATTTTGCGACGCATGCATTCGAGAACACGGCGCAATCCGTCTACTCGCACTGCGTGTTGTTGAAACCAGACGGGACCCCTGTTCCCGCCACCTTTTGCTTCCACATCCGTCGAGATCTATTTGATTTACCGAGTCTTGTCATAGGTGTTTACTACTACTCCGGCCTCACAATGAATGGCACTGACGATCCCCTCTTTCCCCGCAACAGGTCAATGGCTTCCATTACTCTAGATTCTCACTCATGATCTTTTGGTTATCTTTATCATTTCACTCATGTCTCATCACACAAACCTTTCTGCTCTACTCTCTTATCTACATTACACGTCCCTATCTTCGTGTTTTCTTTCATGCTGTGTTAGTGTGGGGGCTTTTTCTCTGTACTATGTTTTTTCCCAGTGTATCATTGGCTATCCAGGATTAGGATAGAGAGAAGTATGAATGCAGGTTTTCATCCACAGGCCGCAGCTTACGATACCTAATGCCCATGTATGTATTAATGTGTCAATGCCACGCAAGCGTGAAACAAAAATAGGATGGCGTATGAGCTGAAACTGCGAAGGAGACCGTAGAACCTCAAGTCCCTAAAGCGGTACCGTGTCGTGATGAAATGATCTGATGATGATATTCGAAGGGGATAATCCGCAGGCCCTGGCCCTGACTAGCTCGGATGCATCTTGAATATCGCCCCTGCACATATGGCTGTACATTACGGCGTCTTTCCCGCCTGCCCGGTCCTCGTCCTTCACTCACCATCGCCTGTACTCACTGTGGGCAACTTTACAATATAATCCACGAATTCTGGGTGATTAGCCAATCAGATTTCGGGATTTTTCCCAACTGAATTGGATTATATTGTGAAATGCCTACAGTGCATGTAGAGCTTTCAAGTGCTGTGCGATCAGCGCACGCTAACGAGCATCTTCTCACGATAGCCATTTACACCCACCGATATTTCTAGGCACTCATAAAGGAAAGGCGGGGATAGACGGGGAGAAGAGGGGAAAAGAAACAAGACACATTGTAAATAGGCGACAAGGAGGGGTTTCATTATCAATTATCATATTATCGGGGTAGTGGCGCAACGCAATTCGTTATGTTTATACGTCACCCTCCGGTAAACAAGTCTCACATAGCCGTGCCATGCCACGCCATGCCATAGCCATACAGTCACGGTACCATAGCCAACGATTTTCTTTTTCAAAAATCGTCACACCCCATCCTGGACGGCTGCGTATTCGCTTTCCACCCCAGGTTCGATGAAGCTTGCGTGTGCAAAGATGAGCACGCCCGATGCGCCGACGAGCCAGAAGAACGTGCCGAGTGGCGAGGACCACCAGAGGAGGGGCAGGCCAATGACGAAGAGTCCCGTGTAGAGGGACTTTTGTGTCACGACGTGGTCACCCATTTGCATCGGCTCTGGCGCTGTATTTACCCCAAAAAAGACAAGAGCGATCAGAACGACATTTTACTTTCTTGGCGACCTCCGCCGGCGCAGAAGCAAGGCGGAGACACAGGGACAGTGGGAGGGAAGGGAAGATAAGAACAACGATTACGTACCCCATTTGTTGATCGCGGTGAACCCACCAATGAGGAACCCAAGAGAGATGAGTAGCAACGGATTTGTGATTCTAAAATCACGTTGTCGTTGTTATTGTTGATTGAAAGCGGTCGTCGGCGGAACAAGAGGACCACACGTGAAATAACACGAGGGATGAAACGAGGAAGTAAGCTCACGGCGACTCGAGAAAGGAAGCGGTGCCAAAAAGTGTTCGAAAAAAAACTCACAACGCGTAAACAGCCAACACAGCGATAATGAGCCCGTAATTTCCTGCAAGCGAACGGGGATTAACGGTGTTCTCGACTCCGTAAGTAACAGAAGGGGGGAGTGGGGGTGGGAGAGGTCGGAAAAAAGCTAAATACCGGAGAAGTAGCGAGTATTGTAGGATATGCGCTGTTCGGTAGACGTAGTTAATGCAACCCAAATGAGAAACACTTCAAGGGGGGAAAATTGGACGAAAGGGCACGTACAGACACACCCTGGTTGATATCAGCTGGTCGTGAGATGCGGTTTGGGTCGAAGAATTCGGATGGGGGTCGCAATGCGCTGAGGCGAGTCTCCTATTATCAAGTCACACCAATTTTACAATTGAAAAAAAAGTGGTACAAGTCAGTCGGCGATATTTCACGTTGTCTTCTGAAACTTCCCACACGTACTCGAAACGACTTGATGGTATCAACGGCGCGCATAGCGGCTTCCATGGTTGGTTGGAGTGGGGGGTGCAGTGGTTGGCAGTGGTGGTGGTACGGTCAAGGGGTGTTTCCGATGTTTTATCTTATTTGGAAACTGCGGCGCAGTGTGCTCTGCTGCTGCTCTGCCTCTGCCACACTGCCACAGACACATCCAATCCGATTAGCTCCCCTCTTTGACTCTCAACTCAATGATCCGTCGAAACCCTACTCTCATCGCCATGAGCGATGCAGACGTCCAAGACGTGCGTAATATGCTCGCCAAGAAGCAGGCTGAAGGCGTCAAAAGCCCAAACTCGAACACTAATGCCAAGGGCAAACAGGCTCCACAACTAGCCCCCGCGGCGATTCATATTACAGACGATACAAAGGGAAGACGGGAGGCCAGGGAAGAAAGACTAGGGATGACTCATTGACACTGTCCGGCGAGGTAGGTACACTATCGCCTCAGCGTTGATCGGATGACCAACCGTACCAAGGTCAGGCGATCCAATTTGTTTCTCGGTTCTCGGTAGTTGTCTCAGTTCTAAAGTATTTACCGGGCCACGCACATGGCGCCAAAGCGCTGGAATACACCTGTACAGAGTAATCCACCTGATTCCTTCTCAGAATCTCAGAAGTTCATTTCGTATGTCTGTTATTAGTTAGTCAATATCACTTGACCTTCAACACATAAACTCGGAGTAAGCAAACGGACCTTCGAGATCATGTTTATCGCACATCGCCGCAAGGTCTGCCCGTTGCATATGCAGACAACACGTTTTCAGGCTCTCCCATAGTACACTAGAGGTCACGCCGCGATTACCACCTGATTCTTGGATGCCATCACTATCTTGCAGGACGAGGGCATCTAATATGTGTTGTGCCGCCTCCTCATACCTCTGCCAGTTGGTTGAGTATGTGGACGTGAGAATGCACGGCATTCTGCTTGCTCACCTTCAAGTTGATGCAGGAGATGCCCAGATTGAACCTGAGAGACACGGGGCACGGGGATCGGTGTTAGTATCTGGTGTCCTCGCCGCACCGAGGCAGTATCTCACCTTGCCCTTATGTAAGCAGGATTGATTTCCAATGCTCTGTGGTAATAAGAGAGGGCCTCGTTTGCGCGGCCGCCGTTGGCGAGCGTCGCGCCCACTCGGTTATACAGTAACCAATCCTAGGAATGTTCATCATCACTCAATTATTGCCTCGATGTAGCCAAAACATCCCGCTTACACCAGGTCGAACGGACAACGCCGCACGGAAGCAATCTTGAGCTCGGCTATAGTCCTAGAAACTGAATCAGCACTTATCATCAACGGCAGCCAAGGGCACGTTTTGCTACCTCATTAGTATTGAGCAAGACAGCGAGAGCAATTTGCACGTCCGCATCAACTTCTGTGCTATTTGGCTGGGAGACTCCCCTGGCCATGGAGATGAGACAACCGATTAGCTTCTGGAATTCATTCGCGCCATTGGACTCTGCGCCATTGTTCGCCTCATATGCAGCTACAATGTCCCGATATGCATCATTGTGTCTGACCCAATTTTGGACAGCCTCATACGTTCCGTGACGGTCGCCCTCATTGGTATATGATACAGCAAGGGCGAGCCACGAAGGGAGATGAGTGGGGTCGAGCTCTAGTGCACGCTGTAACGCTTGGATAGCCTGCTGTTCGCGCTCGTTCTCTTGCTGCTTGACACCGAGCTCATACCACGCTCGCGCGTTTGTTGGATCTCGTTGCACAGCCGCCTCCATCTCTAACACGCTCTGTAGATACATATCAAGTCAGGGACTTTGGCAGAGCACTGGGCTGAACCGCACACCTCTGACAATGAGTATGCCTGCATTGACCCCCCATGCATGACGTGGTTGTGAGATCGTTCTCCAAGTACATATGGGTTTCCTTGCTGGAACTGATATTCGGGGAGTAGCCTAACACCGACAGTTGTCGCTTCAAACTTCTCCCAGTCACGTTGCAACTGTTGCCATTCCTGACTTGGGGCAACTCCGGATGGGACAGGCGCATGATGCGCTCTCCAGTAGTTGGAATAGTCTTCATTATCTTGGCGAAAGTATGCGTCGTTTGCATCCTCTTCAAATTTGGTAAGTGCAGCCTGCTCGGTTGGCCGAAGGGTCGATGACGGGGCCTGTAATGGTGGGGCTCCCGGTTCCTGGATGGCTGTGACAAGGGAGGGAACAACCTTGCCTTTGCCCTTAAGATCAGCAGAGATCGTATTCGCCTGCTCCATCTGCCAGTCAAGCGGAGCCGCGACGATATCATTCCCTTCGACGATGGCTTTGCGATCTCGGAGCTGCTTCATTAACCCAAGAAATTGGCTGTTCGCAAACTTGGGGTTCTTTTCATGGTCAACAGACTGAACTAACAACCCAGCCGTCCGGGCCAACAAATCAGCCTCCGGAGGTTGTAAAGCAGGCTCAGCCTGAGAGGTCTGCGCTTGTTCGTGAAACTGAAACACATTTTGTAATTGTTGATCTAACCAAAGGTCAGGTGATATATGGGCCGGAGAAAATCTGCAACTTGCCGTCTATCTGAGAGCCCGAATGGAAATTAGGGGTAGTTGTTTGGGGGGCGGGTGCAAAAGTGGGTATATGTGATACCGCGTGCATGGGTAACTGGGACTGGAGAGCTGCGAGGTGGAGTATTTACATGACATTTTTGGCAACAGGGGGGGAGGGGTGTAACGCAAACGCAAACGCACCACGAGAGAACGAAGGATACATCTGCTCACGTGCTGAATACCCTTGGTGTTGTGGAGGGGTAGCTGGCTGAAGCGACTCGGCAACCGAGGGCTTGGATGTATGTGTAAGGAAGTTCGTGGCCCATGAAGAAGTTGGTGCTTGGTTAGTGAAGGAAGGGGAAGGCGAGAACGTCCCGGCGGAGCTGGATGATGGTGCAGGTAGGGACGAGCGGAGTGCAGCTAGGTCAAACGGTGGTTGTGCTATAGGGGGAGCAGGAAACGCGCTTTGACTTGCAGAGAAGAAACGCGCCGCATCCTCTCCAAAGGCCGAAGGTACAGCCTGCGCCGTACGGAAGGTCTATCCATGACACGTAGAGTTAGCGAGATCGAGGAGATGCGCAAGTAGCAGCGTACGCCTCGCGAGGAACCAGCTCTGTTAGCCCCAAAATAGTCCTGTCAAAGTGCTTGTCAACATTCAAACAAAGCAATATTGGGATGAACATTCGAGCCGTGCGTGCGTACCTGCTGCACTCCGCGTTCGGTATCCAAATTCTTGGTGAGACTCTGAAGAGGATTTGCCGGACCGCAATCTGCTCCGTTTACTAGAGCGGCAAGAGACATTGCAAGACAAAAGAGTTGGAATGCAGGTACGTGGTAGAGGCAAACAAGGCGTGTGAGGCGGCTGCAACTGGATCGCGGGTCACCGAGTGGCGTTCCAAGGCGCGTTGTCCATGTGATAATCATAATCACCGCTACAACAAGAATACAACCCACGCAAAACTCCTACCCCTCAATTCTACGGCAAAATAGATCCAATCGTTCACAACAATAACAGTAAGAACGGCGAACACCATAGCAGAGAACCCGTCACCGTTCTCGCATCACGCAGGGTATCCACGCGGTTCTATCTCTGCCAAGCAATCACTTGGAGTTGGTCTTCAACTTATGCCGCGACGTCATACAGGACCATGACTTAAACATTTGGTCCTTCTTATACTCCATACAGTGATGTCTGTGCCTATTCTATCCCGGGACGTGGATCACGTCCGTCCCGTACCGTGACTTTGGCCTAAACCTGGGGGTGAGGTAATAAGCACGCTGATATCAGCAGGCACGGCACAGCTCACTTGGTTCTAGTGCTACTATCGAACACGAATATCGCCAGCAGGACCCCAGGGATCCGAGGCACGTAAAATGGAAAGCGCGCCACGTCATCTCCGAGCTTAGGTGAAAAAGAGTTGAGCGAACTATTCCATAGTAGTTAAGAGTTGGGCGGAGCGCTGAGCACCAGGACCCGGCGGTCTCCAGAATGATCTATCGTTCGCAGGAACGCCGGTGCGTGCACATCACATGCCAGCGCGCGAGGGGGGTTGTCGACAATCCGAGAGCCAGTTGTCCTAAGCCAGACAATTAAAGAACGACGTCATTCCGTTACTCGGCCTGCGCCCACGCTAATCTCCATCTCCGTAGCTTGTCTTGGCACCCCTAGGAGACTTGTGAATTCCCAGCATTTGGCCTGGTCACCTCTTCATGTGTGGTTCCGTTCCTGACACATGCGGGTTTGATCGGTATATCTCACGGGTTATGGTCGGTAGGCGGTGCTGCTACTAATTGGAACTTGGCCTGTCCCAAGGGTAGCAAATGTCCGTCGCGTTTCTCGGCGACGTTCAGCGACCATAAACGCAAGGAATGTGGAATTCCCGACTCGGAGAAGGACCTCCCCAATACCTCCGAGTTGCTACGTGCGATCGACACGTGCATGAGTTACTGGTGTATCATTGGGATGCCAGAGCGTATTCCTCGGATGTTCTTTCATGCTCGCGAGTAGCGATATGAGCAAATGCATAGTGTCCGGAAGGTCGAGCCAATAAGGCCCAGGCTCCGCGAAATCAGCGCATGCGAGAACAGTATCGCAGACTTCACTCGGGGTTAGTTGCCGAGTTAGCGGGTCTTTCGGTGCGGCGTTCAAATACTCGCCGGAACGGGACTGGGTCCGCAACGAAACGTTGATCTTTTCATGAGCAGTGTAGAGCGACCTGGTGCCCTACAATGCTCTCGGCCTTAATCAACGAATGTGCTCAAGAAGGTCGCGTCTGGAATGGTCACATGATGACTCCGTGGTCCTTTCGACTGAGGAGGCTGGGGAAGGTAAGAACCAAGGTAAGAACCATAGAAGGACATGCGCCACCAAGCCTCCTTACCACCGCAGGTCTTGCCCCTTGATCACATAAATGAAACATGAGATCAGGCCAGGCCCCGCCGCGGAGAAGATCTGCATATGGCACTGTTCTTGATGAGGCCATTTGGAGGGTGGTGTCTCGTATGAGTGTACGACGGCTGTAAACCACCATTAACCAATGGGTTTCGACGGGTGATACTTGTACCACATAAACTCTGCAGTGATCAGCAAATGGGATGGGTACGGTGTACAGCCCTATGCATATGAGCCATGTGAAGTACAATTACAAAGCTGGGGACAATTGGAGCTGTCCCTTGAGTGCAGAGGTCATCTAATGTCTGGCCAAAATGTGACCAGGGCACCAAAAATTGACTTTGTGGCCAGATTTTATACAGCAGCATCTCCACCCCAAGTTAGTCGCGTCCCAGCGAGGTGAACTCAAGACCCAGAGAAATTTTATCATGTTTACTTGCTTGGCCTCATGCGTCCCCTCACTGAAAAGGGCTGGAAAGTCGAACCTGAATCTCGAGGCGGTAAGGGTTACATCGACATTCCACATTCGATGCGGATAATGCACTCAAGTAGATCGTAGGCAATGACTATCGAAATCGGCACGGCCTTCCGTCCATTGGCACTCTTCGAGAGTATGGTATTGCCTACTTTCATCTCAACTCGTTTGTCAAGGGCGATACTTGGAGCTCAATGACGCTCGAACTCAGTGGGTAGAAAAAGATGACCCGGCGATGCAGCAATTTGTTTGAAGTGGAACAGTAGTTCAAAGCGACTCCCATGTAGTAAAGCTACACGTGCTTCAAACCAAGTTTCAAACCTTCTCCAGTGCAGATTCTCTTCCTTCATATGGAGCGTATAATGCAGAAATGGTGCTGAGGCCTCGGAGCATGGTGCTAGACTTGTGCTGCATCTGTTTCCTGCCTACAGTATAGGTTGCCGATAACTTGGACCGAGATCATGACATTGTCCCAAGCACAACAGCACAGCCTAGACATTTTTGATAAAGCTACTTTTAACCGAGGTGCGACAGTTTCGAAGATCAATAAAAACGAGGCAATCCTCGTCTAGCGGGAGAAGTTGCTTGCGCACCCAGAGAAATCTAGGCGATGCAATGTCTCATAACGGAGTAACTGTTAGAAAGGCCCGGTGATACAACTAGAGTAAATACCATCTAGGATGACGACTTTGGCCTCGTGGCAGTGGAAGCCACAGACAAATGCGGCTGCGGAAGCTACCACAGTATCGATGGTAGTCAAAGAAACGGGGCGGAGCTGTGGCAATCTCCCATGCCCCAGAGTGTGTCGTACGAAATCGTGTGGTAAACTACGTTGAAATTCGTTCGTTGAATTTGAAGATTCGCGAAAGGAAGGTGTCCGGTCCGGTTCCCGGAGCAGTCAAATTCAGTCTGCCGGAATCAAATTCGCACGCAAAATCGCGTCAGTGAGGTGAGAAAACTGGACTACCGTATGTGTTCTTTTACTTTCTATCGCAGATGACCTTTTGATCCCGCCGCGGTCTAATTCTTTGCGGCACAGGCGGCAGATATATTATCACTTCAAGTTCCCCGCCGGAATTGGTCGATCAACGGTATCATCACGGGTTAAAGTTACTTTACCCCCGATTATGCAGTTGAGAAAGCAAGGGAACCCATCATGCAACTGGCATAAACAGTTAACGGAGGGAAGGTGCACGCACTGGCAGCAGTTGAGCTGCGCAGCTACGCCACCCCGAGGTTCGCGTTTAAGCCAACGAGGAGTGAGTACTTCTGGCATTGACATGCACAGTGTGCAACGCCAACCGAGATGAACAGATATAGACTGTACCCGTTTCTAAAAAATGGGCAGTAAGACTGTATGCGATCGGCTCGCACTCGCTCGAAGAAAACTGTCACGATGACGTTACCAGTTGAAGGACCATAAAGGCCCCGGGTTGGGTTGTTGACTCAGGTCGTGGAGTTGCCAAGTTTCAGCTGAGAGAAACCTGACGTGAATTGGTCGTCAAGGCGGGTCTCAGAGCTCGTACGTACGGCAGGCAGGTGTCATGGAAATGCAAGGCAAATTTGAGCGAGCTAGGCGCGACGTTGAAAGTAAGAACGAAAGTCTGTGATTAATTCTATGCATGCAGCGAATGAGTGGACTGGCGGCGTTCAATAGGAAGTCGAAATCCAGTCGTCCCGTCCTGTGCATCAGTGTATGCCGAGTCGGACGAAGGGCACAAACCCTGAGAGAGGTACACCAAGTTACTGGCACCTGCACCAACCAAATGGCACAACGCACTCGAACACGCAACTCTGAAGCAAATGGATCGCGTGTGGCGCAGTCCTACAGGAGCAGATAAGTACTCGAGTGACACCGCTAACCAAAAGGGCTCACCCTGGCCTCTCGCACGAGTCCTGGAAAGCACACCTTCACATCGGGCCTACGATTGGTCCTGGAGCTAGCCATAGGTTAACTATACCTTGATTGTGAAACACCACAGTCCACGACGTCCACAGGATCCGATTCCCGAACCGAATCGGAGGACGATTTCACTCGTTCACAAACATGGTGCACGTATATCTCCCACACAAAAACACCTCTGGCGGAGAGAACGGTAGACGTGGGACTAGCTTGCAACAGGTAGCCCAAAACTCATAATATTAACAAAATTAAAATTAAAAACAGAAGAAAACAAGAGTAGGCGAGCGTTTAGCACCGCTTCGGTACTTTTTGTGAAAATCACCAGGTGTGTGAGTGTGTTGGGGGGGACGGAGGGGTGGAAGGAAGCCAGAACCGGGTGAGTTGGGTGCGATGGCTAAGCCTTCAGGGTGAAGGGTCGAGGTGGTATCCCCGTTTATCCGTTCGTCCGGACAAGCGAGAGAGAATAGAGAGAGGTACAAGTAATAGAAAAAAAAGTGCCAGCGTGCTTGTCGTAGGGGTGCGTGGGTTGCGCGTGGGTTGGGTGCCAGTGGGCGTCAACTGTCAGCTGTGCCACGCACATCGATCGCCTTGGTATGGCGTGGCAGACGCGTGGGCGTTATCAGCAGATTTTAGATCTTAAGTCGTTGGGTCGGGTATGGATTATTGAGAGGTGGGAAGACGGAGAGTGGGAATGAGGGGTTTTTTTTTGGGATACCCCGATCAACCGGAGAATTGAGTCCGGCAGGGAGCCCTCGATACGAACCAATTTATTTGCCATGTCACTTTACGACATGACATAGTTCCCTGACCCCAAACGCTAAACAGCAGGCAGCAAGAGACAAGATAGCAACCTCCTGAAAGGCGATAAGACAAGCGTTAATTTCTATTTTATTTTGCTTGTTTTTGATGACCTTTTCACCAAGTCACACTCACCAGGAGAGTGGGTCCCATACAGCCAGTGATGGGTCTCCATCAGCTGCGGCCAAATGGCAGCTGCGCCACGTTGAGCACACGAGTCCAGTCTCCGGCGCCGCCCGAGAAGACCGTAGAGACAAGCACAGAAGCTGCACAATTGTACACTAATCAAGAAATGCCACTAAGACATTCCAGGACACTGCCCAAGTCTCACGCCAGATGCGCTTGAGAGCTGAGCAGGCCAATCATCACCAGGACCAAAAACGGCGAATGAGTAAAGTCCACAAGCCAGAGGGTTCGCTCGCACGTTTGTGTTTGGAGGGAGGCTTGACAGATAGGGGAAAGTTTAGATCAGGTTTTAGTTACACAAAAAGGCGTGGGTCTCTGGATGATTAAATAAATATGAAAGTACGAGATGGCGTCCCAGCGAGAGCAAAGCGTACATACATACATACTTACAGAGGCCGCGAGGCAGCGGCGGCGTGATGGGTCCACAGCCTCAGGAGATTAGAACAGGAGAAACCAAGGATAAGAAAGCAATAGATGGACTGGTCAATAGAATGTAGTAGTTACGGCAAGATAATTAATCAGCAGAGTCAGCACCACCATCGCTCGATCTGGTTTCATCTGTTGGCGTAACGGACAGCGTCGGTGTAGGCGAGCGTTCGGTCTTTGCCTCCGGGCTTCTTGCTCTCGCTTCTGCGCCGACGGCTGCTTCCAAAGTGCTATTGGGTGACGCGGATGCCTGTCGGCATTCAGAACCTCCTTCGGAACGGACTGCGCGAGGGAGACACATGTCAACTGCTTTGCCCATGATGCACTAAAACATACAAGGAAACTCACGGTGCCTCTTTAGAAACCCAAGTCGAGACAGTCAGGATTCAGCAATGCATGCCAAAACAAAGAGGAGGACTGTAAGGATGACTCACGTTCAAAGCATCGAGGCGGCTGAAGGTCTTCCCACAGCCATGACAAGCATTAATTTGGGATTTTGCCGAGTGTAAAGCTTGGTGTCGCCTGGTCATTCTCGTAAGAATTACCAAACTCGGGTAGAAGAGAAATCAGACCGTCACGTACTTGCAATCGTGTTGTCGAGCAAAGCCCTTATTGCACCCTGGCCACTCGCACTTGTACGGACGTTCCTCCGTGTGCGACCTCAGGTGACCTGATGCGGGTTAGGCGTCAGTCACATTTCGTTGGGCACAAAGCATGTCCCAGGCACCTCTCAGATTGAACCGCCTGGTGAATGTACTGCCACAGCCTGGTACAGGACACAGGAAATTAGCCTCGTTCCGGCGCCGGCTCGCGCTGGCGGCTTGGGTAGCAGAAGTTGTGACCTGCTGTCGTTCGACCTGAAAAATGGGTGGGAGCCGGCACATGGCACCCGGTGTTGCCGGGGAACTGGTGGGGCTCGAGACGGTGCTCACTGCAGAGAGCGGAGGGGGGGACGAAGAAGGTATGGTTTGAGAGTGGCTGTAGTACGAGGCCGGGGATGGTGTGTAGTATGCCTCTGGGTCTGTGGGACTCCGTTTGCCGTCGCGCCGGGAGGAGGGGTAGGGCGGGTTAGCAGCGTGAGGGTGGGGTGATCTCAGTGGTGGGAGAGGCGGCAGTTGGGAGGTTTGTGATAGGTGCGAGCCTATAGGTGGTATATGGAGAGGGGGGGCATTGAATGGATAGTGCCCGGACGCGGGGGCCAGCCCTCCAAATGGATATGCATGAGGCGGGACATGAGCGGTCGGGGGCATGTCTAGCTTCAGACGGCGGGCCAAGACGCGAGTATTATTCGTGTTCTCTTCCTGGCAAGACACGGTGAGAGAAGGCTTGGTAGGGGCAGGTGTGGTGTATGGAGGAGCTGGGGGAGGAGAGCTTGCGCCGGGCAGCTGGGGGAGAGTCGAGGGGATAGCAGGGGAATGAGACGAGGAATTGGGAGAGGAAGAGTTGTCAGAGGGAAGAGAACCAGGGGAAGGAGTAAGCTGTGGCGAGGCGCTGGTGCTTGCGCCTGGTGTATCCCATAAGGCGTGGAGGGAGTGCGCCCGGAAGGGTTGAGGAGCTGGGTGCATGGACGACAGGAGTGAGAGGCTATGCCGGGGGAAATTAAAAGGAGAACATGTACCAGGCCGCGAGTTTTACAGGAGATTTGGGTGAGGCAAAGAGAGTCGAGTCTTGTTGTGTGTGTTGTGTTGTCTAGCGAGACGAGACGAAATCCCGGATTCGGCACAGCGGCGGTGTGGTGGCTGTGTAAGGGATCGCCACCGGACCACCGGACCATCAGTTCCAGGCTCAGGCTCACTCTCAGGCTCACACGCCTACAGCCATCAATCCACTATCCTTGTATGTATATATACAATTCCCCAAAGTTATCATTCATACAAATATGTGCGAGTCTAACAACCGCCGTCGCCGCATCAACTCGCTCTCCGTTATGATCTCTCCACCTACTCCGACAACGCCAGTTTTGCTGGGCGTCCCAGCCCGAACCACTCCCTCGAATCCCTTGGGGGTACGAGGCGGCGACCAGACGGACCGATTTGCTTCTACCATTGGACCTTTCTCGTCTGTTGTTGATCTGTCAGATTCAGAGGTCCCGTGATACGCTGCAACCCCTTTCCGGATCTTCTCCCGCCGTGTAGTCTCACCGCCTTTCTGTAAATCACCCCCCCTCGTTGATTCCCTGCGCACCTTGGGAATGATTGTGACACAATCTTCGAAATCAGCTTCTGGCAGATACCCGACGGATGCTACCCCATCAACATCAGGGGTCGCGATGCGTACCCGAGGAGCAGTTTCACCATCCAGACGCGCGTGAGCAGAGTGACCATTGTCCGATCTAGCAGTACTCTTGTTGAATGCCCATGGGAGGATGTGCGAGAGGTAGGGTGAGCGAGGTTCAATCTCGCTTGATGAGGTTTGCAGGGACAAGTTGGATGGAGCGCGGCTCTCGGCGGGTGAAACAGTAGCAAACACGCCCTCGATCCAGGCTGCAAGGTCGTCGATAGCGACTTGCGCCTCGGGCATCAAAGACGGCATCTGGAGATATCCATGGCTCCAACCTGAAAAAATCTGCATTTGTAACCAGTCTTCATCACTCTCGACCTCGAGATGGCCAAGTTCATCCTCTAGCCTTTCGGATTCGGCATCGTCCATATTGGCGCGCCCCATCACTAGCATCTTCCGGATCTCCTCGCGGCGTTGTCGCTTGGCTTCCCGAATACGGCCCGCGAAAATGATTGTGTCGTCCACAAGTGGATCCTTCTCACCGCATTGAAGCAGGAGAGGTGGAAACTTTGCGAGAAGTGGCGCAGGCGTAAGAATAGGCGAGATGTGATAGTCAGATGCAAAGTCAGGGTTGAGATGGGGGCCAATGTATAGGATAGCCATGGCGCGCATCTAGGAAAATCGACTTATGGCTTAGTTCTCCGTAATAATGAGAGTAAGGAGACTCACCATAGTGGGTGAAATGATGCGGTCCTGGAAGTAACCGGACCGAGAGGTCATAGTCAGACGCATGCCGATGGGTGCATTGTTCCGGTCGGATGCAGCGCGTTTACGCTTCTTGGCAACTTCCACGTTTGCTCTGAGTACCTCCGCCGCGAGTTGTGCTTGGCCTTCTGTATTCAAGATTTCCCGAACACCACCTCCTTTGGGGCTGAGGGTATTAAAACTCGATGCGCGATCGAGAGACGGTGAAACAGGGCTGGAGCCTAGAGAATGTTGCCATCGGATGCGGGCCTCGATAGGGCGGTGTTCATCGTGCTCTTCCTCATCGTCATCATCCTCGCTCGATGAATCGGTGAACCCGAGGCTGTCTGCGTTATGCTGCGTTGCCTGAGTATGCAGCTGGTAATACGACCGCTGTGACTTAGGTCGCTTCGTGGTTGGCGAACTCGTTGAAGGTCCCGTTATGAAGGTCATGCCCATACCAAAAGCGTCTCGCCAACTCTTCTTGCGAACCAGGGAACTGGATTTCCGTTCTTCATTTACCATAGCCAGTGGATTAGCATGGGAAAGGTGATCTTTAGCGCCACGAAGTTCCTTTGCCCAACCCTCGTTCCCACCATCATCATCTGACGAATAGAAAAAGCTCGAGGACCGCCTTCGTAGCAATGACGGGGACTTTGAGTGTTGCCGATGTTCATCGGCTTCCGTTTCCTCGCGTAGAACCTTCAGATGAGAAGGGGTCATCCATGATGTGAAGTTAAAGTCCAGGGCCGGGTAGCTAAGCAGGACTGCAACAGGGAGGGGAAGAGGTGCAGGTGGACGAGATGTCAATGTGGAGTATGGCAAAGTCGGGTCCGACAGGAGGAAATTGTGCTCAAGAATCTTCACAATGCATCCCGTGGCCAAGCAACCTCCACTAGCTGAGGGGTAAGCAGGTGTTCTCCAGAGGACAACATCTGTACGCACGCTGAATCTCCAGAGAGAATAATGTTGAGATCTTCCCCAGCAGTCCCAATAACTTTGCCCTTCGACTCAACAATGATTCGATAGGCGTCGAAAACCTCATCCACCGCAAATGGATACGGATCTATGGAAAGCGTGTTTAGCAAATATCGGAGATAGGCCAAATGGAATGATATATTACATTCTGGGGCTTTGCCGTATTCGATGGAGATTACTGGTTTGCCGGTTTGCACTGCCCAAGATCGAAGGCGCTCTTCGTGGTGCTCAGGACCCATTGAGATGAACCCACCGCCGGGGACGTCGAAGATCAAATTGTGTTCAGAGGAAAGAGCTATGGAGGGATTATTCGACGGGCTGTGCTCTGGACGTGGGGAGTAGAAGAGATATATGGTAATGGGTCGTGTGTATGAAGATGAGTCTGGGCGTGGCAATAGGATCTTCCGGCGGAGTGCGACGGGCTTTTTGTGACTGATGAACTGGAGCTAATGAATGGGTTATTAGACATAGCTAGCCGGGTAGCACGAGTGTTCATACGAAGGGGTTGCTTGTCTTCTCCCAGGTTACGCGGAGCATTTCAACAGTTGGGGCCGCTCGGAATTTACGCAACTGGTTGAGCATTAAGCGACCACAAACCGTGGTGTAATGGCGAACGTACCTTCTCGTCTGCTTCATTAGCAAATATAATATAATAAATGGAAAATACGATGGAGCAAATATCTCGTAGCCATTTCTGGCGGATATTCATGGCGGTAGCGAAGCCTGCGTCTAGCCCAGTGTTGATCCAAGTAGCACGATAGTACGATGGAGCATACTAAACGAGTGGTTACAGGCCAGTTAGCCACAGGAAGCGGTAGAGGAGACTTACAAGGCGTGCCAGGGGCTCGGGTGCTGTTCGAAATGTACTTTAGTCTGGCGGGTGTTTCAAATCAGTCCTGAGAACTCACCGCCAAGTCCGACTAATTTGTCTACATTACGCATGGCATATACCGCAGTCAAAGTGCTGACAATGATTTGCCATGGTGTGAAATTACCTAGGAGGGTTGAGAGGTTCTGTTGATGTTCCGGCTGAGATTGGCAACGCACCGAACTGCCTGTTCAAAGCTCGTATCCAGAGAATGCGAGGTCCACGCGCGTCACCCCACGTGATTCTCCATAGCCAGAAGAAAATGACAAGAAAAACCTAGGGGGGAAAGGATGAGACGAGCGTTTGACAAAATGGTTGGTGAGTGACATGAGGGTGAAGCGTACCTGAGTGCGCTTCCAGGAAGGACTGGGAGTGCCAACGAGATGATCAATCATAAGGATTATGGATGTATGCTACAAGTAAAGACGATAACAAACGAAGGGTGTGCTGTGTTGTGGTGTTGTGAAAGTGGAGGGACATCTGTCGAGGATGTATGCTGCGAGACAAAGAAGTACTAGTAAGAGTGACATTTGCATGTGATTATTGTATCCACGTGATGGGTGATCTGATCTGATCTGATCTGTTTCAGTGTGTGCAGACTGTGTGTGTGCAGACTGGCTACCGACGACTCCACTCCACTCCAAAACGAACCGAGATCAAACAATCATGTCCTCGTGTGATTTTCTGTCTGACAATCCTTCCCAAAATCCGTTCACCACCCAGATAGGTAAGTGGGATATCATCGTATTTGACTCAAAGTATCCTTATATAGGCACTTCTCGTCCTAGAGCTGTCCAGCGCCTCGCTTGGCGGCTCAATTCTGTCCATATCCGACCAATTTTTCGCGGAGGCCTTCCACCTTTTGTTCCCAGAGGTAACGAAAAGGCACGTGCTATTCCTTGTAGTTCCCATCTCACGGATCTCGCATTCCCTCACAGCCTGCACGGAGCCTGAAAGGGCAATTCGGTCCCAACGGCGCTCTTTATGATGGCTGGGAAACCCGTCGACATAATACTGACTGTGACTGGTAAGTGGTAAGGGTTGGAGAGCCGAACTCCAGAGCAAACCCAACTCCGTTGTCACAGGGCAATCGTCAAATTGGGGACTACAGGATCAATAACTGGGTTTGATATCGACACCAGTCACTTCAATGGTATGAGCTCACTTGAGATCAGATAGCGAACTCTTGACACCTCTCCAAAGGTAACGAAGCTCCTGGTGCATCAGTGCAAGTTTTGCATATCATGGAAGGAGAGGAACCACCGGAAGCAAATGATGCGCGCGTACGACCATGCCAACAGTACCGCAGATGAGACGTCGCTGACTGCATTCCTAGTGGACTGAAGCTCTCCCGAGGGTAGCTTTACGACCCTCTGCAAGACACTTTTTCACAATATCCGAAACAAAGGCCGTTAACTACGTCAAGTTGAATATGCATCCTGATGGTGGTATTGTGAGTCAGCTGTGGATGTGTGGCATGTTTTTGTAGACATCCATTGGATCCTGACAGGCTCGATTCCGCGTATACGGCAATGTTGTTCCCGTTCATCCCAAATCTCCGAGCGACTTGTTTGACATGGCGCACGTGTTTGCTGGAGGGAGGGTGGTTTTCACGTCGGACCAGCACTTTGGTGTGGGCTCAAACCTCATACTCCCTGGTCGAGGTCTGTTCATGGTCACATAGAAAGGTTGTAGCTCATACTCCGCAGGCAAGGATATGAGTGATGGGTGGGAGACGAAACGAAGTAGGCAGCCCGGGCATAGGGACTGGGTGATTATCAAACTGTACGTGCCCTGATTGCTGACATCATCGCACATTTCACAAAAAACAGCGGGGCAGCTGGCTATTTGTCGCACGTCGTTATCGACACGGCAAATTTCAAGGGCAATTTCCCTCAGTATTGTGAACTTCATGCTATTAACCGTGACTCCAACATACCCCCACACCCGGCGTCGCACTCTCCTCCATCGACCTGTTCCCCATCCTCGGAAAAAGGGGCCCCCACCACCAAGGAAGATGAGTGGACATTGGTGCTTCCCCAGGCACAGCTCGGACCACATCACGAGCATTACTTCCAACTAGAAAGTGCCGGAAAGGGTGCATTTACACACGTACGACTGACCATCTTTCCAGACGGTGGGGTCAAGCGTGTGCGCATCTTTGGCAGCAAAGTATTGACCCTAGGCGAGGAGATGCCCATACATCGCTTCGAGCACGCAGATATAAGTGACCGGATCCTGGACAACGTGGCAGTTGAAGAAAGTTACATAAGTCTGCGAAAGATCCCGGCCCTCCCCCTCACACCCGAGGCATTCTCCTTGTTTGGCCAGGTCATACAGTCTTATGCGGACATCACTAGCGCTCCGCGCTCCGTGAAAATAACATCGGCGAACTTTGGCACGGCCACCAAGTATCACAAGCTTTCGTTGCTCGAAAGCAGTTACCCAGATGACATGAATGCGACAACTGGAATATCTGTGTACAGGTGCGAGCCCGCAGCAGTTGTCAAGAACGGTACAAGGAAGGAGGTCCTGCTGAACGCCTTGGAGAGGCATCCGTTCACCAACCAAGCGTTCCTTCCAATGGGCCAAGATGAGGGTACTGCATATCTAGTGGTGGTTGCCAAGAATGGGCTAGACGATCGACCCGATATCGGCACCCTGCGCGCTTTCAGCGCCAGAGGAAACCAGGGGATTGTGTACAACACGGGCGTTTGGCGTAAGCAGCATCCCATTTATATATCACAGGCGGCGCTGAGTAGGCCGTGGTGCATGCAGACCAACCAATGACTGTATTAGACGGGGTCTGTCACTTGTTGAGATTACTCGGACCCTGACTAATGGATTATTCGTTGCAACTTGTAGCTGATGGACTTTGCTTGTGTGGAGACGCAGATAGGGAATGGCGAGGGAGCGGATTGCGAAGTGATAGATCTCAGGTCTGCTGGCTCGGTCGACCGAGTGATGATCCAAATCGTGTAAAGTACCAGGGGAGAGGTCACGTGAAATGGAAGGATTCCTACCTTAGAGGGCTCAGAATTACTTAATTGGGAAAATGGATGGGTCGGAGTGCGAAATTGGCCAAAGGCTTTAGGCTTACGGTTCACCAAACTGAACTCTTCTCTCCTCCTACACACACTCCCTCGTACGACAGACCCCCAATGCAGGAGGTTCATTCAAGAAAGCGTTCTCACATAGCCGACTCTGAGCCTCTTCCGTCAAAGAAACGCGCCGTGTCAGTCAATGGCACCGCAGTGCTTGTCAACGGCAATGTACATCCCACTACAGCACCAGATGAAGAACCCAGGGATCAGGACAGCTTAGAGGTGGACTTTGCATCCACTTCTTTTGCGCCAGCCCATTTTTACTTCTTTTTCTAGCAATTCCGCAAGGAGGCTATTTTCCGCCGCATGAGGCACTACTCGCGAGAAAACGAGCGGAGCCAAGCTCGGATCTCAGAGCTAGAGCGTCTTAAAAGTACTTATGAGGCGAGTCTCGCAGTCATGGGGGCTTGTTGGACTCAGGTGTGCTAAGCATTTCATTCGTTCGCTGGTTACTTCTGACACAGCTCTCAAGCTGGTCGATACAATAAGGGCGCATGTAAAACCTGACCTCTCATCCCCTTCGGACGATGAAGCTGAAGGTATGTCATGCGTAAGGCTTATAAGGTGCCACTCATGTTCATTGTCTCAAAGATCTGTTCTGTCTTTCCAAGCGCATATCATCCGAGGATAGCCCTACCCTTGCTGCAGCATTTGAAGAAAAGGCGCGATCTACGCACAAACTTGTTGCAGCTTTTGTGCAGTTGAATGGGGGTAATTCTTTGAAGGACGAGATATACAGGCGATATCAGCGTTCTCAAACTGAGGTGTGCCATTCGTTGCTCTCAAAGCGGCCTGAAATAAGCTAACTGGTATCCCGAAAGTGCACGGCATTGCGTTCAGAGCTTGAATTGATGAGAGCAACCCTGAAGGACTGCCTAACACAGCGTGATCGATATCATTCCGACCTCGCCGCTGCTGAGATGCGATTAGACCGCCTACAAAGTCGTACTGTTCAAGCAATACATGGTCGCGCACAGTCTCCATCGAAGGAGGTAGAGGTAGCTGTAAAGGACGAGGAAGGTGTGGACGTGACGGAGGAAGGGGATGTGAAAGAAGAAGAGCGAATGTCGTCCTCTCCCGCAGTGAGTGGCCAATCCTATCGGTGGGAGCGTTCCTGATTTTTATTTTTACCCTTTTATCTAATCCCAAATTAGCCAACATCCGCGCTCCTTCCCCTAACCCCTACTTTAAGTGAATTGCAGGAGTGGCAGGACATTGCCAATGTTCGTGAAGATAAAATTAGTGAACTCGAGTCGATCATCGAGGATTTGCGACATGAAAACCGCATACTGACCGTAGTATGTTTTCTACATTAGGGGAAAGCACGCTGATGTCTCTACAGCAAAGTGTTCCTTCGAGCGATGCCGTTTCAGGAACAGAAATTTACAAGGCACTAACAGAGAGGATCTCCCACCTCGAATACATCCTGAAGGAGAAGGAATCTCAAGCCAGTTCGTCTGCTCCCGAGGAACCAAAGACACCTTCGCTTGCCGAGTCCAATGATGAGGAGTTGGTGCGTTAAGTCTTTTCGTCGCGCGCCCTCTTACGCTACATCTATATTGCAGAGGGAGAAGGAGCGACGGGTCGCGGAAGAGAAGCGCATCCAAGAAGGGAGTCGCCTACGCAAACAACGCGAGCAGCTGACTGCCGAATTGAACGAAGTCAAGGCGCAGCTCATTAAGCGGCAGTCCCTAGAAGAGATGAAAACACTCGTCGCATCATTCAATGTAAATATACCCTGCTAGTTCGTGGTTGACGTGCTGATAGTTGGCGTAGAATCGGGTGGAAGTTTATCAATCGGAGGTGTCCCGGTTGAAGCTATTACTCGCTGCCAAAGCAGGAGACGAAGATCTCGTCAACTTTCTCCGAAAGGAAAGGTCTGGAGATATGGCAGAATTGAAGAAACGTCTCGTGTAAGTCTCGTCCTTCGAGGGCTCGAACTTGTATCGTAACGTCAGCTTCTCAGAGCGTCCGAAGATCATGTTTCCGATCTCGAGAAACAAGTCGCTGCGCTTTCCGAGCAGCATCCCGGCATCTCCCGTTACATACAAGCTGAAGCTGAAGCTCAGCGACAATTAGTTATCGCGAATAAGCTTCTCGCTCAATTCCGTTCAACGTTCGGTGAACCTTCACAATTACCACCAGATGTACGACAACTTGTGGAACAGTTGAGGTTGAAAGAGGAGGAGGTGAAGGTCCTTCGGTTGCAAGATGCGCAGCATGCAGACGCAGAGACCGCGTTATATGATGAGATTGGGAAGCTATCGGCAGCATGGGAATCTCTACAGGCACAAGTGACCAGTAAGGTGTTTGACTTGGCGGCTGCCGAAGAGAGAATCATGAAGGCGAATCTCGACGTGAGTCCCACTGTTTCACAAAGTCAAGCTTGTTATTCATCACTTTTTTGGGATGCAGAAAGCCAAGGCGGACAACAAATTCTTTGCGGCTATGCGCGAAAAGGAAGCTGTCGAAAACGAGCACAAGCACCTCGCGCGGACCAACGAAAAGCTCCTCAAGCACGTCTCCAACTTAACAGATGTTGATAAGGCGAACACAAATCGGCTAGTATGTACAAGTATCATTCTACACCAAGTCAGGACTCAACGTAATTTGCAGACGGTGATGGAGCAATCTGTGTCCAACGCCAATGTGAAAGCAGAGGCGTTTAAGAACCGTACCATGTCTCTAGAGACGGAGCTCTTTCGGGCCCGCGTATCGCGCGTGGAACTTGAGGCGGATGTCTCGCATGTACGCTGGGTCTCGTGTATTCAAGCAATAACTAACTTTATACCTGCAGTATCGAAAAGTTATTGAAGACAGTAGGAAAGCGTTTACCGAGCAGTCGACCGAGCTCAGGAAGACCCAAGAGGCGCACTCTGTAGCAAATCTGGCTATTGAACGGCAGCGAAAGGCAGGAGAGAGCAAACCCATTCCGTCATCGCAGAAGGAGGCACAACTGCAGAAAGAGGTAGACAAGTGCATGGTGGGTACCGAACGTAACTGTCGCAGGCCGTACGCGTTCTGATCTGTCATCCACAGAGCATCCTCAAGTGTTCAACGTGTAGGCAGGACATGCGCTCAACAATACTCACGAAATGCCTGCACAGTGCGTTTTCATTATATCTTTTCACTTTCTATCGATTAAGATTTTGTTTGGGTAGCGTTCTGCAAGTCATGTATTGACACGCGTATTTCAACACGGCAGCGCAAGTGTCCTGCATGCAACCTCGCTTTTGGCCAGTCAGACGCACAACAGTTGTACTTTCAATGAACATTGCATCCGTGGCCGGAGTCGTGGGTGCATACTTGTTGCGAACTTCACTCGTTGCTTTTTTATGTTTGACATGCCTAGTTTCATACATTATCATTTTTTTTCGTTATGAGCAAGATTCGCAGACTTGAATCTACTGTTTGCCGCACTTTGCACAATAAGGACTGATATTGGAAAGAGAGACATGCCATAGGAATGCAAAGATGACGAGCGGTCCAAGGTCAGCGCTTGACCCAGGTATACTGAAAAAATCGTTCTGTGAGGGATGAGAGGAGTGCATGAGGAATGGGTGACTTACCCGTTTGCGGGCTTTGGCTAGGCCAGTCTTTTTCCTCTCCACCATACGGGGATCTCGTTTCATGAGCTTGGCTGAGGGGAGTGGTAGTGTAAGGGTATGTGGACACGGGCAAGGAAATTGAACTAGCTCACCTTTTCGAAGGATGGGGTCGACCTCGGGCACGTGCGCGACGATGCCTTGAGCAATACCGTGCGCGATGGCGCCTGCCTGGCCCGTCGTGCCACCGCCACGGACGATCGTGAACACGTTGAATGCACCGAGCACACCGGCGAGCTTGAGGGGACGCACGACGCGCTCGCGGTCAGTAGTCGTAGCGAAGAACTCGTTCAGAGGCACATTGTTGACCAAGATTGTCGTCGTCGTCACTGCCACACGCGGGTGCGCAGCCGCCGACGGCGCAAAAGCATCGTCTACCACCGGCGCGAGGAGATCTGCGTCTGAGGAGCTATGCATAGCAGGTGCAGGTGAGGGTGTGGACGTGGATGTGGGTTCAGGTTCGGGTCCGCGGACGGGGATCATCCAGACGCGCGCCGCGCTCTCTTTGCGCTTGCCGACGGTGTAAGAGCGGCCGTAGCGGTCGAGCGGGACAGCTTTGCGCACGGTGCGCGCGAGGACGGTCTCCCTGTCTTGGCGTTCGAAAAGTGCCAGCAGGGGCCGGATGTTCTCCGCGAGTGGGGTGTGCCCCGCCGCCGACGCGATGCGTGCGCATTCTTCGAGGTCGACCAGGACGGTGATCAAGCGGCGGTAGCGCGCCGTCGTGAGTGCACGTCGGGAGAACATCGACGAGAGGCTCTGGCGGTTGCGCCAGAGATGGTGCGCTGGTGAGAGGGAGGCGCGCGCGAAGGCTGGGAGGGGCAGCAGCTCGAGGGCGGAGAGCGCGCGGCGGCAGCGCTCGAGGGCCGTTTCGAGCTGGTAGAGGTGGTCGTAGTAGCTCGCGCGGGAGGTGTAGAATGTGGGCGAGCCTGGTTTGGGCTTAATGCGTGGGCGGAAGCGCGATGCGGGTGGCGCATCTGCTACGTTTTCGAGCGAGGCTGGGGGAACGTAGGGAGTCGAGTGTGTCGCTAATGCCCTCAGGTTTATGGCAGCCCGCAGAGGACGGCGAACGGCGAGTGCTACGAGCATGCTCATGCCGGACGTGGACGTGATGGGAGAGGGAAAGAGTGGCTTAGCTAATGAAAAGGGAGCAGCGAGCGCTGTGCGGACAGGCGAGGTCGTTCTCTGAATGTCGACGGTCTGCACCGCCAGAGCCTCGTATAAGAAACTCCCTGGGCTTCTAGAGCTTACTTCAACTCATCTTCAATGGACTCAGGATGGAAGGAAAGCTCCTGTTGTGCGCATAGCACACGTTGAGGTCTCCTGTGCGTCTGCCTGCTGAAATATCCTCCTAACTCCTTTGACAGTTCTGCCCTCCCAGCACTATTCTCATCAAAAGAAGGCGCCGCCCAAGTGCGCCTCAAGATAGGCCTCGAGAACGATAGTAATGGCCACAACTTCACCTTTACTTCCCCTCCGCCTTCGGCTCTCACAGAACGCGAAACGTTCAAGGCACAGCTTACGACCATTATCAGCAACAATCGCGCTGCGCGTGAGTCAGGCGTGCTGCCATCCCCGCAGACAGGCATCCCCGCTGCTACACCATCCCCCAATGGTTCCGTTCACCGTGGTCCTGTCCCCACGCCGTCGCGCCCATCGACGTCCCGTGCCGAGTCCGTCTCGAGTACCCGAGAGACACCCGTGAACGACCCCATTAACGATTTCCGCATACGCAAAAAAGTCCTGGTCAAGACGCCGGAGCTCGCAGCACTTCACCGCGAGCTGGTCATGAGCGGTCAAATCACTGAGACGGAGTTTTGGGAGGGACGAGAGGTGCGCTCGACACGCTCACCCGGAACGTGTCATATCTGACGTAACACCGTGTCTTAGCATCTCCTGCTCGCACAGGCCGCTTCCGACTCGCAGAAGAAGGGCAGACCGGGCCAACTGGTTGACCCGAGACCCCAAGCCGT
The DNA here is from genome assembly GCA_022376555.1 of Russula compacta. Lineage (NCBI taxonomy): Eukaryota > Fungi > Basidiomycota > Agaricomycetes > Russulales > Russulaceae > Russula > Russula compacta. The sequence continues at coordinate 195,966 of WTXH01000012.1, forward strand.
AGAAGGCGGCGAGGTCAAGATTGTCATTACGCCACAACTCGTACACGACATCTTTGATGAGTATCCGGTTGTTGCAAAGGCATACGACGAGAACGTGCCGAGCAAAGTACCGTCTCTCGAGACCTCGTTCTCTTCTCTGTCTCATCTCTCGTACCACAGCTGTCTGAAGCGGAATTTTGGAAACGATATTTTCAATCAAAACTTTTCCATTCACACCGGGCTTCCATCCGCTCCACGGCAACCCAACATGTTGTGAAAGACGACGCGATCTTTGACAAATATCTAGAAAAACCGGATGACGGTGGGTCCCCCATTATTCTAGCGCCGCTGTCCGTGCCGACATATATCCTGTAGAGTTGGAGCCTCGAAAACCGCGGGACGAAGAGGTAGACGTGTTCATAGATCTCGAAGCGACCCGTGAGGACCATGAAGAGGTTCGAAACTTGACCTTCCACGGCCCTTTCCACACGTGTGTTAATTTCACAATAACAATATAGACTGGGAACGAGAAGGATGTGACAATGCAGGCAGGAAAGCAGCGTGGGGCATTACCACTCATTCGTAAGTTTAATGAACACTCCGAGCGCCTGCTCAAGACCGCTATGTGCGTCTCGCCCACTTTAATGTCCCATCTGGGTTTTGAAGACATTTCTACAGATCCACGGACGCCCCAAGCAAGCGGCGGAGGGTTGATGGAGATACTAATGATGTGCATGATCTTGCTAACATCCCCGTTGACTGGCTCTCACTCCGAATGCATTTTTAGTCGCATAGTCATTACTCGCAGATTGATCTCGCGGACCTACACCGTCCGGAGTCGTCGACTGGTATCTTGCTAGAGATGCAAGACCGCCAGCGCTACTTTGAAGCGCGCCCCGGTGCTGTTGTTTCAGCTGAACAGGCTCCACGCCCCGTAAGACTGCGCCGTTTATTCTTGTAGCCACGGTATAACCGCGCAACAACAGACCGTGGACTTACCCCCCGCGGTGCAACAAATGAGACACGATCTGGAGGATGGGAGGCACACCTTTCCCAGTCCAAGATTGAACGCAAAGCAGCAGAAGCAGCACTTGCATCCATGACTCAAAATGTCGCTACGCGACTCGATGCTTACAAACGCAAAGCTGATATCCCAGAAGAAATATTCAGGCAGATGCGCACTTGCCAGACAGCTGCGAACGAATTTTTGCGACAATTCTGGTCCGCGATATATCCGCCTGCTGGGGAGACTCTAGGCGGACCTACCACACTCACGCAAAAAACGGCAAAAGCGACACGCATGGCAGGTTATCTGACCAAGACCCCAGAGAAAGTCGCGGCGATTATCAGAGCTGCAGAGATGGCGGGAGTTGATCGAGGACGAGTGCAAACGGTGAGACCATCCGGCCCCTCTGTTCATTCGGTGGTTGTCGAGTTCAGGATGATGGTTTCAGGGAATGCAACCGACACTAGATGCAGTCAACAAAGCACTCGAATTCTGGGAAACGCGGAAAGCAGCGCCAGCGCCTGGCCTGCCCAGTGCGCGCCGGCCATGATAGGCGAGCGGAGGGAGGGGACGCTTCGTTCAGATATGCCAACGATGCGCGATATTATTATACGCCTGATGGGACCATTCAATATTTTATAATGCACTTCCATAGTTGAAATGTACAACAGAGTGAATATTACGGCACGCTCAGGTTACGCGATCGGTGGAGCAGCCCGCTCCCTCTTCTTGTTCAACCACATCATCTCTACAGTCACCATGTCGGCCCGTTTCCTTGTCCCCATCCTCATTACCGGGATGATCCTTACCGTGCGTATCATCCATCACATTTTATAAAAGTGTATCCATTGAAATATGCACTGGCAGGGTGCTTGCAACTCCCTTTGGTCCAAGTACCAGGTGATAACTCTGCTCCCCACCCCGAACACATCCTAAATTATACTGCAACCTACACAGGACATGCAATGCGTAGAGAACTGTGGTGATAAGGACCCGAAACGCCACGTATTGTACGAACAACCAGTGTGGCAGACCCTTCAGATGTTTCGTATGTCCCCCTCCCCGGCTCTCCCTATTCCCCTATTCAACTTACACACTTCTGGCTTGTCTTCGTCATAGTTGGAGAAATGCTTTGTATGTTCTTATGGCCTTCTGGCCTTGCCCCTGCACCCTGTCTCGGACACTAATGCTGTGCCACTTTTGGCCCCATACAGGCTTTCTCCCAGTGCTCTACACCACACTCTCAGCGCGCTGGCGTGCTCCGTCCGTTCAGCTCCCCGAAGAGTCCTCCTCCGATGCGCTCGACGACCTCTCTGAATCCCAAAAGCTTCCACTGGAGAAGCTAACGGGATGGCGAATCCTGCTGTTCTGGCTGCCTGCTCTGTGCGACCTTACCGGGACAACGGTCCGTACCTCTTCCGTCTACTGCAAACCGCGCAACCTGAGGTACTCACTTATGTACTACCGGGCTCTGCAGCTCATGAATGTTGGTTTGTTGTATACCCCCGTGTCGATTTATCAGATGACGCGTGGAGCGCTGGTATTGTTCGTTGCGATTTTTTCAGTGCTTTTCTTGCGCCGCAAGCTCTATCTCTATCAGTCAGTTGTGTTTCCCGATACGCCACTCTAGCTTCTCAACGCACACCTTAGGTGGCTTTCATTGTTGACCGTCATGGCGGGAGTGTCTTTGGTTGGGTTCAGCGGTTCCCTTATCAAGGATACTCTCCACCCAGTTGCCCCTTCTCTCGGGAGCTTATTGGATGCAACACCTACTGAATCACCAGTGAATGAACCCATCGAGACGCCCGAGGCCACCAAAGTCGTTATCGGTATTTTCAATGGTGTTATTTTGTTATTTCCTGCTTAGTCGTGTCCCTGTGTCCCTTGTCCACAGGTGTCTTTTTCATACTGTTTGCGCAAATTTTGTAAGTGATATGATCCAATCTTACCTCAATGTAGTACCTGACATACGCCGCTTCTCAGTACGGCATCTCAATTCGTCATCGAAGAGAGGATATTGGGGCGATATAATGTCCCACCCCTTCTCGCCGTCGGCTACGAGGGCCTCTTCGGCACGATCTCCATTATCATTCTCTTGCCCCTTCTTCCCTTGATCAGGCCTTCCCCGTCCTCACCTGCCGCCCCATGGTTTGACCTCGTACGTGGCTGGCATCAACTCGTCGACACGCCCAGTGTGCTCTACTCTGGCATCGTCATCGCATGCTCCATCGCCCTGTTCAACTATTTCGGCTTGAGCGTGACCAAGTACGTGAGCGCGACCTCGCGGAGCTTGACAGACACGTGCAGGACTCTCGCAATCTGGATCGTCAGTTTGTTGTTGGGTTGGGAGATCCTCATGTTGCCGGTTTCGCTCTTGCAGATAGTTGGGTTCGGCTTGTTGGTCTATGGCACTGTACGTCGCTTTAGGCTCTCACCCTTTCTCTGCAAACAATGTCCGTGCTCATCTCTCCTTAATCCCCCCTCTTTTTCTTTTTTTTTAGTTCTTGTACAATGACCTTGTGCAGCCACCGCGCTTCCTTCGTCCCTCGGGATCGGCCATTCTTGTGGAAGCGGAGAGTGCACCACTTCTCTCTGGTGACGTGTTGGACGAGACGTCGAATCAGCGGAGCGGACATTGAACTCCGTTCGAAACATCGATGCTCACTATAGCTTCGACCGAGCCGAGCTAACAGTTCAATCTACTTGCATATAGTATCATAGACGTGCTCGGATCTCATAGCTTTAGATGGTACCGACTACTGCTTACAGCTTGGCTTTCTGATATATTGCACGGATCTAGCGTATATTTCTTGCAGTGAACATGAACATCGTATCAACTTTCGATTCTAATTAATAAATAAATGAAAAATATTATATTGCTTTTTTGCCCACCACTGGGACGTAACAGGGCGAGGCGATACTCGAGTGCGCGCGTACTCACAGTGATCCAAGTAATATAGGCTAAGTAAGCCGACCACCAGGATGCTCTGCTCTGCTCGGTAATAGCAGACGCGCCCGCATATCTACTATGCATATAACAGGGCAGACGGGACTCACAGCGGACCTGGAACTGGTTGTATCCGCATTCGCCCGCCTGAGCCTGACGATGGCCCCGATGATGACATGGTGCACTCGAATAGTGTGAACATGACGAGTAAGTGCAGGCCAATAGCATAACCGATAAACGCGTTGCGTGCGCGGCGGTTACCCAGCACTGCACGGGTCAACTGTAAAACACCGCGCTCGAGCGGGTTCAGATTCGAATAAGCACGCGCTGCTTCCTACAAGTCCAACCCCCCAAGGAGAGAGCAGAAAAAGAAAGAAAAAAAAAGAGTTCAGCCTGGCTGTCGGTTGAGATAAATGGGATTAGAGGGGACGTGCGTACCCGGCCGCGGAATGCTTCGAACGGATTCATCGCCTCTTCATAGCGCACGCTGTATTTGTTGAGCTCACCCGCGCTCGGCGTGCTTATAGAGGATGCTGGCAAGGGGTCAAGCGTCGAGTGGGCATTTTCGCGATAGCTCTGCATGTAGCGAACTTTCTCGTAGAGCTTCAGGTTATCCGATTGCAAACTTCGAATCTCGGCGCGCAATTCGGATATTATCTGGAACTGCTTGCGAAGTTCCTACACGGGGTGGGCGGTGAATATTAGGTGAGCGAGAGGATTGCAAGTCAAAGTCGCACGGTCCATGCCTACCTCTTCAAGCTCAGCATTACGTTGACGGAAGCGGTCGCGTTGGCTGGTGACGATTGGAAGAATGGATGTATCGGCGGAGGATGTGAATGGTATAGCTTTCGTTTGTACCAATGGGTCTTTCTATCAATCGCAAGAATTAGACTCTGGATTCGGAAATAGCTGGTCAACGCACATTCTTGGTTGTCAGACCGAGTTCGAGCCCCAGTCCGGCAAGGACGTCGTCTTCTGCAGTATCGGCTAACCTTGCATCGCTGTTTCCTTGTCCATGTTGTTCAATCTTTAGTAAGTCCGACTCGAGTCGCTCGTTGAGCTGTCGGTGTTTCTCTAACTCCGAGGTAGTCGAGGCGAGGTCGTCCTGGGTGCGTTGAAGCGATGCCTTGAGTTCGTCGTGCAAGATCTACGCTGAATTGGCACTTGAAGTTACAAACACGAAGAAAAGGGAGACCCACCCGGAACTTCGTCAATTCTTCGCTGAAACGCTTGTTTTGGGTTGCTAAAAGGGCCTGGAGCGAGTTGGCTGGGTGTGCGTTCGCCTTGGATGCATTCGGGTTCGGAAGCTGCAGGCCTAGGTGATTATCCGAAGCAAGTCCATCCTCTTCGTCCAGGTCGCCCTCGAGGCCAGCAAACTCGACGTACTACAGATACTATGAGTCATGCCGGACCCAAGGCAATCTTTTCCCCTACCTTCATGATCTCAAGCTCTCTCTTTATTTCGTCGTAGTCGGCATAACCTTTCAGCGACTGCCTCAATTGTTCAATTTCTCGTGCCTTGTCGATATGACGTCAGCTTCTGAACCTCACAGGCACGCGTGGCACACCTTGTTGGAAGCTTCTCTGGCGTGCTCTTCCGCTGCCTTGCGGGCACTAGTCTCGGCCATAGTAGCCACAGTTCTTTGTGCATTAAGAGATTGCGACAAACGATCGACCTCAGATTCCAGAGACGCCACCTGGGACTCGAGGGTTTTGGCACTATGATATGAAGAACAGGTGAGCATATGCAATGATTGGAGGACCTATAATTACCGATCGGACTTGTCATTACCAGACTTTAGAGACTCGATCTCGGCACGTAGAAGTTCCTAACGGACGCATGAATATGAGACGGCGTCCAATCAAAAACGAAATTACTTACATTGCGACGCTCGACCGTGGCAGCTCGAGTGTTCGCGCGCTCCAGGTCCGCGACGACCATATCCATTTCGGCCAACTTTGCGACCACCTCCTGGTCTGACTGCAATCAGCTGGAGAGTGAAACAGAGAGAGGCCTTACCGATTCGTTGACTCTGGTCGAGGAGTCTTGCCTCCGTTGACTCATTTGACACACGTAAATCACGAAGTTGCTCCTTCAAGAGTGAGACTCGACGTAGCAAATCCTGCTCCCTGGCATAACTTTCAATAATAACTCGAAAAAGAGAGGGGCCTGTGCGCACCTCTCTTCGTAGTTGTGCATCCTCTCATCATATGTGGCGTTGAGCTCATTCTCTTTTTGAGCAACTCGCTCCTGGATTGCCATGTCCATCTGTCTCAGAGGTCAGCCCACGTTCAGAGCAAGGTCAATCGGACGTGCCTTCTCTTCCAACTGCTCCGCTCTGGTCTCAGCCTTTTTCCGTGCAGCGTCTAAATTCGCAGATTCAGAGACACGCCTCTGTAATTCAGCATTCTCGGCTTTGACGCGCTGAAGTTCGTCTTCTAAATCCCGTGCCTCCGCAATTTTCACAGTTTGGTCCTGCAATAAACCAATAAGTGAAAGGTTGACATGACCTAGATGGAAGAAACGCACAATTGCTGCCTCGAGGAGCGGATAGGGATCGGGTGCATCTGCCAGGACCTTGTACACACTGAGGAACGCGCTCTCTGCGGATTTGGAGCGTTTTGTGAGGTTGTCGATCTCAGTTTGATACGCTGCATTAGAAAGCGAAGGATAAGCAAAGACAAAATATGCTGGCAGTTGAGACATACACTTCAGCAAACCCTTGAAGGCGTTGGCCTTCTCTTCATCGGGTATCTTCTTGAAGTCTGAACTTGAATGAGGACACACATTGTGGAGCGGAGGTGGATACCCCTTGCCTTTAGTTTTGTCCGCCAGCGCCTTCCTTCCGACGACACTCTCCTTCTGATTCTCGACAACCTCGATGCCCTGTGCGTCAAGGGTCTTCTGCAGCTCGGAAAGGTCGATATCTGGGGCAATGCATGAGCTCATGAAACCGAAATAGGATTGAACTCGCGTACTCTTCCATGTCTCTAGGGCGCTGGAGAAGTTCTGTTCTGAGAGGCTCATGAGACTGGAGGACGACTGGGTCTGGCGCCCGCCCATCCAGACCTGGGCGGCATCTCGGCTCGAGCGCTCAGGTCACATGATCGAGATCCAAATGATGATCTTCTCATCTGGTTATCTTTCTTGTCTTCATCAACATGCCGAGGCAAGTAGAGCAACAGCTTATCGTTTTCGATTTTGACTGGTAAACTACACCATGTTTCCTAATTTACGCGATTACTGATTGAAATAACTGTGACACGCATACACTAGGTCCATGGCCGATCAGGACACTGATAGATGGATCTTTGAAGTTTTGGCACCAGACATCCGTCGAAAAATGAAGAATAACAAGGACGAACATCAGTGGACAGACTTAGTGTAACGCGCCGCTGAAGTTTTTAATCAACGACGTCTTCGTTTTTGACCGACTCATGTCGTCGTTACAGTGCTGAAAGTCTTCGTGAACTGCATGAACGAGGTGGTACCAGAGAAAACATCGAAGGAGCGCTCCGAATCATGCCTTTTGCAAGTCCCCCCACGTATCGTTTACCCTGTCCTACGTACTAATCCCTCGTCAGCACCCTGGGATGATTCGTGGCGTCAAAAAGCTCAAGGCGGCGACAAAGCCACAGACTACATTCTTCTGCCTCTCCAACGCCAACTCTGTTTTCATCTCGACTATTCTAGAAGTACGTACAATTCCTCCTCGTCGACCCTCTGATGATCTGATGGGGATAATCAAACTTGACGACACGTACGAAAAGTCGAAAGGGCTCCAGGACCTCTTCACGGAGATAGTGACCAATCCCGCAGAGTGGGACCCATCCGGTCTGCTCAAGCTCAGACGGTACATTGATCCCAACGGACCGCAACATAACTGCCCCCTCGGCTGCAGTGCAAATCTTTGCAAAGGTGACTCCCGGGCCCCCACCATTTGATGCGCATGTGACACTCAGGTACTATCCCCCTAGGTGAGGAGCTCGAAGCGTTCCTCAAACGCCACGGTACAGACTTTGACCGCATCATTTACGTCGGAGACGGCTCGAATGATTTTTGTCCTGTTGTAAGACTCAGAAGGTGTCGTCCATCAGGTTTGTGAGCCGAGACCATAGTAACATCGCTTTCAGTCAAGATATGGTACTTTGCCGCAGATACAGAGGATTGGAGCATCGTATCACCCAGGAAGGCAAAAGGGCAGGTCTCGTATGCCAAGTCCGGTATTGGGCGGGTGCATGGGAAGTTGAAGAGATTTTCGATCAACTCCCTGATACGATTGAAACGAGTTAGGAAGCCAGGCCATCAAGGAGCGGCGATAAAAGGTCGACCTTATCCATTTAGCGTTCACGTTGCACTGCCGAGGCATATACATTTGCGTGGTAGCTACACCATATATACGTGCAACGCATATGGTTGCTCGACATTCGTTCGGCAAAAGCTCAGACCTCGAAAGAAAAGGGCCTATAATGTGAAACTGTGAATCGCAGGATGAGTCATTGTATGGGGCGGATTGAGGACAATCTTAAGTGCATGTGTTCAGAAACGGGAACAAAAAAAAATTGGTGTGGAGGGAAGAAGAGAAACAGAAATCTGCACAGGGAGATGGAAGAGATGTTCGTTGGGATTGCAAAGACGTCAGTAACACGAAATCGATGAGGAAACCAGCCGCGGTGGAAATTTGCTACTGAGCATGACCGGGGAAGGCTCACCGCGGCCAAAACTCGATTCCGCTGCCTCTCCTGTCCTTCGCCACGTTTGTACTACTACTTCCGGGTGCGCCACCTCCAGTTGATGATGCATCTCCCGAGAATGGATTGCGCTGAGGGGCACCACTCGTCTGTTGGGAAACTGCACTGTCATAGAAAGAGGACGGAACTGCTGGCGCAGGCGGGGCCACAGCACTTCGGCCGCCGGCGACCGAAGTGCTAGTGTATTGCGGGTAGTGATCTGGCTGCAAGGGGACGAACAGCCCACCCATATCTGGCCGACGCTCCAACGAATCAAATGGGGACGCCGGCGACTGCTGCTGCTGCTGTGGCGGTGGTTGCTGTGGATGCTGTTGCGACTGAGACTGGGAACCAGCCACGGGCTGTTGGGGATACGTCACAGGAAAACGACCACCGGCCGCTGCCGCCGCTCCCGCGTAGGCCGCTGGCGGATTCGAGATCGGGTTCGAGATGTAGCTTTGACCCTGCGCAGTCGCCCGTACATTCGACATTATTGCGTCCCTTCGCTCGTCGTCTACTACAATCGCCGACGGCGGGTGATACTGCTGTGCAAGTCCCGAACTCTGTGCTGGCTGATAGCGTGTCGCGGGTTGCTGCCAGCTTGCTATGCCAGATACTGCTACGAGCTCTGCCTGTTGTTGTAGATACTCGAGCTGCGGGTATGGCTGTGCCGCGGTGACCTTGCCGGACTGTCGCCGCTCCCACTCTTTCATAGCATCGTCTCGGTTGAGGACAGGTGTGAGGGCGTTGCGCCCAATCACATCCTGGGACATATGCTGGAGACGCGCAAGCGCGGGCGGAATCCTGTCCATGTGGTTAATCGTGTTTGCGCGCGTGCGGGAGTTGGGATAGTACGCGTTTGAGGGCGGATTCGGATTCAAGTGGGATGAAACCGCAACGTTGCTCCCAGATGAGCTATAAGACTGCTGTGGCGCCCCACCACCATTGTTCGGCCCTGTGAGAATGAAATGTGAGTATAGAGGAGCCAATCTCCAAATAAGCCGCTCTAACTCTGCGTACTTGTCCCGTATTGCGAATGTTGTGGCTGAGGTGGTTGCGAATACGTGCTCCCTGACTCTACAGCAGAAGGAGGATATGTGGAGGACGACGGCTGCGACTGCAATTGCGGTGTGATATAAGGGTTACGGAACACATTATTTGCTGCTTGGGACGCCGCCTGGGCTTGGGCGGTGTAAGCCTGGTGCTGAGCCAGGTGCTGGTTGTACGAAGCGGCATCCTGGTATGCTCGCGTACCCTTGGGTTGAGATGGGACAAGCCCGCCAAATGGACGTTTGGGATCTGACGTAGTCGTAGTCGGCGAAACTCCAGAAGTGGTAACTTGCTGCTGTGAAGGGTGACCGGACGGCTGATGGGACAGGTGAAAAAAGGCCATAGGCAGGCCACAGATCATCGTAACTTACCACGAAAGGCTTAGTGAACTTCTCCCCAGTAATAAATGGGTGAAGTCTAGCTTGCTGAGGTGACCAGCGCTCGATAGGGTTCAAATTCAGTAAACCTTGGCAGAAGTCAATAAAAGAAGCACGATTGTTCAGTTCTAAAGAATCGCGTCCCAAGGAGACATCATCAGTTAGTTCGAAGAGACCCCAAAAGGCGGGAGATACGAACCTTTTTCCATCTCAGCATTGTGCCGCCCGGACTTGAACTGTGGCATTGGAGCTGTATTCACAATTTCTGGCAGCGTAGTAGCCTTGAAGTACTGCTTCCCAGGTTGTTCGTTAGTGTTGTGCTCGCGAGAGTATTGTTCAAGGCTCTTCAGGCGCCACTTCTTACGACCATACATATCCACAAAGGAATCGAAAAATTGGTTGGTCTGCTTTCCCATTTCCATCATATATCCAGGTGGTTGCCTGTTCATATGTCAGTGAAATACACAAAGCTCGGCAATGCGGAAGCTCTCACCCAAGCATTTCGACGATCCGGGTGATTTGGTTGTACTCGCTGGTACCAGGGAAGAGAGGAAGGCCAAGGAAAAGCTCAACAGCGATGCAGCCCAGGGACCACATATCTATTGCGGCGGTGTAAGGGAGGCCCAATAACACCTCGGGCGAGCGGTAGAACCGAGACTGGATGTAGGTGTAGACCGTTTGGCGTTCGTGACACGCCGAACCAAAGTCAATGACCTTGATTTGCGGCGACTGTAACCTACGGTAGCTCTAGCAATACACATTTAGTAGAGAGTAAAGTGACTTACGACTTCAGCAGAATGTTTTCAGGTTTCAGATCACAGTGTATGAGCCTGGCGTCTTTCAAGACCGTCAAGGCGTCTAGAAGTTGTGCCGTAAAGACCTTCACAAGCTGCGTGCTGAGACCTTGGAATTGGTTCTGCTTGATCAGCTCGTACAGATTTGATGATAACAACTCAAAGACGAGGCATAAGTGGTTGCGGTGGATAAAGGAGTCTCGCAAGCGAAGGATGTGGTGTTCGTCCTGAGGATCACATTGGTTGTTGAGCTGTAGAACTTTAGTCAATGGGAGTGAGAAGTGCTTTAGAGGAGGACAAACTAATTCCAGGATGGTAACCTCCATCATACTCTGATTGAAATAAGCGGGCTTGTTCTTAACGACCTTCACAGCCACAATCTCATGCGTCTTCATGTCTTGACATTTGACAACCTGCCCGAAGGTCCCCTGGCCAAGAACGTCGAGAATCAGGTATCTAAGACAGCAAAATTATTCAGGGTGATGTCAAGACTGAGCAGGACATTGACGGACTTGTGTCCTTCCTCAGTCCCCAACCAATCGTTGACATAGAGGATATAGTCGTAGTCCTCGTTGTCATAACCTTCATTGTGCGCCGGCTTGCTCGGCTTTGTGAGCACTCGCCTTGGATTATGCGTCGATTCATATTTGAACTGGGGATTGCATATGCGGTATGTATCGGTGATGTGGGTGGTCAGCTGACGCAGAGGCTGCGACACGAGAAGCGGTGGTCATCAGAATGTAAACTACAATATAGGAAAATTGTCAAACCGTACCGATAAAAACGTGCCCGACGAATCCATGCGGCGAGACGCAGGACGAGTCTGGACCTGAGGGCGCAGATCGCGTTGATCGCGCACCCGTCTGAGGCCAGACGCACGTCGCTTTGTCGGAGGGTCCACCATCATAGGCTGATCCTGGGAGTGAGGATAGTACGGGCCAGCAGGCGAGGGGCTATGTGTGCCAGGGAACCCGATGGGGGTACTCGGTGTGGAAACAGAAATATTTTGTTTCAGAGGTTGGGTCAGAAGCGCCGAAGGTGGAAGATGAGGACTACCAGTGTCCATCGCATACGAAGGGGAATAGATTGGTGGAGGAGGAGCTGGGGGTGCATTCGACTGAGAATAGGGCGACGAGGCGGGAGGCGTACCGGCCTCTGGCTTTGTTTGAGAATGGGAGCGTCCATGATAGCTGGGCGATTGGTAGTTGTAAGAGGCAGAAGTAGGTGAATATTGTGACTGCTGCTGGGCGTAGGGGTCGAGAAGAGATGGGTTGGCATTGGGCCGGTGTGGAGAGCGGGCGCCGCGAGATGTGGTACTAGGATCATGCTGAGTGAGTGAGCGCTTGGGAGGCTGACCACCAGGATTACTGAAGTATATATCCTGGTAAGTGGCGTCGCTCGTGCCCGGCTGTGAATTCGGAGTCGAGTCACTTGCGTTCGCGCCGAAAGGTGTCGTCTGGTAGGCAACGCTCGAGTTGTAGAAGGAGTTGGAGTTGGACTGTTGTCGCTGATGACTAGAAGGGCTGGCATTGGCGGTGCCGTAGGCACCCTCTAAATCATCTGGCATGTGATGTCGGCGGGCCCGTGCGGAGCCTGCGACTGCGCCAGCACCGAGGGATGCACTACGAGAAAGTTGGTTCTGTGAAGGGGAAAGATATGGAAGGGTGCTCGAGAGAGAGGGATCGTCTTCAAGTAGCTGGGCAATTCTTGGTTGTCTTGTGTTGGAAGAGGAAGGGGACTGGTGTACTGAGGGAGGCGGTGCCCTGTTTCTGGATGAGGCAGAAGACGATGTTGGAATAGGCGGGGGCGGAACTGGATAGAGATATGAAGAATTGGTTGTAGAACGGGCGGACTGGGTGGAAGGAGGAAGGAGGTCGCCGGGTACGTGTGCAGATTGTGTCTGCCAGCGAGGGAGATCAAAGTCGTCGTTGGCACCGCTCATGTAGGCGAGTTCAGGTTCCGACATGTCCTACTTAGTTCGGCGATTCGACGAGGAATGGCGACCGGAAACCGAAGGATAACGATTGATAGGCGTATTAATGGGTTGGGAGAGAAGGAAAAGCCACCGCAAAAGTGAAAAAAAAGTTAGCGGAGGATGAGAGTGAGGCCCGAGGAGAACATGATCGTGGTTATGGCGGTGGCGGCGGTTCCTCACCTCTACAACAACAGATCAATATTATCCTAACAATCACCCTACAGTACACTTATTTCTCCTTCTCTATCTCTTTCAATGTATCCACAAGCGCCTTTTCAACCTCTACAATAATCCCTGAATTCTCTCCCATTGAAACGGGTACATCTACAGATAAAAATATCTGCTTCCCAAATCGTCGCGCTGTCGGCGAGACGTCTCTGTCATCAACTATTGCTCAACCCCTGCAGTTAACTGCTCACCCAGTCTTTTCGCTATCGAAAGTGCCAAGTCCGAGCTCGATGACTGCAACAGCTGAGTTCCCGTTGCTGGCAGTGCCTAGTGGTTCCATGCAGAAATAACATTTCTGCCGTATCGGAGCCATCCTATTCCTCTATTCCGCAAGTACGCACTTTCCATGGGGGCATAGCCACCACCCAATCGTTGCCAAGATGTCCTTGCAAGGTGGCGCGACCGGCATTCTCCTCAAGTTCTTCCGTCGTCACCCCAATCCAGAGCATATATGACTCTTCCAGACATGTAACCTGCAGTGCCAGCGCAGGCGACGATGCCCTCGAAGATGGAAAGTACCTTGTCTTAACACTGATAGCCGTCATGGACACCGTAGACGATTGCGACACTCAAGAATGGAGTAGTACAAATGGGTTGTCGAGTGAAGATGGCGATGGCGGCCCGTCCTTCATTCCCCGGCGCGTTCCGCCACGCTCAGTTAGATCAGCTAAGAATATCATTCTTGCGAATAAAATTATTCCCCATCACTCAAAGGGTACAATGAACCCAAATCGAAAGTCAACCCCCATGACTGGTTCATTGGTCCTGGCACGGGATCCCCGCTGCCCACCACGCCAGTCGCCGGTCGCGCGAGCCACTACCTGAGACTTCTTGACAGACCCTTCTCGACTTGTTCTCTTGACAGGGACGAGCCTAATGACTATGGCTTCTTCATTGACTACGCCATCCGGCTGCACCACGCTCATTGAAACATTGGGCTCCGTCCTCTCGATCCTCGGGACCCAAGTCTCTTCGGGGATCAATTCGCCAAACCACAATAGCCCCTCCGGTATCAAGGTGTTCTTTCGCCAAGGATGACACCCTCGAACCAGAATCCTATGCTTCCCTCTCAATATGCCACACACAGAAATACCTATCTTCGACCTAGGTATTCCTCTACGGTCAAACACCTTGTATATAAGCAGATCAACTAATTGAGACAAGGTCGCCGCTACTCTCGATCTACTCGACAACTAAGTATTCGAGTCATGCACACATTGCGTAGGCCCCTCGATGTTCTTACGAAGTAGACTGGATCCTCCACGAGAGAACAGACGTCCCAACCCACTTTCCCAGCTGAAGAACCGTCGTACTCGCCTAACGAGGACAAAGTAATGACGAAAGAGATTGCTGAGGTTGAAGTCGCTTCATCATTCGCCTCTCACTGGATAAATGATCCCCACTTGGAGGTCCCCTTGTCACTTTTACCGAACAGATGTCTACTGACAGGACTGCACGAGAACTAGGAACCTGCGTCTTCAGAAGGGATTCAGGACATGCTGAGTGCACTTCTGCCATTCCTACGTATGTGCGTGAGTTGGAGCGTCGACTTTTGATTCTCCAGGACCATGAAACGACTACTCGAAAATAATACGTGCATATGCTTGAGATTCGTGGCAATGTAGCGAATTCAGGACGTTGACTTATACACAATCTCAAACCAGGCCACGGGAAATTAAGTACCAACTAGGGCTCATTGACTATTGACCACTGGATAATTGAGAGGGACCTATATCACTTGACGTGATTGGCCACCAGTCGTCCTAGTCTCGGGTCACTGCTTGCATCTGTTACAATAATATAGGTGGTTCTGATTGCATAATCTTCTCTTCATATGCTTACTGCCCAGTATATTTCGTAACGTACACGTTGATGCTGCCGACACTATTTACACCGCCGCCCGAGTCGGACAACCTCGACGTGTTGTATTTTGCGTAACCGGTCAATCCCGCGCAAATCACGCTCATTCAGCTGGATAGCCAAATCCTCACTTGTTACTGTATACGCTTCCCTTGTTATACGTGAGATCTGAGGGTCCTGGGTTACTTTTTATAGCCCTCGTGTACGACCGTGGCCAGTCGGCCTAGGCAAGTGACATCCTGGTAAGGGTCTTTACGGATCTACGGCATCCCATCGGGTGTCCCTTTTGTCCTTCCCTCTCTGATGCGCAGGGTGAAAAATCGAAAATAGGTCCGGCCGCATTAAGCGAGAGTCGAAACGCGAATCCACATGTATGCCACGTACCCGTACAAGTGAACTCTACCCTTGTTTCTTCCAGCCCATATGGTGCGATTCTCTCTAGCAGAGCGCTCATGTGACAAATGGGTATAGGGAACGGGTACTCAACGCGAGTACTCAACCTTAAGCCCCATGTCATTCCCCAACCACAAAGCAGCGACGCAGGTCCCCTCCCCCCCGAAAAAAAACACAACATAACTATAATCAGAGGCAAGGCAAGGCAACCGTCCGCGTTCAAGTTGGGAAGTTGGAGTGGAGCGACTCGGAGATGGGGGAATCCCCCTGAGGTGGCGATCACCTAACGAGAGAGATTGCAATCAAATCATAACTTTATCATCAATATTCAGCACACTCCAACCCTGCAGCTGGCGCGCTCGAACGCACGGGAGGGCCGTTTTGCGCACCCCATCGCGGAGGCGGGCCGAACGATCATTTACAAACGATTGCCTACAAAAGGTGGGTAGTGGCGCGGTCGATATCGGCAACTGACGTGACGATCTTGTTCACGCGCACATGCAGCGGATTTGGTTGCAATCGTCCTAGAACCCTATCACGGACGACAGTGCATACCGCTGTACAGTAAAGTACTGCCACTCCTCTCCAGTTCGTTTGACAGCCGCCACTCGATCATTTATGGACTTATTCCCCTACATTGTGTCGGTTGCAGTTGTGACCACCCCTTGACATGCAATGACAGCCGCGCCCGCACATTCACAGCCTCTAATGGCGCGCATTCGCTCGCAAGAATACGTCACTCGATGCCATGGATGATCGATTCGAGGGCGCCCCACCTGTTACCCTCTCCCCACAAGGGCTCTCCTCATCGAACGACGGGCCAGGCCAGCCAATGGCGATTCGTGTGTGATTGCCCTGGCCACCGCCACGCAAAAAAAAAAAGTACGTATACCCCGCCCCAGTGGGTTAAACCCTACGGGATGTCCGGCATTCAGCGTTCCCCCCCCATCACCTACATTTCTATAATTATGACAAACCAAAAGTTATTCTCTGTCCTAATCGAGAGTCAATTTAAATTGACAACGTTCACTTGGCCTGTCTCCACCTCCTTTACTTTTGAGATTAGTATGAACAAGACAGATCGATCTCGCTCAAATGGCCAGTCGCGTCGCGAAACGGTTCGTGGCCGTGTACGGTTCTCTCTCCCCGCCCTTTTTTCTGTTTTTTTTTTTTCTGTGTCCGTTTTCTTTTTTGCTTCTCTGTGCTCTGTGCTCTGTGCTTGCCTACAGTCATCTCCAGGGCACTGTCCTGCAGCCCGCAGCACTGTTCGGATCCCGTTACGTTCCAGGCCCTCATTTTCTTTACTACCCCCCCCCCCCCCTCCCCCAACCCAACCCCCCTTCCCATCGGTCGCGTGTCCTACTCGTGTCCGCGAGATAGCGGGAAATGAAAGCCACGTACAGGGCCTAATATAAAAGTTATGAACGCGTTGCCAGCCTGGCGAACTCGGGCTCATGCCGCCGCCAATACGTGATTAACATTGCTCTTCGAGTGCCATGAGCCATTTAATATCAATGTGAAGAGTGGTTGTCTCGGCCCCCAACCGTCCCTCATCCTCGTTCATTTCAGGTATTCCTTTTTTTTTTTTAAGCTCTTTTCCTTTTTTTTCTCATCGTCCTTTTTTCATTTCTTCTCTCATTTAAGGCCGGCTTTATCCGTCGAGTTGAGGAGATGAATTCCAGGGGGTCTTTCTTTCCAACGTACGCCGTTGTTGGCACGAGTTGCACGAGCCCTAAATAAAGGATAATGAAGAAGTAAGAAGCAACGCAAGCACGCCCATGCCTGCGGTTGCGTATCATTACTGTGTACTTACCCACTCTTCTTCCTGCGCCCCCCCCTCCCCCTCCACGGAAACCGGGACTATCTTCCTACCAATCGTGGTCTATGGCAGAGATTTTTCCGGTCTGTTTCTCTCATTCGCGAGGCTGACTGAGACCGGGGAACTGTGTGTGCGTGTGTGTGTGCCCCGGTGGCACCGTGATCTGGTTCGCAGAAGGAGTAGCATAACTTACTGTCAGCCTGTTTCGTACGTGAGAGACCAAAGTTCTGGGTTTTCCTGCCTTTGTTGGGTAAGCGTCCTCTTTCCCAATCACCCTGCGCTTCGAATGGCGGGGGTGAGATATGTTCCAACTTGTCGCGCTACCCCGCTGTCAATGCCAGACGACGTTACGAGAGCTACGCATGCGCATGCTGACAGCCTTGACAGATCGATGGCGCATGCCGTTTAACATTCAACGTACAACATTCAGCTCCCGATGGGATGCCTTCAATGCAATGATGGTCTCAACTAGTTCACATTTCCGTACATGTCTGACATTGTCCGAATAATGACAGTACACATATGAAGTAACAATCAGTGGATATGGGGCGGCGCAATGGATGAGACAAGAGTAAGGATGACATGGTATGAGTTTCTGCACGATGGATGGCTTGTATATGTGGGAGACAAACGGGGATATAAACAGAGAATATCGAGGTAGCGGTGTGTCCTCCAGGAAAAGAGACCCACGATTGAGTGGCGAGAACTTGAAGCACCCCTAGCAGAACACTTGGTGCCACCAGTTCTTGAACTTGGTCCACCAGCTTCCTTCCCAACCTTCTGTGCGTGGTCGTATACTCATCCACATTCTACCAGTGCCGATTCGTATCTCACCACCCTTCGTAGCTGAAGGCTCTTGACCAGCCTCAAGATCGGGTGGGGGACGAGAGTTCGACACACTATTGGGGAAACGTGGAGTAGCACGACATGTGATGAATGTTGGGAAGACCTTCAAAAGCTGTAGAATCTCTGGGTTTGTGAGATCTGGGGAGGTCCAAGTTCTCATGTACTCTTCATCAATCTCTTGGGATCCATACGTCGCTGCTGGTCGAGGGTTGAATATATCTTCTAATTCCTGGACTGGAGTACTCGGACTCGAGGTATCTTCTATGGTGTCCGAAAGGGAAGTAGATAAGGGAATAGTGCTGGACAAGGGAGAAGACGAGTATGAGTGTGATAGGCCGGGGGTATCGAGAAATGGGTCGCTTGGTGCTCTAGGCCTCTTCATGAAAGGGGAGTCCTGTGCAGCCGGATTCGAGTGCATGGGGACAGATGGCTTCGAACGGAGAGGTTGTGATTGAGATCTAGCATGAGCCGAGGCGGACAAGTTGTGAATAGGTGAACTGGATGTAGATGTCGAAGTGCGCGTGGAAGGGCTTTCCTCAAATCCCAAAACCTAATCAGCAAGTGGAGAATCAGAAACGTTCGATCAAAGTGCGTGAATGCCGGACTGACTCCTTTAAGAACGTCGACGGCTTCGAGCATGAAATCCTTGCCGCTGCACGAATCAAAACAGTCACGTTACGTATGATGGCTTTGCCGAAACAACTGGCTCACCCTGCCTCCTTGAAAACGGCATCGTCGATTGCCCAATGTATGCGTTGCCCTCCTGCGCCACCAAGGCGTTCCGGAACGACCTGCAGCCTCATGAGAGCCCACAAACCTTCGAAAAACGGCTTCGTTCCTGGCATGCCAACCGTACACCAGCTTCGGACGAAGCGCTCAAAGGCTTCATAACGCTCCTTCTGAGCGGTGCGACCCGCAGGGTCCGCCCGCGATAGTGGTGTAAGCGACCCGCCAGGAAGCGTAGCGGCAACATGAGCTCTGAACTCCGCTGTCCGCCGTGCGTTGACGCTGGCATGATAAGCGGAGCGGATTGACGCTTGTAATCTTGAGAAGGGGGCATGCTGCGCCGGAGGCAGAGCGGCTAGCATTTGGGTCATCTGTCGTCCGGCCTCCTCATCCTGTTCGAAGTACCTATCGAGGCGGAAATACATGAATCAAAACGAAAATGACAATTTTACGTGCCATAGAACATCGTGTGAACTCACCACTTCCTGCATCGCTCTGCGAACGCTTCTATGTCGACGTGGGACCGAGAAGGCGTAGCCGAACGTGCTCTCTGAGAAAGGTGGGGGCTCGCCCTTCCACTTGCTGGTCTCCCAATTCTAGAGCGTCCAGAGTAGCTTGGCGACGTGGGGTAAACGAGCTCGCCTTTTGATGGTGGAGGGGAGAGAGGCGCGGCCGAGGGAAGATCGTAAAGGAGTGTTTCGTACTCTGAGGACGCCGCGGCGCTTGTCATGTTGGAGGTACGCCTTGCGGCGTGCTGAAGTCGGAGGGGTGGTGGAGGTGGACGACGGGCGGTTTCCAGCAAGTATCCCGGAGCAGACATCGAGAGAACGTATTACTCAACCTTTAAGAAGTCAACAGTGCGCATACATAGATCCTTCCGTAAAACGAATGCCGTTTTAAAAAGACTGAGCCGAATACGCAGTGTCGAACTCCGATGAGGGACTAGGAAGGCAGGAGAGGAAGCACGTTCCCAGATGAGAGTCGGGGAAAGGGTAGGATGGGGGGAAGGAAGGTGCGCGCGCTGTGGGGTAGGATGAAAGCAACCTGGTATTTCCGAGCTCAGTGCAACCTATCACGCGGTCAATTCATCGTTCGTTCGCGTCTGTGGCGGCTTTCCGAATTTTTCGGAAATCAGCGAGGCAGATGACGCCGTAAAGTCGTCGCGATGAACAAAAATAACTCGTCCATTTACTTCGCTTCTCAAGAAAATGCATTTTACTTTTCAAAAGACTTGCACTATAACCAGTACGCGGTTTATTCTGACGATATGACACGACAAAGGCGATGGCGATCCTCCACATGCCTGCTTTATCATGGATCACGTGCCACTATGGCAACTCCCTCGAGTGAGTCATCGGGCCAATCAGATATCCGGAAGAAATACCAGAACTTTTATGCGAAAGGTTCACAAATTCAAGGAAGAGTTGATCGGGCAATAGTGGCCGAGCACATTGAACGAAGAAAGAAGAGGAAAAAAACTTTGCTACCGGAGAAGCTATCGCAGTAAGCGACGTCCATCAACATGCAGAACCAACGAACTCCAACGCAGGAAAAATCGTGCGTTGCGGCCAAACAAAGTGACCCATGGCAGTGTACAGACTCCCCACTGAGTGGGAATGTGAGGGATACAGTATACTTATCCAAAAGACTGCCGATCTCACTTGAGCAGCTAAGTCGGGGGAAGCGAGGATTGAGAACGGGTTTCAAGACTGCATGTATTCATAACGTAAACTATTTGACGCAACGGGAGAATAGGCAGCGAAATCGTGGCGCGGGCCCCATCGGTCATTCGGTCATCAGTCACCGGACGATATGGTCGTTCCAACGCCAACACCATTGCCTGACAATATTATTGGATCGCTCCATATGGAAGTGGTTTCTACCTCTCGTTAAAGGCACAACGTCAACGTCGCATTAGCCAGGTCTGCGGAGGTTTGGTGGCTATTCTAATGGACGTATAAGAGTGCCTGGGATGGGGCTCTGACACCAAATCACTCTAGCCTAGACTGACTGACGGATATTACACGCACGAGTTGTGGTGGATATCGGTCTCGTCTCATATATATCTACCTTCTAGCGATAAGAAATTACAGTACTTGCACGACTAGGGGTCGGGCCGGGAACCTCCCGAGGGCAGCAGCAACTCTCAGGTCCACACTTCATGGACTAGAGTATTTCGCCCATTCTTGATCGGGGTGTATATGGAGCGATTGCGGGATACCGTAAGCCAAAGGACTCTTCAAGAAATACATAGTCTATTCACTATACGGCGTGAGGTTACGAACCAGCGTTTCAATCGCCAAGTTAAAGGATGATCAGCACGTTAGGACTTGCACGGGTTCGTGACGTGTCGCTGGGGTGAGGGCTGGTCAAGCTCGCTGGAGAGGTAGAGAGTATCGGTAAATATTGTCCTGTAGTATGTTAACCAGACGCGAGGTGGTCTCAGTAATAACTATAAAGGATCGTGCTCCGTATCCACCGCAAGTCCACCATCCGAGAAGTGTTGTGCCCTGACCTCGGCAGGATACTCTTTGTCCGCGGAGAGTCGCTTAATCATACCATAAGGAGGCACGAATGTGATAGGGTGGAGCCTCAAAAAAACCACCAGGGTCAAAGTCAGTCGTCCATAATGCCTCACGGAGGCGGCAAGTGAGTCTTGGCCTTTCTATTTATTGTGGGCTCTGATCTAATAGCACTTGGATGCATATAAGCCTCGTCGTCGTCGACCAGTCGAATTTTTTTCTACTAAGAGACCGCCTTTGGCAAACCCTCTGATGTTGTTGCGTGGGCTGTTCGAATGTCGCGCGAGGTATTGTGCATTGCAATGGCGTCGAATGGCAGAAAGACCACGAACAAGTCAAACGAACGCGAGCAACCACTTGGCCAACTGCAGTGGACGGGTATCTGCATCGTGTGTTCGCATCAGCATTTTGATTGGATTAGGAGCGGCGGCCGTGGGTTGTTGACGCCTGGGGTACATGAAATACACCATGGTGATGTTACAATCACTCCAGGGCGATAGGTAGAGCCTTTGAGATAACTCACAGAAGGATGAAGGATAAACAGGGCCAGAGAGCGAACGCACATTCCGAGATCTCGGATCTGCCTGTGGATGTTTGGGAAGGTTTGTTTCCGACCACTTCGGTCGTTCGTTCACGGTTTGACGGATACTGTAGTACAGAACTGCCACCGGCGTGACATTAGTATGATGGGTCTGAATTTCATTATAAGGGTCATATTTGATTGCTGGCCATCGCAGGTTACAGGCACAGCAAGCCACGGACAGAGTTTTGGTGTCCGAAGCTATGATCAAGCTCAGTGGACTGATCAATGATGGGGTATTGGTGTTGATCAAATAACACCATGAGGAGCGGAATGTGCTATCCCAAAGGTACACCTCATGAATTGGATTCTGGTAGTATCCATTTGGCATCTACATGCACAAGGTACGGGGGTAGAACAGTGACCGCGTGAACATGGTCAGGTGTTGTCCGCAAAGGGAAGTAACGGCCGGGAATCTGGATAATGAAGACACCGAAAACCCGAGGTTTCTGTGGCCAGGACTGTTGGCACACTCAAACTTATATGAAGCTGAAAGAGGAGTCACCCAAGATTCATGTCACAAAGGGTTAGTCATAGCAAAGCGGTCAAAAGAAAAGAAGCGCAAGGCACGGTGATTGAAGCTCTGGATGATGATAGTCCAACTGCGATTTACCTATATTCGGTCGAGAGAAAAGGCGCTGGTGGACCGGGTTGGTCGATTTCTAGATTAGGGATGAGCGGAGGGCCTGGTCGTGAATGTGGGTATTAAAAGGGGGCAAAGAAGGGAGGGGATCCGCCTGCGGGAGGACCACAAAGGGGTGACAGACTGAATCAGTGAGTGACCATCAGCAAACGGAGATGATTTGAGATCGTCCTTTGAAAGATGGGGGGGGAGAAACCGATGCGGATGACCAAGATGTGTAGCCATGTGGTCGTGATACCAAGTGGGGGAGGGATGTCGTTATGCTATGGTGCCGAACGGTTTGGTTATGGGAAATTGGATACTTCGCGGAAGGTGCCGTGAAGAGGATTCGCCAGCTACCATAGAAAGGAGGGTTTTAAGCGGAAGGGATGGAAGAATGAAAGAGAGTGTTTTCTGGATGGCGTTCATGATAGAATGCCTCGAATGTGAGGCTAGAGCAGAGATTGAGGGGGGGTGGGGAGGGGAGGCAGTTCAGTTTGGTTTTGTGCGGATTGGTTGAGTAGCGCCGAAAGGAGCGAACCGAAGGAGGGCACCGTCCGTAATTGTGCCTTGGTTTGCCGTACGGAGACCGGACCAAGAGGATGGCGGTTACGTCAGGGTAACCCTGGCTGCATCGACGGATTGCGACCAGAGACGCGTAATCGCGGAGATGGACTGTCAGTGAACGGGTGAATGGGTCAGTGGGAGGTGGGGGGTCGAGCGGGGGGTGTTGTGATGAGTGTGTTCTTTAGAAGGAACTGAAGAGGAGTGCGACGGGCAGGTGTATGCATCGAGATAGGATGAATAAGGTTCAGATCCGGGTACGGTGGGAGTGCCGAGGCCATCGCACGGGCTCAGGCTTTGCCCGCTCGCTCGGGATGGATGGATGGATCAGGAGACGTGCACTTTCACGCTCACGGACGGTCAATCTCGACATCACTCGGTTGACGTTCCTCTTCTTCTTTCTCTCCGGGCGGCCTCCCCCGGCGGTGCGGTGAGTCGCCCTCCTCGTCTTTCCCCACAAACCAGTTTCAATAAAAGACTAAATGTCCTTCTAAGCCTTCCTCCCCATTAGCATATACCCTCGACTCCTCCTACTCCCTCACCTTCGCCTCTCCTCCCACTGTACATGGCACGTGCCGCGACCTGGCATTCCCTCCCTACTGATTCCAGAACAGACTTTCCAATGGGTTCTGTCGATCCTGCTCAATCTTCCCGACCCGACATCTCTCGTTGGGAACTCGGCGAGATCCTCAAATCAAGTACCGTCAATATACCAAGAGACCGTCTCATGTCCGTGGATTCCTCTTCTGCCTCACTGCCTCATCCAAACCATGGTGGCTTCCTGCCATCCCATTTCGACCATCCCATTGATTCCCATCCGCCTCATTCTGCCAATCTCCTCCCCGTGCATCCCTTCGACAATAACAAAATGGACGTCGCTGAGCACTCCACCTACATCTTCCCCCATCCTCCGCCTCCACCCCCACCCGCTCAGCCTCAGCCTTCCTTCCCTCACCAACGCTTCCGTTCAAACACATCTCCTGCAGCACCTTCATACACCCCCAACTCGGAGCCAATATATTCTGGCATGTTCTCCCATGATTCTGTGCCTTCCTTTCACTCTCAGAGCGCCGGTCCCTATGACATGATGGGTAGCATATCCTCGTCCCTAAGTAGTGGCAAAGCTACCCCGCTCACTCCTAGCGATCCCATCGCCGGCCTTCCGTTCTCTGCCGCACCTCCGAATGGCATCAAGCAAGACTTTAACGACTTGATGTCGGATCGACGTCTCTCGGTCGTTAGCTCAAGCAGCTTCCAGTCCGACATGCACGACGAGTTTTCCCTTGGTGTCAGCTCACAACCCAACTTTGGTTCGACAACCCTCCCTCCCTTCTCAGATCGCCTGTCACGCTTCCTTCCAGATACTTTCCTCACTCAACCTCAGCTACAGGGACATCCGTCGGACCAGCTTCGCGGCGTCCCTCCGCAAGCCACTCACAGCCGTTTTGATGGTGGTACTACTTACGATGAGATTTCCAATTACCTCATCCCCAATCCACAGAATGACTTGGGCTTGCGTATTCCTGGCGTTGAGGATACTATGATGAGGATGCGTATGAATTCAATGGGCGCTTCCACCGATCTTAACACATTCATCAGGTAAGTGCAGCAACGTTTCTGGATTTTTTTTTCAAAATTGATGACGCCATAACGCCGACTAGACCATACATCGATCAGTATGTCCGGACACCGAATCGCCTAGCCTTTGGCGAACGCACCGTCATAGTCATGTCAAGCAAGGTGGCGCAGAAATCTTACGGCACAGAGAAGCGGTACGACTTCACATGGCCTGTGCACTTTTGTTGGCTCTAAGTTCCTCGTTCACACCAGGTTTTTATGCCCTCCTCCGACCGCGATTCTGATTGGTAACTCGTGGTGGTCGGACGTCATGCGTCGCGGTGACGAACCCAAACTTTCCCCACCACGAGTAATAGTATCTATCTCCGGCGAGGCTGCTGGCCAAGAAGGCAACATCGAGTGGTCTGCAGCAATTGGCAAACCCTTTGATGTTTCCGATCCACCTACCGGTACCACTTACATAGGCCGTTGTGTTGGGAAACAGCTGTTCATCTCCGACGTGGACGAGAAGAAGAAAAAGGTAGAAGCTCTTGTCAAGGTTGTCGGCTGCACTGGGGAGGATGAGCTTGAGCGAGTCATCGGAGTTTTTCCCAGTAGGCCGATCAAAGTCATCAGCAAGCCAAGCAAGAAGCGGCAGAGTGCGAAGAACCTGGAATGTACGTGCTCCGCTTTCCCTCGTGACTCGATCTCTAACGGCATCGCCACAGTGTGTATTAATCACGGGTCCACAATCTCCCTCTTTCATCGGCTACGATCTCAAACTGTATCGACCAAATATCTCTGTGTCTCTGGTTCTGGCTCTTCATTCAAGGGGTCAGATGGTGCGCCATTAATGGGCATCGATCAGCGTAGTCGTGCGTCGACACCCTCGTTCATCGCAAAAACCTCAAGCTGGGGTAAGCCTTCCTTTATATAGTCTACCAGCCTAGTCCGTGCCCTAAACCCCATTGTAGACCCTTTCGTCATGTACATCGTGGATGCTGAGAAGCCAGCTGGTGGCATGGATGTGCCGCCCCCGCCTCCACCGCATCCGGACTATCCTTCACCGCCGCCAAACGCAATTCCGTTCATGAACAACGGTACCCCGATTCCAATCTATTACAACCAGACGGTTGTTTTGCAATGTTTGACGTCTGGGGTCGTATCACCGGTGCTGATCATTCGGAAAGTTGATCGCCAAACCACTGTCGTAGGAGGGGGCGCCCAAGAAGGCTGCAAAGGCGTTGGCGAGCAGTACTGCGCCCCTGGTGAAGTCTGTGGCGATCCGGTCAGTCAGCTGCACAAGGTCGCGTTTGAGGTGTTCGAGCCCGGTAAAGGTGCTCCCGAATCAGGCTCACCGGGCGCAACGGGGGCATTCCTTTCCTGTATGGGGGAAAAAGTCAATACTTATCGTCCAGTGGATGGCCGTCAGTGGCAAAGCGGCATCGATGGCTCACGCAGTCCAGATTCCCCAGTTGCACCTAGTTCACCGATCATCTCGACCCCGGCATCGAACGGTTCGGGCAACGACTACTTCGGATCAGGACCATCATCAGCAGTCCGGAGCGAGCCTGCATCTCCTGTTCCAAACCCCATGGAGTTCCCTTCTAGTGACGGTGGACGAGTCAAGAAACCGAAGCGTGGCTCGTCGAGTGCAGGCGGGTTGTCAAAGAGTAGTGCTTCGTCCAAGCAACGGAGACGCCCGACGTCCGCTGGCTCTGCTGGTAGTCGGCAGACTGGTAGCGACTCGGGTGCTTCTTCTGGTGCACTCTGGCAGGTGGATATTGGCGAGACGAGCGTGTGGACCATCGTCGGCACAGGTCGGTCTAATCTCCTCGTGATTCTCAGACCCGGTTGACAAAGCCACCGGGATGTAGACCAGGTCCGGTACAACTTTTATGTACCGCCAGTTCTCTTCGACAGCCAGAATACCCCGCAGACGGGTTCATTTCCAACACCTTCGAAGCCTGTCACGCCTTTCCCTGGTGTGGTGAAGTATTTGCCCCCTGACCGCGCATCGGAAGCACCTAAGGGTCATGGGACGCGCCACATGCTAGCGAAACCGAGCGCACAGGCTTCTAAATTGCTGACGCTCTATGGCGAGAACTTTTCCAAGACCGACCCGGTGTCGGTCTTCTTTGGATCAGAGCCGTCGCCATATGTTGAGGTACGGTGTTCGGAAGTCTTGGGGTGCCTCCCGCCGGAGAATCAACCAACAAAACGACGACCTGTTATC
Organism: Russula compacta; assembly: GCA_022376555.1. Classification (NCBI taxonomy): domain Eukaryota; kingdom Fungi; phylum Basidiomycota; class Agaricomycetes; order Russulales; family Russulaceae; genus Russula; species Russula compacta. Next base: position 222,778 of record WTXH01000012.1, read on the forward strand.
CTCGTGCGAGGGGATGGTGTCGTCTTCCCTTCATCTGTGATGTATCCTTAGTTTCTTGTTTGTTACGGTGGCTCTGCTTGCTTTAGTGCCTGCTTTTCTATTTGCTGTCCTGCTTATGCTTTTATTTGGGTTTGGTTGCATCATACTATAACCGAAAGGGAGCTTGCGGCTTGTGCTGTTGCGGACATTGATTTTGTCGTAGAAATGTCGAGTCGAGTTCCCTTTGCTTTCCATCGCTGCACATTCTTAGCTTACGTCATTTGTTGTTTTTGTTTTGGCTGCTTTATCACCTGTATTACGTCAGTGAATTTAGATCGTGTACCCTCCCTCCATCCTCCATTCTCTCTCCTTCCCTTTCCATGTCCTCTATCCTCATTGCACCTTCTTATCTCTGGAATTGGTACATCCACTATCTTTGGAATTATGACTCTGATTCATGGGTTGCCACCATTGCATCTGCCTTTCGCTTATGGGCCATCCTTGCCATTCTCCCTACGCTTATACTCGGCCTCCTCGTCAGTGATCCGCTATCACCGCTTGACAGTGATGCTCATCCGTCCCTTAACTACTAACACAGGATGTAACATCCTACATCATCGCACGTACCCTCGGAGATCCGACCGCATCGACCTCGCACAATTCTTCATTCGCAGCCAAGTCACCCCGAAAGTCCGAACCCAAAATCTCCCTCATCGACACCTGTGCCTCTCCCACCGGCCCCAGCCCCGTCTCTGTCCCTATCACAATCGCCTTGCCATCCCAGGACGATGACGAGTTTCCCTCCGGCGTCTCGGTTCAGCCTCCTGCCGCTGACACTGCCGTCCCCGTGTCCTCATCTGCGTACTTCGTGAGTGGGGTGGGCGAGGAGGATGACGGCGCGGCGCGGCTCGCCGGCGTTGGCGTTTTCTCACCCGTCGCGAGTATGCCGGGGTCGCCTGTCGTGAGCCGGAGGAATCTCCTAGAAAATGAGGGTGATGAGGATGGCGACGGTGTCGTGAGTGCGAGCAGATCTTCCCGGTCTTCCGCCGTGCCAGTTTTGGATGCGTTACCGCGCGGTGGCCCTGCGGGCGACCGAGAAGAAGAAAAAGAAAGAGGGCGTGGTGGACACGGACATGGACATGAACGCTCTACGTCGGGCGGAAGTGGTGTGAGTGGTAGTGGGAGCACGAGTGGGGAGTCGTCGTTTGCGCTGCTAGATCGCGAGGAGAGCTTTGAAGATGCAGGCGCCCATATTCGCCGACGCGTCCCAGGAATGGCGGGCGCCGACGATTGAATTAATTGCTTAAAAATTATGATGTAGCAGTGCTGTAATTGACTGTACACATACAGAAGCGCCCGCCGCCTATTCTCCCTCCTCCTTGGCGGTGGCACTTTGTTGGCACGAGCCATCACCTCGAACATGTACCGGTATTACGACAAGGCATGGGTACCTGGTGGTCTCATCTCCGGATCGCTCGAAGTCCCTTGAAGACTTCTTTTTTCCATTTGTCGTCGAGTCGAGCCATCATATCTTCCCGCCCACTATACTTCCCCTCACCGCCAGCGTCGCGAACAGCATCTGAAAGACATCTACCACCCGAACCTCAGCTGATCACGAGTGAAGCTCGGCGGTCGCCAATTCAGATATTCTTTGATTATGCGGCGGCGTCTCTTGGCTTTTGACTTTTCATATCGCTCTAAAACCGCATCTGAAAGACAGATGATGTGCTGTCCCTTGTAATGTTTGAACAATTGCAACGTCGTGCATCTGTCACGATGGGGCGACGATCATCATCAGTATGCAAATATGAGTTGACACGGCGGCAAGGCAAGGCAAAGCAAAAAAAAAACAACGTACGTATTCATTACATCGGCATGGGTGATAGAGGTTGCCTGGGCAATCTCGTCGACACTAATTTCCTCGCCGGCGGCGAGAACCGTCTCGACGATCTTTTCTGCCCAATAGGCGCGGTAACCGAGTAAGCCGAGGTCGCTGAGCGGTTTCTCTGGGCTGCCCAGCTTGCCCTCGCGTTGGCTAAGCAGGTAAGAAAATTCGATCACGAGCCTCCCGTAGCCGTGTCGTTGGTGCTGAGGCAGCGTCAGGATACATGCCACGTTGTAATTTTCGGCCGACTCTTTCTCCTTGGAGAAGTATGATATTAGATGGCAGCCCGTGGAGTCTCGCTGACACTGGAAATAATAAAAGTAGGTTAATGTAGACAAAGGGAGAACGTGGGCAGAAAGAACGTGCCATCACGTAGTACATGAATGGTGTCACGTCGTAGTACAACGTCTTGCTGTGAAGAAGTGCTTATGAGACCAGAAGGGGAAAGAGGCGGAGGGGAAGGACGTACTGATCGAGGAAGCATTTGCTTAACAAGCTCAAATTTCTGCAATACGTCAACTGCTTCCTCCCATCGATCTCGAAAAACGAGAGATCGTCGTGTCGATAAATCTCGTTCCCAGGAGGGCACAACAGCGTACAACGTTTCCGGTGCCGCGTCAACATGAACTGGCTCGGAAAGTAGGCGAGGCAAAACTCGCAGATGTAGAGCACCGGGAGGTGCGCATACTCCTGCGGGTACGGACTGAAGTACCAAGCGTCGACCTCGTGCCGACCGATGGAGAGTCGGTTGAGATTCTTCACGCGTGCGATCTCCGAGACGGATTGCGTCATGGAACCGCTCGTCCGAAGTTTCTCAATCTCGGCTTCCTTCGAGAAGGAGGAGAGCGGGGGTGGGGCGTTGACGGGCGCGCTCGCGCTCAGATCGAGCTCGCCTTCCGCGTCGACATCCCCATCCGCGTCCAGGTCGGCTTCCCCGTCCGCGTCGGGGTCAACCTCACCGTCCGCATCGACGTCTGGGTCGACTTCCCCATCCGCGTCAGCGTCAGCATCGGCATCGGCATCGGCGTCAGCATCAGCATCGGCATCGGCATCTGCGTCAATATCCGCATCCGCCATTTCGATATCAGGCTCGCCGATGGCGTCCTCATCCTCCTCTTCCTCCTCCTGTGCCTCCTCATAAGGTGCCTTGCGTTTTAAGGAGCTGCTAGGTGTGGGTGTGGGTGTGGGCGATGGCGATGGTGATGGCGATGCACTGGCACCCCGTGACGCCGCCCAGCCCTTGCCAATGGCGTTATTCAGGGTGGCACGTCGAAGGAGGGCGTGTTCCTTGCTAGACCGGGGCATCTTCCCCTGGCGTTTGTTACCTGGAGGAACACTGCCATGCTTCTTCACGCCTTTCTCCTTCTCCTTCTTGTCCTTCTTATGACGCGGCCACTCCAGGTCTCGGGAAAGAACCAGCCGAGAGCCGGGGATCCATTCATCCAAGCGCTTGTTGAATTGATCCCAGTGGACAAAAAAATCGAGTTTGTCGAGTTCAGGATTTGAAGGAAATGTGTCAGGGGCGGGGGAAGCTGCATGCGAGGTGCCGTTGCTCGAAGCAGATGCGGAAGAGATCTGGCGTCGTAGATATGGGTTGTTTAATTTGTCGCGGATAGAAAGGATCTCTGCAAGTCGTTCCTCGGGCTCTGAGGCATCTGTATTCCAGCGCCTGGCATAAATCTTGCAGCCAACAGAGACATCCTGACCGGGTGTGTGGGATCAATGAGGTTGCCGTATGACTAAGCACCACGAGTTGACTCACCCGGATGTTGTAGGTTCCCCCGGCAGAGACAGGGGCAGGATCCTGCGAACCTTCTTCTTTCGCATGCGCAGAAGGAGACATGATATGCTTCTGCTTCTGCTTGTTCTCTTGAACGCAGCTTATGGGGAGAATAAAAAAGTGCAGCGAGTTTGAGGGGAATGACTAGGAAAGCCGTGACGGGTGGGAGAGTTCTGTGTGACAATGTTGGGTAATCAATGTCACGCACGTGTCACACCCTAAGATCAAATCAAATAAACGGGCGTCCATTGTTCACTGCTTTAGGCACGAGTTCATTGACTGGCACCCACCTTTGATGTTCCTGGATGAAGCAGTGTCCATAAACTTTGCGCCCATTTTGCTGTAGTGGTATTCGCACTATGATTAGGATTGGTGTAGATGCACCATCATACAATACGCTCTTGTAGTAGAGTCCAAGCAAGGCCACGCGGCAGAGCGTCTGATCACGGGATGAGTTAAATAGAGACGCTAGGGCCAGTGCGGGCGCAGCGCCTTCTTGCATGTAGGGCCGACAGCTGGAGCCATACAGGCACACAACTTTTGTCACACTGTATGGTTTTCTTCATTCATTCTTTCCCGATCGTAGTACTTATAATGTCTCAGACCATCCCTGCAGAGCGCAGCCGTTGCGACTCCCCTTTGTCATACCACTCGCTCTGCTAGAGAAATACACTCGTCATAGTATTCACAGTATTCACCCCGTTGTCGTCGTCACTCCATCATGACGGGAGACGTGATCGAGATCTCACCCTCTCCAGAACTAGAGCCCCGAACCCTCTATCGTCCACTGCGCCCCAAGCGTGACCCCCTGTTTCTCGCCGATGGAAATGAGAGCGCAATTGAACTCACCGATTCTACGGATAGCCAGAGCAGTACGCCACTTAAGAGGCTTAAGAGGCGAAAGGAGGCTGCAAAGCCAGTTGCTGGACCAAGCACTTCATCCAACGCACCCGTTCTACGGTCTAGGGCTTTGAGGTGCGGGAGTACGTCTGTGGACCATTGTTTATTGCGTTGACATCATAGTATCTTAGCCCTCGTGCACCACGGAAAGCAAGGGCCGTGTCACGGAGGGCTAAGCCGAAGCCCCATGCTCATTCTATACCTGCCCCTGCGCAAGTGCAGGGCGAAGAAGTACAGGGCGGAGTACAAACCATGCCCCTGCCGCTCCCCGTGGTCCCTGGTAGTCCCCAGCTATCCAATCATCAGCTGACCCCTCCGCTCGAATATGTTCCACTGGCCCATGAGTCTTCGCCACCAGCTGCGGACGCGGCCTCAGAAGCCGCGCCAGAACCCCACGAGAGACTAGTTGAACGGGTGCGCGAGGTAGTTCCTGATGTTTTGCCTGCACACGTCTTCAATCTTCTTGCTATTCACGAGACTGCCGTTGCCGACAATCTTCTCGACGTAGTAATTCATATTCTACTAGAGGACCGATCATATCCAAAGGATATTAAAGGGAAAGTCAAGGCAAGAGCATCCGAGGAGAAAGCCACAGAAATATTGGGGGATATTGATACGAGCGTAGACTACATGGACTTGGGTGCGAATAGGCATCTGGGATCAATGTATCGGACTTTGTCATTGGTGCGTTTCGACTTCCCTTTCATCCATACTCTGCTGACGTGCATCGAACAGAAATATCTCCGCAGTAATTTTCCTGACCTCGACAACACGTTTATTCTTGAAAGTCTTTCCTCGCATAGTGGCCATTATGCCCCCACCTATCTGTATCTCTTGCAGTGTGGTGTAACTCCGACCTCGGCCGTACCGGTCACTCCGTTCTCGGGAAAAGAAAGGGCAGGGGCAAGAAGTCTTCTCTCGACGAGAAGGAGTTTGCGAAGGAGCACGCCTGGCTCATTCAGAAGCTAGAAAGCCGTCGTGGCTCACCAGCCCCAGATTCCACACCCCAAGACGTGGAGGAGGGGGAAGAGATTGAATGTGGTTGTTGCTTCTCGAGCTACCCTTTTGTAAGCTTTTCTTAACGCTAAGTTTTCGTCCTGTTGATCCCTGTCTCAGAGAAAGATGGCGCAATGCACGGATACACACCTCTTTTGTACGAATTGTGTGACATCCTATGCATCGCAAATCTAGGAGAACAAAACGCGGATCTCTGTTGCATGGACATATCTGGTTGCAAGATGGCCTTTCCAGATTCTGAGCTGCAACGTGTCCTTCCGGAAAAGCTATTCGAGTTATACGGGCATATTCGACAGCGCCGTGACATCGAACTGGCAGGACTCGAAGGGCTTGAAGAATGCCCGTTCTGTGATTACAAGGTCGTCATGGATGCGGACTTCCAGACAGATAAAGTGCTGAGGTGTCAGAATGAGGAGTGTGCGAAGGTCAGCTGCCGGAAGTGCAAGAAGGAAGTGGGTATTTGCACAAAGTTGAATCATTCCGTCTGAGGTTGCTTACTCTCGCGTTTAGGATCACCTGCCGAAATCTTGTGAGGGTGTGTATGATTAGTTGTGTCTGCTTCCGTACAGCCTTCATTAACTACAACTCAAGAGATGGAGGAAGATATGAAGCTAGATGGAAAGCACGCTATCGAGGAGGCAATGAGTACGTGCTCTTTCGGTTTGTTTGATGTGTTTGGGTCATCTGAATGCTATAGCTCGGGCTCTGATGCGCAACTGTCCTAAGTGCCAGAAAGGTACGTGAACATTTGAAATCCCTGCTGTGCCTGGGCTTATCAGCTCCGTCAAGCCTTTGTTAAGGAATACGGGGTAGGCATAATCGCCTGTGGGATGCTCGTTGCTAACCGAATACTCACCAGTGCAATAAAATGACCTGTACATACTGTCGTACACTGTCATGTTATGTCTGCCGTTCAATTATAAAAGGATACGATCACTTTGACGAATCCGTGAGCCTGTCCTACCCCTCCTCTGACACGTCCCTGACATTAGGTACCAATAGCGACCTGGTTCTGCTCAACGCGCCGGCAGCAGTTCGAAGAAGTGCCCTCTATGGGACCCTATAGAGGATAGACACGCCAAGGAGGCACGATCTCTTCACACTATAATGGAAATCATGACTCTTACAACCTGATCTTTGATAATTAATTAAGGTCACCGCTGCAGCTGACAAGGCTCTGAAAGAATATAAAACATTGCACCCAGATGTACAGGACGAGGATATCCGAGTGGAACTGCCACCTCCACCTCCACCTCCACCTGACATGCGCATGCTGCATCTCGCTGGTGCCCCTCGGTTCCCCCCGCCACCCGCTTATGTTCAAGTCCATCATGCCCATAATGCTCACGTTCCGATTGCACATCCTGTTGTGGCCCTCCCTTTCCCTGGATTGCGTCCGCCACCAATCAATCCTGAACACCTCTTTGCGCGTGGTCCACCTCCACCAGCACCAGCAGATTTTTGGCCATTGCCATTGGGTCGGCGCCCGCTCCCGAGACGGGATGCTCCGGAGATGTACCCGATGCCCCTTCCCCAGCCCCAGCTGTACAACCTCTTGCGAGGTCCTGGTCCCTTTCCTATGCATCCACTACCACGTCCCCCTCTCCAGCAAATGATGCCTGCGATGCAGATGGCTGCAATTCATGGGACGAGGAGGATGGTAGATCGCGAGAAACGCAGACGTTAAGCTCAAGATGCTCAGTGTGCGCGCATGCCACCCGCTCTGATGTTTATCTGCACTGGCCCCGTACATAGAGTTCTGGTCGGTTTTCTTCTCAAACGCACTTGCGCTGGTGTCGATTGTTGATTGTAGCCATCGTACCATCAGTGTTAAATGAGTAGGGGACATGCAGTGACCCAACCCGTATGAGCGGATGGCAGATCCCAAATGTCATTTATGAACCATGTATATATCACCACAGCAATGAGACTCAATTTGGTGCTGTTTATACAGTGGGTGGAACTTACGTGTTAGGCAAAGGACACGTGATCGTACCCTCTCACGGCCTTTCCCGGGGCCACGTGGCCAGGAACAGCTGCGAGGGGGTTGCGCGCTCATCGTTGCATACCTTCACCTTCAACTCACCCAATATGTTTTTTGCAAGGGCGTCACTCATTTTCGTCATCGTGACACTCGCGGCCGTTTTTTGTGCGCAGTCTGCTGAGGCGGCTCGCGGCCCGAGGATCACGAGTAAAGTATACTTTGACATCAAGCACGGTGACCAGGAGTTGGGTCGCGGTGCGTTGTGCTTCATTCTCTACGTCGTTCAATCTCGGTTGATCACATTTGACAGTCGTTTTTGGTCTCTTTGGTGGCGTATGTTTGCGTTGGGTTCATTCCCTGCCGAATCTCTCACTAGACGATGTTCCGTAGAGCGTCCCCAAAACCGCGGAGAATTTCCGTGCCTTGGCCACTGGCATCAAAAAGGATGGCACTGAGCTTGGCTATGGCTACAAAGGCTCCAAATTCCATCGTATCATCAAGAATTTCATGTACGTAAAACCACTTAGGACTTCACAGGTTCTTCATAGTTGAATTCGTGACAGGATTCAGGGTGGTGATTTCAGTGAGTTCTTGATCGACTGCCTTTGTTTAAACATTCACAGTAGCTGATCTCTACGCTTAGCACGTGGCGATGGCACGGGGGGAAAGGTTAGTATCCACCTCGTGCTGATATCATGCACTTGCGAATTTCCCATAGTCCATTTACGGTGACCGCTTCGCCGATGAGAACTTGTGCGTACTGAGGCCCAGCTGTGCATTTACGTATCCTGATATATTGGCATGTACTACAGCAAGCTCAAGCACACTAAACCTGGCCTTCTCTCCATGGCAAACGCTGGCAAGGATACCAATGGTAACCGTCTCACTTCCCGACTTAGTCATAGACGCTAAAGATGTTTATGGTAGGCTCTCAATTCGTAAGCCAACAAAATGCATGTTAGCTACCCCACAAAGTGTGACCTCCGCTCTAGTTCATCACCACAGTTGTGACTAGCTGGCTTGATGGGAAACATGTACGTTCTATATTTGCGCTTTAAAATACTCTCCATAGGTGCTTACTCTCTTCAGGTCGTGTTCGGACAAGTGCTTGAGGGCATGGGTATCGTCCACAAGATTGGTCAGTCCGTTTTCACCTCTTTTCTATGAGATAGCTCAGACAAGCCCCAGAGGACGTTGCGAAAGGCGGGAACGACCGCCCTGTTGAAGATGTCACTATTGTTGACAGCGGCGAGGTACGTGCACAATCCCTTGGCGGCGCAGTTGCTTATAACTTGATCTTTAGCTCCCACTTGACGCAGATTCAGATGGCAAACAGGTACCCCTTCATGCTGAGCTCTAGCCAGCTGCTTGCTTCTGTAAAATTTGTCATGCAAATAAAATTATCTATTCCTCAGGACTTTGACGACGACAGTGTCCACACTACTTCCCTTTCTAATGCAGACGCTGCAGTCAATGTCCCATCAGAAGATGGTAACCCCCCTGTACCCTCTTCACCTGAGACAATGCTCGAGGAACCCTCGATCTACCCAGGGAGTTACATCGTCGTCGGCTTGATCCTCTTCACCATTGCCACGATGGTGTTTGTCTTGATGGGCGGTTTACGGTGGTTGCGCCGCCTAGTTGCAATGCGACGTCATGGTAGATACCGCAAAGTCGACAGCGAGGATCCAGAGAAGTAAGCATACTAACACGATAGGAACCGCCAAGCTGGGCGCAGCCACTCCCTGGTATTTAATAGCATGAATTAGCAATAAACCCCAGGCGAGAACTGATTGACACAGCATTGGCCAATATCAACTCAGCTCATGGGCTAGTAAGGGTAAGTTAATGTGGCGATGAAGAATACATGAGTGGTATTAATAGCAGAGCAATCCATGCCAGTTCAGCAGAGACCCCGAATTGTCGGGTTGGTGCGCTGCTGCTTGCAGTATTAGGGCTAGGTTTAAGAGTTAAAATATTGAAATGTGTGTGAGAGAACTGAACAATAGACGTACGGGACACCGTTCCTATCGGAATACGAAGGACATGTATCGTTCGCGCTTTCCTGCATCGGAGTCAAAGGGCGGGAAATACACGCAGACACATGACCATTTACCGTTGGATCAGCAGGACAGCAGGCATCGTCCCCCAAGCTAGGAACGCTTCCGAGCGCCGCAGCAACCTTGAAGCCCGACCAAGACGCACAGGAGACGCTCAGATAACTGATGTTCCAGACACCAAAATCCTGTATATGCATCAAGTCTACGCGAAGGAGAAAGATGAGAAAAGAATGTGACACACAGAATAACCTGTAGCATGTTTAGAGAGGCTTTTCAGCTCACTCCGTAGATACACGCACCATACAGAGTTACATTGGAAGGGAAAAAATTGCTCGGTATCGATGACGACGGAAAAGCAAGGTCAAAGTTGAGATAGTTTCCTGCCCTGGGAATTTATGGGGTTTGTTAGACGCCCCACCCCACATCGGCAGATGGGGACCAACACTCACGCGTTAGGACCGCTGACAGTCGCGTTGCACCAACTGGCTTTAGTAAGAGGACATAGGTCGGTGACCTTGATGACAAGGCTCTTTGTTACGGTCGGGTAGTAAGGAGGATTAGAAAGAAAAGTATTGAGAAGGGTAAGTTTGAAGCAGCGTCCGCACGAGGAACCATATGCGGTGCTGCTCCCGAATGCCATCTGGTTTAGAGCAGCTGTTGGATAGTGTGTGCTTTCGGCCGTGCAACCGCATGAGGCGATATAGTTTTCAGGAAGGGTATAATGGGTCAAGGTAGCAGTTCCAGAGTCTGGGTATTGTATCCATTGTGTTGCGCGTACAAGGAGAGGAGAGAACAGGCAAAGAATGAACAAGAAAGTCAATCGGAAGGTGGAAAGAGGAGACATGTGGAAAAAGATAAGATTAGATATCCAGTAATCAAATTAAAATGAAAATAAAGAAAAAAAAAAGGACGGCTAATTAGGGAAGAAGAAACAAGTCGTTGGAACCATGATGAAAGTCTTTTATCCAGCCTCGAACTCTCTCGATGCTCTCTCGGATAACCTGATTGCACTTAAAATCGCACGACACACACCCTGCGAGCTTTGTGACACCTGCACGGGCCTTCATCCAGGCCGGAATGTCCACGTCCTCCACGATGGACAACCTCCAGAGAACTCCCTAACCGACCTCGCCCAGTATGGCTCCGATGAAGAGGAAAGTGGGACTACATATCTCCGTCTGTGCGGCTGTGGTCATAGCCCACAACAACACGGCGCAAACGCGGCGGAGCTTGGCGAGGTGGAGTACACGCGCAGGGCAAATCTAGCCCTCCATATCGACCAACATCTTGAGGTGCGCTTGCCATTCTGGTTCGCCTTGAACGCTGTTTGTAATACGCCCGTCGACCTCTTCGCCAGGTGCGGAGTTTCAACCGTTCACCGTTTGTTTCTCCCTTTTTGATACCTACATGCATCCCACTCCGTCGGTGATTAGGGATTAGGCAAGCTGCTCGACTTTGCCTATTCAAATGATGAGCTTAGCGCCCTCCGTGACGGAATGCACATGGCTATATCACTTGCCAGTCCGCTGACCGAACCCGCGGCGTCTCCCGGTAAGTTCCATTGGCGTTTACCACGAGGCAGTTTTCCTTTCTCATCACACTAATATTACATTTTGCCTTTGCCACTCGTCATGTATAAAGCCCCATCATCTCCGAGACAAAAGTCATACTCTCGGGGCTATACCCCGACCGACGAGGACTCGCTGCCCCTGGCCAAACGGCCTCGATTATCTGAGGAAGACGACGAGGACGAAGATCAGCCACTTGCCGTCACCGCGCGTATGAATCCCCCGTCATCCTCTCGTGTCGAGAACGGCGCCAGGCCTCATCCCTCCCGTCGAAGCGGCAAGGGCCCGAGTACGATGTCGACTGCTCAAACAGCGCCTGTGTCCATTCCACCCCCATCAGGTGACATTCTTGCGGAGATGAATAGGGAATTCCCTCTCCAGAGCACATCCGATGTCGCAATCAAAATGGAGGAGCAGATGGACGAGGGTCAGCTTGATCGCCTTGCCACTGGCGTCACCGTCGACACGGCAGTTCTGCCATCGTCTAGCGCTGTGCGGTTGTCAACCTCTTTATACATGTGACGTCTCTTAATGTCCCGATCACAGTATCCGGGCATGAAGCCCGAGAAGCCCTCCGCCATCGAGCTGCGAAAGGGTATTATCCAAATAATACCCGTAGAAAATGACGGTCACCCCCGGTCCCATGTTATTCTCACGAACCTCAAGACGTTGTTTCGCAAGCAGCTCCCTGTGATGCCCCGAGAATATATTGCTAGGCTTGTCTTTGATTCCAACTCTAAGTGTCTTGCGATTTGTAAGCGGGGTTACAAGGTCGTTGGAGGCATCTGCTACCGCCCGTTTCCACACAGAGGCTTTGCGGAAATTGTGTTCTTCGCGACCGCATCAATATCCCAAGAAAAGGTGCTGCATAAATAAGTGTTCCGATTCGGCTGGTGTTCATAAATAAGTCATTTACAGGGTTATGGTGGTCTTTTGATGGACCACTTCAAAGCCCATATCAGGCGCACGTACCCAGACATGATGCATTTCTTAACCTACGCAGACAACTTTGCTGTCGGGTATTTCAAGAAGCAAGGCTTTTCCAAGGAGATCACGCTCGATCGGTCTGCATGGGCAGGCTACATCAAAGACTATGAAGGTGGCACAATCATGCAGTGTACAATGTTACGCCGTGTCGACTACACCGCCACACGGGACATCATCGCGCAACAGCGCGAGGCAGTCCTCACCAAGATACGCCAGATGTCGAGGAGCCATGAAGTGTTTCCTGGTCTGCCGCAATTCCAAGATGGCGCAGGAGAGGGCGTGGTCGTCAATTACCGAGATGTGCCCGGGCTCCGTGCGAGTTTGTGTCCCCCTACCTCGCTGCCACTGCTCATCCACCTTTGTGACAGGCGAAAGCGGGTGGACACCAGATATGACAGCAGCGTGCGTGTCGCCATATCCGATCGCTGGACGTATATGTCATTTGACTATATAACAACAGGGGCGGTAAGCCCGTGACGAAGAACACGGAGCTGAGTACTATGAACCGACTCCTGTCGGAGATGCTGAACCACGCGTCTTCATGGCCATTCCGTGAACCTGTCAAACTCTCAGACGCGGCGGACTACTACGACGTGATTGAACAACCCATGGGTCCGTCCTCCTTTCGTCCAGAATCCCTGCTCTCTTCACAGAAGCTGAGAATTTTTTTTTACCCGTCGTGCAGATTTGAGAACTATGGGAGAGAAGCTAGAGAGTGGCAAATACGCAAGCTTGGAAGAGTTCGTAGACGACGCCCAACTTATTTTCGATAACTGTCGGTTCTACAACGTCGAGGATTCGATGTGGTGCAAGCATGCAAATCGACTCGAAAAGGCATTCAAGGAAAGCTTGGCCCGTTTGCGCGATTTATGAGCTTGTCTTATCCGCCGCCGTTTGGATGTGTTTCATTGCCATTCCCTCATAGGTCCTCATCAACACGTGTATTTTTATGCAATGTATTGTGTATTACCCCTTCTGTTAGTCTCCGATGTTGAATTCATGCAACCGACTCCGGTGGTGAATGTTCTGGGCGTATCATACAAAAAATTACCGAGATACCACTCTGTATTGGCGCCACGGCTGCCCATACACGTAAGATAGCCTACCACGTCGCGGTGAGGAAGACTCAGCGTTGGCTGTCCGTGTGCCGCGGAGCTCTAGACCTAGCGGGCCCATGTTTCATTGACGAATGACAACTGACAGGCCTTGACCTTATGTCCCAGTCTTCCCACGATGACATCGGCGGCAACCCAGCGAATTGCGTTCGGTATCGTCGGCGAAGGTGCTTTATACCTTCGATGCCATCTGCTCCTTTGATGCGTTGCCCGCACCTGAGCATCATCGCTGCCACACTGGGCGCGAAGTTCGCGAGTCTGGCGCCCCGCGTTATAGCGCACGACGGAGCCCCACGCCCGGGGATTCGATCTTGCACCTGCACGCATGCGACGGGGATACGTCCAAAGTGCACTTCGTCGTGTATATATACACGACGTTGAGTTGCGCTTGCATTGGGAGACGGGAGAACGGTGGATGAGTTGAGTCGTTGATGGATCATTCTAGGCGTGGATCGAGCGCCTGAGGAGGTATTCTGCGTCTGTCCCTCCACTCCGTGTGCGTGCAACGTGGAGGGATTAAGTGTTGGATGTTCCGACTTGCACCTGGGGGATTACGGCCTCGGAAGTTCTTGGGAGTACCTCTATCGATAAGGAGAGAATGGTAGTTTGTAGTCGTAATAGAGATGTGTAATAGGGACGTTGCTGCCGTACGAGACGCTTTGCAAGGCGCATTGTCGATCGTGCTTCTCGAGATCAAAGGTCGCACACAGAATAGGCGTGGTGGGACTTGCCAATCGCTACGCTCCAACGTATGCCCGGATCCGCAAGATTAGGATGGATATACGTTCCATGTATTTCAGGTATAATTGAGATTTTCTTTTCTTCGCAGGGGAGGGAGGCTGGGGGGCTACCTTACGTATGAAGTGAACAACGAAAACTCCATCAAGGCAGGGACCGACATGACGACATGGTGAGCAAACAAAACAGCATGACGTTAGTGCCACAAACCCGGCGCGCAAAGATGGGCACAAGAGCAGAAATTTGGATCATGTGCGTCATCAGGGCTCACTAGCGCTCAATGGCGCTCACCACCAAATCATGCAATGCAATGACCTTGTGATCCACAGCAGCACCGAGACCGATGTGTTCCGATCCAATGGTGGCAGCGATACATGCGATACATAGCCTTGAGGCTCATATTGTACGCGTCAGTTTCACGGATGCTCCAATCAAATTGAAGGATGCAGGCAGATAACCTGATGTGGTATGGACGTGGGGCTCGAACGAAACCAAAGATCACGGACCAAAGACTAAAGTGGGATGGTTCTAACAGGGTTGAATGTCCAAGTTAGGATGCGGGGGTCGAGAACAGCAGGATAATTGACTTATTACCTGGCTGTAATTTACTGGTCCCATATAAGGACGACAGGAAAGGAGGTCGTACTATACTGCCCTAGTAAAGCGGAGTCTAATGAAAACGAGTTAAACTAAGAGGGAACGTGTGCAGTGCCAAGTTGAACCTGATCTTTGCGGTTTGGCTCCGGAGCCGCCGGTCCGGGACCCGGACACGCGGACACGGAGCTGGTTGTGATGTTTGTGGCTCACCCTTTTCTGCGTTACAATGGTGGCGTCGTCTTCTCCAGAGTCGACTGCGCTCACTCCTACTGTCCTGTCCTTACCGGACGAGTAGCCCTAAACAAGAAGATGGAGGAGAGTCCGTCCAACAGGGAGACAAGAACTGGAGCTGTTGCACTGTGGTCATCATCCCGTTCTCCGTCTTCGAGGCAGGATCTTTCTTACTTCGACATCCTTTAATGTCTTTCTCGCATCTCCGGATTGGTGCATCCGACTAACTTGCGAGTGGTGTACCGACGTTGTCCTGTGCGTGAAGCTTCATGGCAACTCCTCGTACCCAAAATGCATCCAAGTTTACGAGTTTCCCCCCTCAAGTATCGGCCCATGTCCATGGAAAAGACAAGGACAGATGCTGACTTTGCAGGCGAGAGGTCAACTTAATTGTTGGTCCTTCGTGTACAACGTCAGCTATGATGACGCCTATCTATCGCAGCCCCTTGCTAATAATAAAAAAGTGTTTGCGAATATTGTTTGCAAATACGCTCTTTCGAGATCAAAAGTGGGTTGGCGAACAACCAAGGACTCTCAAAAATTAAATTCTGATCATAATCACCCCTGACTACACAAATGCTACTGCCACCGACTCAACTACCCTGCCCATATATGTAGTACTACCACCCACCTTCAGTCAGTCCCACTAGACATGACGGAGAGAGTGAAGAGAGTAAACGTGGAGAGAGGAGACTGACACGGTGAAGGGCCAAAAGGAAGATGGCAGTGAATAAATGGGTTACTATTTCCTTGATTCGGATGTTCTGGGTGCGCTCACACTTCTTTAGCAGCATGTAATTGTAGCGTGCACGGGTCTAAGTATTCAGCTTGATTGCACCACGACCATCATGTCCGTCCTTTCACTTCACTTACATCGCAAGCTAGCTGCCAGATCCCTTCTGGGGGGCCTTGGGCCTTCCCTTTCGCTAACGGCTACTCCTCCCTAGGCTTTCGGCGGCTACCCATTACGTTGATTCTTTCATCTCTTTCATGGTCTCTTTCATTCACGTCCGTCGCATTACGGGATTCAAGTCTTGTGATCACTGCCGTGATAAATCACCCAGCCGCCGTTCAAAGGTCTCGCTTGATACCTGTCAAAATTTAACTCTATAGAAGTCCCTGATGACCCCAAAGCGCGGTGCATACGGATACAGACTTGGGGTACAAATCAGGGCGGAGCTATCGTTTACGGGGGAGCACAAGATGAACAAGACGGATATAGGGTGGATACACCAACGCATTCGTAAACTGCACTACGTCTCTACGGAGCTGTGCTCGAGACACATGTTTGATGGATTCGGGACGATCAAGACAACCGGCCCTAGATCAAAGAGGCGCATTGGAAAGGTGATCGTGACGAGATGGGGGGGAGGAAATCGAGGCTCTTCCAAGGAGCAAGGAGAGGAGGACATGCTGTTGAGACGTCCGTAAACGCGATCGAGCTCAGCCTTTCAACTCGTGCACGGCTGCCGCTCAGGCTTGTCTTGTCTTTGACGGTGCAAACCAAAAAGAAAATATCAGAGAACCATATCGGCGAATCAAAACCATTCGATTATAACTTAGTTCCCTTCAGCTTATGAGGTCATTAGAGATACAAGTTGGCTAGAATAGTGTCGAACACCTCGGCCTAATATCATCAAGCGGCTCATAGTTGCCCTCCGATGTCATCGTAGCGCATGCGATTGTGCCTTCGATACCTAAAATCGATCCAAGTTAGCCAGCTGCTAAGAGGAGATACTATCCAAGTAAGCAATTTTACTATATCAAACTCGGAAACACTTCATTATGACCAGAAGCGCATAACTTTGCGCTGAGCCCAGGAGGGGCATCCTCCGACAGGTCGGTCTCACATACGTAATGAATAGCGAGAACATAGTTACTGTAGCTCTGGCGAGAGACGACCACACAACAATGTATTATTGAACAAGCAATTCACGACAGCTAAAGCGAAAAGCCGGGTCCAGTCGTGTCTCACAGCGCCGCGCGGCACGCCACGCGCAAAAGAAAGGGGGTAGGTGAGGTGAGGTGAGGTGAGGTGAGGTCTCTTGCTTGCAGCGCTATCACATTCACTCGAAGCTTGTCGGGTGTAGTTCTGATCCTGACGAGTGCTTGAATGATTGTAAATACTCAGCGTGAGCCAGAACCATAGTGCATCATGCATCGTTCAGGCACTCTCGACGTCACCCTTGAGCGGGAGGTACTCAAACCGATGCATTTCTATGATTGGATTAAGGCCCCGTTCCGATGTAGGGTACACCAATATTGCTCGAATGACTCTGCAAAGGAAATAACTTTGTCGAAGCGATCAAACCTAATCCCCAATCAACTTCATTCCCTTGAATTCTGTCGGTAGAAGGGATTGTGGCGTACGGAGGAAGCACTCAGAGATGCCCGAGGCATCAAAGTTTTAATATAAACGCATCTCAACCAATAGGCTTGCTCAAGAGAATATGCTTGACAACGTGAGGTCGCAGTGAAGCTACCGAGGGGGGGCTGACCCTGCTCGTATCTGTGGTTGTGCCTTTGCCTCCCGCCAGCCCTTGTCCAGGCGATCGAGAACGCCTTGCACTGCACGCACCGCACCCTTGCGTTCCCGGCGTGCCTCAGTCCATGAGCTATCGATACTTATTGCATCGAGGCGAAGCAGTGCTTGAAGCAACAGCTCCCCAAGGCGCGTATGCTCTGCATCGACTGTAGGGGTGCGAAGGAACGCATCAACACTGGGCTCGAGGGTGCCACGCACGGTGGCGAGCTCCACCTGGATGACCTCGATCGTCGATGCTTCGGTCTTCGGCACTGCCGCGGCCGCGGCCACGGGCGTAGGCGAAGCCGCGGGTGTCGAGTCAAGAAGTAGTAGCGTACCCCCTGATCGTATCTTGTATGCTGACACTGTGGAGGATAAGGTTAAGCATATCGGGGAATGATGGGGTAAGGGCAGGATGTTGATTCAGAATCTAGCGGGCATGTGTAGAATGGCTATGACGCAATATCAGATGGAGAACTGGACAAACGAGTGCAGATGTGCATGGTTGGCAGATGTGCATGGTTGACAAGCAACGAGAGGGGGGGGAGTATGAATGGGGAAACGTGGCGGAATCAGGAGTGGAGCGAAAGGACAGACGGGAAGTGACGTATCAAGGGTAGAAAAGACTCACGAGGAGCATCATCATCTTTCATAATGGCGCCTGCATAGATGAGTTTGAAAGCATTGGGGGGAAGATGGGTGTGGTCGGAGAGAGTCTGACGGAGAGCAGAGAGTTTGGTATCAGGTAGAGGTAGGGGAATCTGGAGGCTGTGGTATGTGCGGATCAGGGGCCAGTGAAGATGGAAAGTGGAATGATGAATGGGAAGGGTGCGGGGCGGAGGATGAGAAGGAGCAAGCACGGTAAACGCGAGGCATGTCAGGGGTCGAAGCGGAAAAAGACAAGACGGACCGACCGTTCACGTCCCCATTTGACGGTAAGAGACATTTTTTTGTTTTTGTCTCGGCCAAAAGGGCCACGGAGGTAGGAGTAGACGAAAGAGAGTATGATGAAAGCGGCGAGGGAGGAGAGGGTATAGTACAAGTAATGAGGATGTTGTTGGACGAGGAGAAGCATTCGGAGGTTCCGGGGGCCTGGCAGGCAGGGCAGAAAGCAGTGAAGTCATTCCGGCTTTGGCTTGGCTTGGTGACCTCAACCCGTTCGTTTGTCCGTCCCGTCCCGTCCGTTACTTTTAGAGCCCAGAGAACTGCCCCTTCGCTCTCCCCACCTCCCTTCTCCTCTGCCATGTCCGATTCCTTGTCTGCATCTCCTAGACCTCCCGTTTTCCCCACTCCTTCCCGAAATCCACCGGGCCCACCCTCGTCCCACTCTGTGGCCACCCTCCTGGCTACCAGAAGCAATGGTACAACCCCAATACCCCCCAACCTTCAAAACCTTCAAGCCAAAATGGCGGCTGTATGCATCGTTCCCATCTCCGCTCGTTCCTTTGCCGATAGTGTCTTTCAGATGGCAAAGCGGGTGCCACAATCACCCGATGTCGATAGCGCGACTGCCGCTTTCAAGCGCGTCAGCCTCGGTGCACCTAACACTCAGCTGCGAACGTCCTCCGGTGCCATCCCTCTTCGCCCTGGTTCAGTCCTCTCTTCTGGAATGGCCGCTCGCCGTAACAAGCCACTATTCAAACTCAGTGACATCACTGGAGAGCAGGAACCTGGTGGCGGCGCAGCAAGCGCCGGTGCGGCCGCAGTCACCCCCACCGATGCAGAGTGGCCCCCTCGCTGCGCAGCGGCCATGACAGGTACCCCGTTTGCTAACTTTGGCAAGATTGTGTATGCTCTCCTACCTAGGCCAGCTGCTTTTTACTCATCCCTTGGTAGTGATCCTTCTGGTGCGCTCAACTTTAGTGGCAAAGCAATCGTACATTCTTCAGGCGTTGACTTTTCCAATGGTCCCTCCTTCGCCATCAACATGGATCAACTCCAGCTTGGTGAAGAACTTGGTAACGGTGCTTACGGCACCGTCAAGCGAGTTCTTCACAAACCCACTAACGTGCCAATGGCGATGAAGGTAGAACTCTTCTCAATTTGCATGATCGTTATCATCTTGACTCACTGACTCTGCTTGTAGGAAATTCGTTTGGAACTCGACAATACTAAGCTAAATGCGATCATCATGGAACTTGACATTCTACACCGCGCCGTCCACCCGTCCATAGTCGAGTTTTACGGCGCGTTCTTTATAGAATCGTGTGTCTACTACTGCATGGAGTACATGGATGCTGGTAGTCTGGATAAGCTGTATGGGGTTGGGGTGCCTGAGCCGGTCTTGGGCCGCATTGTGTCTTGCATGGTCAAAGGGCTTAAATTTCTCAAGGATGAATTGCAAATTATTCACCGAGGTATGTGCGACGTTTCTCTGCAGACACGCCTTGTTCATCAAACCGTTTTTACTCTAGACGTCAAACCCACGAATGTTCTCGTCAACAAAAGAGGCGATGTCAAACTCTGTGATTTTGGCGTTTCCGGACAGCTCGAAAAATCACTTGCCAAAACGAATATCGGATGCCAAAGCTACATGGCACCTGAGCGCATCAAGGGCGAGTCCCAGAACGCGCTCGGCACGTACACCGTCTCTTCTGACGTGTGGTCTGTCGGGCTGGCGACGCTCGAGATCGCCAATGGGAAATACCCATATCCACCTGAGACCTACTCGAACGTCTTCGCCCAACTAACCGCAATCGTCCATGGTGATCCGCCAGAACTACCTGACACCTATTCGGAAACTGCGCGTGACTGGGTGAGCAGGTGCCTCGTAAAGCGGCCAGAGGACCGAGCCACGTATGCCCAATTATCGGCACGTCATTTTGTTCAGCACCTCTACTCAATTTTACTAAAGTATGGTGATTTGATGCAGAGCCATCTATTCCTACAAGAAGACGCGCAGCGTGACGTTGACATGCGCGGGTGGGTGGCACGCGCTTTGCAATGGAGGGACGTGCAAAAACAGCAAAGACGGTCGCGTCAGCAGGAACAAGAACAACAGCACCCAACAGACACGCTACGACCATCCAAACTTAGCGGAACGGCTGACCTGCCAAACATTCGCTGACCGTTTTGTTTTGGCATCACTCGGAGACGTCCCTCGATGCTCGCCACTTCCGCCGGTTTCTATTACACATTCCTACCCCGGCGTATCCTATCGGACACGCCAGCTCACCGTACACACCGTTCTACCCAAGCATGGCACTGCTAAGCCTGCGCTTTCGTTTGACTTGACTCGAACGACACACATGTTGCGCTCGGCTTTAGATCAAGAGGACTATTGCCACAGAGAATTTTAGAGGTGCTCGGGAAGGTGAAGGTTGAGTCGGGGCCCCCGCGAGGTCGGGGAGGTGTCGTCCGGCGTGCAGGCCCACTCCGGAGGATGTGTACGAGTCCCAGGTCGATGTGAGCAGTTAGAGATGAAATTGTATGGACGCGTTATTTATAGTTGTTTGCGTTAATGGGCACGGCTGGGCGGGCCGAGATTGCGAGATTGATTGTGATGAATGATTTGATGCAACACAACCGAGTCAGACTTTCAGTTGGTAGCTGCTCCTTCAGTCCTACCATTTCATTGTCATGTTCCCGCCCCACGACAGTGAGTCACTTAATCCACCTGAAACCTCTACTCATCACTTAATTCTACAAAAGTTTCAACAGCATTTAACTTCCCAGAGGAGGAAGAGAAAGTGCTGGAATTCTGGCGCGAGATTGACGCGTTCAAAACCAGCCTCAAGCTTTCAGAAGGACGTCCCGTATACTCCTTCTACGACGGACCTCCGTTCGCTACCGGACTACCGCATTATGGCCATCTCCTTGCCGGAACGATCAAGGTACGCAACCTCGCCTCTCCGTACATCCTTTTTTGTTCATCGGGGGATGCGCGTGGGGGGTGGTGGGCGGCGTAACGGCAGGACATCGTCACGCGCCACGCGCACGTCTCGGGCTTCCACGTACCGCGCCGTTTTGGCTGGGACACGCACGGCGTGCCAGTCGAGCACGAGATCGACAAGAAGCTCGGCATCAAGTCGCGCGCGGACGTGCTCGGCATGGGCATCGACAGGTACAACGCCGAGTGCCGCGCGATCGTCATGCGCTACTCGTCCGAGTGGCGCAAGACCGTCGAGCGCATGGGCCGCTGGATCGATTTTGACAACGACTACAAGACGCTCAACCTTAGCTTCATGGAGAGCGTGTGGTGGGCGTTCAAGCAGCTCTTTGATAAGGGCCTCGTCTATCGCGGTCTCAAGGTCATGCCTTACTCGACCGGCTTGCTCACGCCGCTGTCCAACTTTGAGGCTGGCCAGAATTACAAAGAGGTCAACGACCCCGCGGGTGGGTAACTGCTGCTGCCGTCCATGATGGGGGCGCTTCTCTTGGCTGTTTGTCCTGATTCTTGTCCTTTATAGTGACTGTCGCGTTCCCGCTTGTGGATGATCCAAAGACGTCTCTTCTGGCCTGGACGACCACGCCATGGACGCTTCCCTCCAATCTCGCACTCTGCGTGCATCCAGACTTGACTTATATCAAAATATACGACGAGGATCGCGGCGAGAATTACATTCTTTTGGAATCTCGCTTGGTGTCCGTATACAAGGACCCGAAAAAGGCCAAGTTCAAGAAGGTCGGTCAGTTCAGTGGCGAAGACATGAGAGGTTGGAGGTACACTCCAATGTTCGAGTACTTCACGGAGAAGGTGGGCAACCCGTATTATCCTAGGCCCGGTATACTTTTCTTACTACCGGTCCTTTGCCTAGTATGAGGACAAAGCGTTCCGCGTACTTGTGGACACTTACGTGACGGATAAGGACGGCACGGGTATCGTCCATCAAGCACCCGCCTTTGGTGAAGACGATCACCGCATTGCGCTTGCCTATGAAGTCATCGATGCGGATGAGATGCCACCGTGCCCCGTTGACGATGCTGGTAGGTTCACGAGCGAAGTGCCAGACTTCGTTGGGCAGTATGTGAAGGTCGGCATGTTGCGCGCCATGGTCTACGATGCACGCGGGCTCATACGATTGACCGTTACACCAGGATGCAGACAAGGAAATTATGAAAGCACTCAAGGCGAAGGGCCGACTCATAAGACAGGACCAAGACAAACATCAGTACCCGTTCTGTTGGAGGTTGGGATGATGACTAGCATAATGAGATTTCACGTCCTGACTGCCGCCCTGACAGGTCGAATACCCCTATCATCTACCGCGCCTTTCCGGTGTGGAATGTGAGGGTGTCACATCTCGTCGATGACCTCGTGAAAAACAACAGCGAGACACGATGGTTCGTGATCGTTATGATCCATAAATGCTGAGTCCTGAATTCACTCTCTACCCCTCCCCTCTTCGCAGGGTGCCGCAGAATGTTGGTGAGAATCGATTCGGAAACTGGCTCGCCAATGCACGCGACTGGTCTATTTCTCGGAACCGCTATTGGGGCACTCCGATCCCGCTGTGGGTTTCCGACGACTTTGAAGAAGTAGAACCCTCGCCCCATTTGAATGGTGAGAACGAGCGTTGATGTTATATATAGATCATCGCAATTGGCTCCGTCAGTGAACTCGAAGAGCTATCAGGAGTGAAGGGTATCACGGACCTGCACTCAGACAAGATCGACCACATTACCATCCCCTCACAAGAAGGCAATGGTACTTTGAAGAGGATCCCGGAGGTCTTTGATTGTTGGTTCGAGTCCGGAAGGTGAGTAATATTTGCCCAACTCGCGTCCTATATCAGTATCTAAGCGTTCCCTCGCATAGTATGCCCTATGCTCAGATCCATTACCCGTTCGAAAACAAGGAGTTGTTCAAGAACACCTTCCCGGCGAACTTTATCTCTGAGGGTATCGACCAGACCCGGGGCTGGTTTTACACGTTGCTAGTACTGTCCACGCATCTGTTTGGCAGAGCTCCGTGGCAAAATCTCATTGTGACTGGCCTTGTCCTCGCCGCGTGGGTATTTTTCCATGACACGGACTCCTTTTTCTCATCATGCCATAGCGATGGTAAGAAGATGAGCAAGAGCCTAAAGAATTATCCAGATCCTACTTTGATCCTTGACCAGTATGGAGCCGATGCCACAAGGTTTGTTCTTTGCTGCCAATGGGTTAGATGTCTAAGACGATATTCGCGTGGGCAGGATGTTCCTCGTCAACTCGCCTATAGTTCGTGGCGATAACTTGCGCTTCCGAGAAGAGGGCGTGCGAGAGGTTATCTCGCGGGTGCTTCTTCCCTGGCTCAATTCTTTCCGGTTCTTCCTCGGCCAGGTCGCACTACTCAAGAAAGCGACAGGACATGAGTTTAGATATGATGCCCATGCCCCCGTGTCGAACAACGTCATGGACCGCTGGATCTTGGCTCGGTGCCAGTCGCTTATCAAACTTGTCAAGGAGGAGATGGCGGCGTACCGCTTATACACCATCATACCACGGTTGCTTGACCTGATCGACGAACTTACAAACTGGTACATCCGTTTCAATCGTCGACGACTCAAAGGGGAAGATGGTCTAGAGGACACCATAGTGGCGCTGAATACGCTCTTTGAGACCTTGTTCACACTCTGTCGGACGATGGTGAGCGAACATGATCGTTTTCCTGTTTCCATCTTTCTGATTCTCAGTCAAGTCATCCTATACCCCTTTCCTCACAGAAAATATCTACCAGTCATTGCGGGTATACATACCAGAGGACCCAAGCGCTGGCGACACACGATCAGTGCATTTCCTACTCTTCCCAGACGTTAAGGAGGAATACTTCGACCCTACTATTGAACGCCAGGTGAAGCGGATGCAGACCGTCATCGAACTGACCCGAAACATCCGAGAGCGTAACAATTTAAGTCTCAAGGTATGTAGTTAACGTTCAAGGCAGAGAACGATTCGCTGAGTATTCACTTCAGACTCCATTAAAAGAACTACTCGTGTTCCACCCTGAGAGCGAGTACCTAGAAGACGTTCGATCTCTGCAGAGATATATACAATCTGAACTCAACGTCCGTGATGTCGTTGTCACTTCGGAGGAAACAACCGCGGGGGTACGGTACCGCGCCGTCGCCGATTGGGCAGTCCTAGGACGGAAACTACGCAACAACCTGGGTAAAGTCAAAAACGCACTTCCCGGTCTTTCGAGCGATGATGTCAGGTCCTACACGCAGACGGGTCTCGTGACAGTTGCGGGTATCGAGCTTGTGGAGGGCGATCTTGTCGTGCAGCGGTACATCGAGCTACCCGAAGGCGAAGGCTCGTATGCGACGCAGACGGACAACGATGTCGTCATGCGCCTCGACATCCAGGTCCATCCGGAGCTTGCGCGCGAGTGGCTGGCGCGCGAGTTCATCAGCCGCGTGCAGAAACTTCGCAAAAAGGCGGGACTGCAGGCGACGGACGACGTCGAGGTGTACTATCAATTCGAGGAGGGCACTGGGGCGGAGCTTCGCGATGCGATGCAAGAACACGCGGAGGTCATCGAGCGGACTGTGCGGAGCGTCCCCACCGATGCGAGCAAGCGCAAAGCAGGTTCGAACATCATCATCGAGGAAGGACAGGAGGTCGCGGAGACTAAATTCTTGCTGTCGCTAGTGCGGCCTTGAAGGTGTATGTACTCTTTTTTCTAGACGCAAGGAAGGAAGAAAGCCTGTATTATACCATTTAGCTAGTGTACAGTGATCCAATGTACAGTGGAGGGAATGGAGGGGAGGAGATGGCTAGCCAACATCATTTTTTGGTAGACCCGAACCCACTGAAACCCATCATATTCATCATGTCATGGTCGTCGTCGACTTGCATTGCCGCAGCGTCCTGCGCGAGCTCGAGACGCGCCTTTTCTCGCTCGGCCTTCTTCGCAGCCTTCTTCTCCGCGCTCGCGGCTAGCTCCTTCTCGCGGATCTCGGCGAGCCGCTTGTCAAAGTCGAACGCTTTCGCTTGAGATGCATCCTTGGTCTGCGCGCGCAGGGAGGCGATTTTAGCGCGGACCTGCTCGAGGGTAGACCGCTCCACTCGCGTGGTCTGTCCCATCGCACGTAAATCTGTTCCGTCATTCGCATTGCCACGCGACGTCCCATCGTTTGAGTTAGTTATATTATATCTGGTACAAGCGGGACGAAGGAAAGTGTCACCGACGCGCTCGCCCGTTGATATGGTCCAGGTAGCCTGTGCTGTCCTTGTATGTCCTGTTGCAGGCTTCACAATAGAAGCCTGGTTGTCCGGGACCCCTGCCGCCGGGGTTCTGCACGACCATGGTTTTGTTCAGGTTCTTCTCGAGTTCGAGATTGTGATCTCGCCGTTTCATGAGCTCGGTGGGTTTGGGGAGATCCTTCTTCTTCCCCTTGAGAGGCTTTTTGCCTGGCTAGGGCGTTGAGTCGTTTGATACATATAGGAATAGGCAGCAGAGAAAGACGCGGCTGCTTGCCTTGCTTCATGCGCTCCTCGTTTTCCTGCATCCGCAGCCTCTCCTCGTCGTCTTTTTTCCGCGCTTTTTCTGCGTATTCTTCCTTGTCCCATTTCCGTCTAAAGTCGGTATCGGCGGCTTTGGTGCCGTATGCGCCTTGTTTGCTGTCGGCCATTTGTGGATTGTGGGAGAGAACGGAAGGGGACGAGTGTTGCGGGTTTGCGTTGGCGCTGGCTTGACTCAGAGATTTCGTCCGCAGCGCAGACATCGTTTTATCGTTGTCATCCAATGCTTCGACGACACGACCATGGACAATGAACTGGACGACTTATCCTTCTTCATAGCTTTCCCCCTCCCCTTCCGCGTCCTCTTCCTCGCAGGCGCAGGCATACTCGCCTGGGCAACGAACCTGCACGGCCTCGTCTCCTCGGCATAGACGTCACCAGCACACTCGACCTACGCACACACGAGCGCGGATCCCCCACTCCTTCCCCTCTTCCCGTCGACGGTCGACATGCGCATGGCACGCTCAAGACATCCGCGGACTCTACCACCGTCGCCCCCTGGTCTCCCGTATATCGCCTCACGATCTGCTACGTCCTGTGGTGCTCCGGTGCGTGGGCACTCTATCGCTCCGCCACGCACGGCAGCGCAGGACTCGTCGACTTCTTCAAGTACATACCGGCCGTGTGCGCACTTGTTATCCTCATATTTATGTTTTCCCCGTACGACGTCATGCACAAACGCGAACGAGACGCGTTCATCTTGTATGTCTTTCTTCGTTCCCTTCCGGACGACCCCTTTTTTTTTCGATAGCGTTCTCTCTCTGACAACTCCCACGGAAAAATTAGGAGTGTTAAACGATGCATATCGTCACCCATTAACCATCGAGTCCATTTCTCGGACGTGATTTTTGCCGACATCTTCACGTCGTACGCGAAAGTACTGGGGGATGTCTGGCTTTCGCTCTGCATGCTACTTCCCGGAGGCAGTCTCCTCTCCACTCCGACACAGCATGGTTGGTATAGGTGGATCTTGCCTACATTGATGAGGTACGTTTTTCTCTTTGTTTTCCGTCGCACCCCTTTTCTCTGAGTGTATCGCCCGCCGTGACCTAGTCTTCCATACCTCGTGCGCTTTCGACAGTGCATAGTCGAATATATGAGTCCATCGAACGACAGTCGCCGCCCACTCTGGAACGCCCTGAAATATGCGAGTTCATTCCCCGTAATATTCCTGTCCGCCGCGCAGCGACTGGTGGTGTCAGAGCTTGTGGCCAAAAAAGGCGACGAGGTCGGGGAAGACGCGTGGCGCGATGAGTACCAGCTTTTTCGTCTTTGGTACGTGTTTGGATTGTCGCCTCTCCTCTCGTACGCTCCCTTCTCACGCTGGTTCGTTAAAACTGGCCAGGCTCCTCGCCGCCCTCATCAACTCCATGTATTCTTTCTGGTGGGACGTAACGAATGATTGGGGCTTTGACCTTTTGCAATTTAGTCCAAAGTTCAACCGTTTCCGCCAATCTCGCGCACAGGTCCATCCCATAACACTAGAATCCGAGGAATCGGTTACTTCCCCTCGGAACAACATGACCTCACCATCACCCGCGCCGCCTCGGGTATCGTCACATCCACGTCCGGTGGGCGTGCATCCATACGGGCTTCGTCCCCGTCTCCTATACCCACTTCCAGTATACCCCTTGGCCATATTTATCAATCTAGTCCTCCGCCTCACATGGAGCGTCAAACTATCAAGTCACCTGCATGCGAGAGCACAGGGAGAAGGCTCTTTTTTCATCTTCTGGGTAGAAGTTGCAGAGCTCGTGCGAAGATGGGTGTGGGTGTTCATCCGCGTCGAGTGGGAAATCGTGAGACGCGCTCAGGACGGTGTGAAGCGTGCAAAGCTGTCCAACGAGAGCGGTGTAGATATGGTTTCCGAGAGCATTGAGCTGGTGAGTACCGGTATCGATGAGCCCTTGCTCAGGGATCGACATGGTTGAGGTTTGCGGGAGCCAGCTACGCTACGACACGTTTGGCACCCTTATAGTTCATGGACTCGTATATCCCTCGAACAGGACGTTCTATGTATCATTCTTATATTGCTAGAGTGCTAGAGTAGTATGTTAGTTTGTCTACTTTCTCGTAATTAATTCGGCCTCTTGGGGGTATGTTTGAGAAAAACGGTGCGAAAATGGTGCTCCAAGCTTCCAATCAAGTAGCCCGCCATCGGTCGTCCGCGTCCGCTGCTGCAATCCAGCAGCCAGGACACCTTCCATGGACGGCCCAGACTTGACGTTCTCCCTGACGCCGAGCCTTTACTCTCCAAGCCTTCCAACACCCCTTTCCACACCGCCCATCGGCCGTCGGTCCACACACGCCAGTCGCGCGCACGGCACCGTCCAGCACGCGCAGCGCCGCAAACGCGACAGGCAGGCCTACCGTGCGCGCCATGGCGGACGCCCGCGCGTCGCCGTACGCGGTGAGCGTCGAGGTGTGGACCTGCTCTGCGCCGCTGCGCCGGTCGCGCGCCACGATCTCGTGGTGCAGCAGGACGAGGTCACGCTCGTGCGGCGCGTAGCGCAGGGCGTGCGCGAGGTGCAGCGCGAGAGCGTCCACGGGCGGGATGGGGGCGGCCCGTCCTAGTTCTGCGGTAGGGGTGGAGGGGATGAGATGGAGCTGGGTGAGGGCATCCAGGAGAGCTGGGAGGCGGGAAGCTGGGAGGACGCTGGCGAGCGCGGATTTGAGAGATGGGAGGTCGTCGGCGGGGATGGAGATGCCTAGTTTCTGCTCTAGAGCGAGACGGGTGAGGGACGACATGCGGTCGAGAACGATAGTCTTGGAAGACTCTAGGAGGCCTATGACGCCGAAAGAGTGCATTAGGGATGCGAAGCCCGGGTATCTGCACCGAGTGGGTTAGTTAGCATCCAACCTCTTGTGGCGGGGGCCAGGCGCATTCACCTGAGTGTCCCTCGCAACATGGTGCGAAGTTCCTCGCTCTTCAAAGAGTATGCCTCTGCATAGGGCATACTATTCCTGTTGGCGAGACCCTCAAGCCTCAAAACATTTGAAAGAGGCACGTCGGGGAAGTTGTGAAGAAGTAGATTCTCTCCTGAGATTTCCCAATTCTGGTAGACATGTACAATCAGGGCTTTCGGTCGAAAAGTCGCGCAAGTGACGATCGTACCTGCCCAGCGAGGCGGAAGCTCGCACCCTCGCTCGCAGCCCGTAGAACACCACGCGGACTCCAACTGAACTTGTAGCCGAGGGGAACACCCTCTGCGACTTCGGGAGTGGGTAGGCCACCGCAGAAAGAGGTGAAGCTCACGACTTGCTTGTTCTCGGAACGCAAGCGGGACAAAAGCGAATGAGCCGAGCAGTGGTCAATGCCAGGATCAAGACCTATCTCGTTCAAGAGGAGAACGCCTGCAGAGTGCGCACTGTGCGGAGGATCAGTCTAGGAATGATCTAGGCGGTCATGGAGCGTCAAACCGTGATTGGAACGACCGCATGGCTGGCGATATGTAAGAGGCGGTCACCATATGTTTCTTGTGTTCAACGCAAAGGTCTGCCACAACCGGGTGCAGTGGGGCTGGGAGTAGACTGCAATAAGATGTCAGAATCGCCAATGGGCAGTGGTCATCACGGAATTACCTGATGACGAGATCAGATTCATTTACCAGCTGGCTTACTCGAGTCCGATCGTCCATGCTAATGAGGACAGCACGTGCATTGGGATGAGCCGCGACCAGGCTTTCTGCTTCCTGGAGGGAATTGCTCGCTAGAGCCTCGTGTGTTCATCACGCTGACATTACCAAGAAATGGACACTTACCAACGATCAATTCGACATCTGGCCTCGCAGCGAGTTCATCCACAGCAGGTCCTGCAACCATACCACTGCCCAAGACGAGAACGCGCCTCTTCCTCTCAACAGTGCGTCTCATCCTACCATCATTCTCGAAACCGACGTCAGAAGGAGTACCCTTGCTCAGAATCCATGATTCTTGAGGGGCACGCCATGTTTCGACTTTCTCTGCCAACCATTCGTGCCTTTGCTGAAGTCGTCCTTCGCTAGCGATGGTCGCCCTCTTCAGGGAGTCACTAGCTTCCGCATCTTCCCCTTTGATACCTTTGTAGTCATTTACTACGGACCGCACGTATCGTAAGAGCTTTTCGGAGAAGTGAATGCTCGCGTCTCGCGGAAGACTCGCTGGAAGGATATCCACAGCGACTACAGTGACCCCATTCACATCGTACGAGGGCGAATCTATCGTCGTCGCGCGAGAGACAAACTCGAGACCGCCGCCAATGTCACATGAAATGTCCCCAACAGCAGCTAAGCGCTTCGCCAGAGCCAACTGTGACGTTGTGAGTAGTCGAGGAAAACCAATGTTCCAACCAACTCCATTGAGGAGCAAGGTCAGATAAGGTGCGATCTAATGAGCGAACAAGATAATGAGCCACATAATGGTTGACGCGAAAAGAACAATCTACGACCTTTGTGTGGAACGATGAACGGTATTTCTGGGGATTTTCATAGTAGTATGAGCGGTCATAAGCAGCCCCGTCAGCACGAGATAAATAAGAGCTGGGGAGCGCATGGACGAGGTATATCTTTCGCAGGTCAGTGGCTGGACAATGTCATCAGATGACATGTTCGTAGGTAAAGCAAAACCAACGCAACCTGGATCGCTGACGAGCGCAGGTAGGTCATCCGCGTTGATCTTGACGGTCGGAAGCTCCGACAGTATGGACAAGATGCCTTGCGTGACATTTCCATTGCTTAAAAGTCACATGGTGAGACGCAGACAGTCAAAGAGCGCTAGATTGTTTACCCCGTGACACCAAATATAACTGGCCCAAGACTCTTCGGAGTACCATGTGCAGCAATCTGATTCCCAATATACCTTAATTGAACACGATGGGCGTGAAGATCCGGTGAGGTGTGTGGGCGGGGGGCGTACTGGAGGAACAACAGTTCCGCGTCAGTTCCGAAGTACCGGCGGGCACACTTACAAGGAATGGTGAGGCAACCCCGCGCTCCAAGTGTTTGTGTGCCATCGCAGAGAGAGCCTCAAGCGTCCCGGCGACTAAGAACTCGGCCATTAATTGGAGGTGATATAACGTGTAGATTCACATACCTCCAGCGTGCCATCCGAACGCGACTGTCCTCTTGCCCTCTGTCCCAGTCAGTAGCTCATAATCGACGAGGCGAGCCGCTAATTGCGGAGAAGATTTATCGCCCGTGAGCTTCGGGTCAGTATAACGATCCCCTCCAGTAAGGAACCTCGAGAGCAGAGGCATGTTATATTCTTGACCCTTGACAGTGTGGGAGAACATCATGTGTGTTCGTGGAGCTAATACATTCTGATTGACTGAGCGGACTGGGCTCGTAACAAGGGAATGAAGGGGTGTTTCCTTGATGCCAAGAACCAGGTGAGCAGGCTCAAGCGTCGAGTGCCTCTCCGCACCCGCCTGCGTGACGTTGACGTTGTCAATGAAAGAGTGTGAGTGAAGAGCATATATAATACACACGCGAATATACTCCTCCAGTGGAAAGACCCTGCGGTCACAATCCTGTACGAGCACGCGTACATTATCACGGCTCACTAACTCCGCGACAGCATCTGGGGTGAGAGGGACCCTGCGCTCCCATATTCGTTCTGGGTCTTCACGGCGAATACCGATAGTAACTGGTGTAGATTGAGACGCGTAAAAGCGGAGGGTCAACGGACCGGGCGGGGGTAGAGCAACAGAGAGACGGCGAAGAGACATGAGAGAGTTAGGGGAGAAGGAGCGATGGGTTCATGGTTGGAGAGAAAGGACTGTTTATGTCTGAGATGAGCAAAATGCGAAACGGATGATCCGACCCGACCACCTCAGGCGGGCCCGCATCGACGCGATGGACTTGGCCTCCACGGCAACCGCCTCTGATGCGGACAGCGGACAGATCCTACAGCTGGCAGCCTCGTGTGGGCTCTGCATATTCCTTTGGTGTGTGCTTGGAGGCTTATTGCCGTCATTGCCCTTGCTGACATGAATATCACCCAGCCGTACCCGACGTCGCTGAAGTAGGCAGGAAGGCGACTGAATAATTTGTGGACTTTACTCTATTGTCCATGTATTCATCACCTGGGAGTAGGTAAAGTGGTGTCCACTGACATTGAACAAAATGTGATGTACACTGTTTTTGGACTGCTTATAAGCTAGTTGTAAGCAGAGTACCATTGAATGAAAGGTTAGAATGGCCATGCTGTGGTGTATAACTTGACATCAGTCCAAAATCTACCTGACATGGTTTTCCCCTTTGTCAAGAGTAATAGGGGCGAGAAGGGAGACAAGGCAGAGGTGTTCGTGTGTCCATGGCGCTAGCTTGGATGGCATTAGGACCGTTCATTGTATGTCGGTGCGGTGTGACGCTCATGTTTATGTCGCGTTGCGTCTCATGGAGCTGTACACCCAAACCATACTATGCACACCTCCATCTCTCTCGACGCACTCTGACTACCCGGGTGGGCCTTCTGGGAGAATTGACTTCTCGAGGCTTTATTTCTCAAGTTACAAAGTCAGTTGCCCTATCCATGTTCATTTTCACCGTCCGTTGAACCCGCTCTGGAACTAGGCCTGAACAACTTCAGATCTTTCTCCAGGATCAAAGCCGGGTTGTATACTCTGGCATAGATCCAACTTCCGACTCATTACATGTAGGCCACATCTTACCAATGATGTGTCTCGTCCATTTCCAGCTTCACGGCCACCAAGTTATCCCTCTTGTAAGCAAAGACAACTAGCCCTCAAATCTCTGCGTCATAGCTCTACAGATTGGAGGCGCTACGGCTTTAATAGGAGATCCATCCGGACGATCCACAGAGAGGCCTCACATGGATGAGGTCGCGACCCAAAAGAACATGCTCAAATTACTGGCTGCAGTCCAGAAATTCTTTGAGCGCACTCGCGGCTATGTGGGCAGGCGAATGCCCTCCCTGGGCGCTTCATATGCACCTCCACTCGTCATGAATAATATTGAATGGTTCAAGAATCTGGGTGTGTTAGAATTCATGCGTGTCGCTGGAGCAGCCGCCAGAGTCAACAGCATGATCACTCGAGAAAGGCAAGTCTATTCAAACGTTCTCCATTCACTAGCCCACACTCGGTCAGCGTTCAGTCTCGGCTGGACTCCCAACAAGGCATATCGTTTTCAGAGTTCTCATACCAGCTTCTACAAGCGTATGACTTCCTTGTCTTACACAAAAAGACCGGCTGCACCATCCAGGTCGGAGGATCAGACCAATGGGGCAATATCATCGCCGGAATCGAACTAATCGGCCGTACATTGGATGGAGCCGCCGAGAATCGGGAACGAGCGTACGGTATCACCACGCCTCTTCTCACAACTTCGAGCGGCGCAAAGTTCGGCAAAAGTGCAGGCAACGCTATCTGGTTGAATGAACAACGTACAACGGTGTATGACTTTTACCAAGTGAGTGTTGTCAGATGCGCCCCTATCATTGATGCGACGCCGCGGGCAGTTCTTGATGAAAACAAGTGATGAAGACGTCGGGCGGTATCTGAAACTGTTCACTCTGTTATCCTTGGAACAAATACAGAAAATTCTTGAAGACCATGGCGTGAGTGATACATAAGACGCCACATTATACTATTTTAATGGCGACTACATAGAGAAAGCCTGAAGAACGCATTGCCCAAACGCTTCTGGCCGACGAAGTAACGGAGCTTGTACACACTGGTAATTTCTGCCAATTACAATTATACGAGACTGCCTTGCTGAACCCTTCTTAGCTGAGGGTGTTAAGCGCGCGAAATTAATTACCAGTGTGCTCTTTGGAACGAATGTATCCGTACTGAAGTCCGAAGAAGTTTTAGAGGCTCTTGCGGGTGATCGGCGCCTTTTCATCATTTCCGCCGACGAGATGTATGGGACGACAGTTCTGAGGCTGACTGTCAACTATGGGGTAACCAAGACTGCCAGTACGTCACTACAAAGGTTTGGGCTGTCCGTCCACTCACCTCCTTAGGTGGTGCAAAAGCCTTGGTAGCCATGCGTGGTCTCTATCTGAACGGCCGGACTGTCGATGCACAAACGAGAGTTCAACCGGGGGACTTGATTGATGGACGCCTGATTATTGTCCGAGCTGGGAAAGACAAACATGCAGTTTTTGCACTTCAGCCGTAATATCATACTTCTAGATGATGCTCGACGCCACTTCATGGCATAACTTAATTTAGGCGTGGTACAGTACTGGTAGATTTATATTATGAGAACGGAGCCTCCGTCTCTGTTGTTGGCCACGTGCCCTGTTAAGGCGTTGCGTCGCTGTCACTGCTCGCTACCGTCAATATCAGTCCCGCCTCCATCCCTCTCACCGTCCCCTCGTCCCCCCAACTAGTGTTCACACATGTTGCCGACGAACCACTATCTCAGTGGTGCTGTGCTAGTCGCACTCGTCGCGTCTTCCCTTCCTGCTCATGCTTTCTACCTCCCAGGCGCAGCACCTCATGACTACAGAGAGGGACAAAAAGTTGACCTGTTCGTCAATGCATTAACTCCAATGCTTTCTGGTTCAGATGATGCAAAATTGGTGAGTACATATCCTGTCCCTCAGATTGCTGTCCCCTAATTCCTAAGTCGCAGAGGTCACTAATTAATTGTATGAAACCCACACGACCACCTTTCCAAGGGATAATCTGACAGTGGCATTAGACGATTACTATCACCCAAGTTTCCACTTTTGTGAACCACAGGGGGGCCCTCACAAACAACCTGAGTCTCTGGGTTCCATCCTCTTTGGTGATCGCATATTCAATTCACCATATGATGTGCGCAGCCCCTATTTCCCGTGTCGTGTCGTGTCTCACCGCATTTTCAGATCCATATGTTGCAGGACAATGCGACGTGCAAGTCCCTCTGTGTATCTACTGTCCCTGGTGAAGACGCCAAGTTTATCAACGACCGCATACGCGAGGATTACGCGCTGAATTGGCTGATTGACGGTCTTCCCGCGGCGGAGATGAAGATTGACATGAAGTCGGGGGACATGTTCTTCGATATGGGATTCAACCTTGGAGACGATGATGGCTCCAACGCGGAGCGACCTCCGTTGAATAACCACTATGACATCGTTTTGAGGTACGACTCATGCCAGATGTCATGACCCAATACCGTGGCCAACGTGACGGAAATCCAGATATCACTCTCCTAGTCCCGGAAAGAATCGTATAGTCGGCGTTCTTGTGTGGCCCTCGAGGTACCTACCGATTCCGTCACCCATTGACACGACACCTAACTGTTCGTCTGTTTTCAGCCGCGGTGGCTCCCAGGACGGCCTCCTAGATTGTGACTCCAGGTTACCACCCTTGATTTTGAGCGAGACGGATGAGAATCGAGTTCGATATTCGTATCGCGTCATGTGGAATGTAGGTCTCTTTCTTTCGTTGCACAAGCAGCTCTGACCGTTTCGGTACGCAGGAGTCTTCCACTCCATGGGTAAGCTCTTCCCTACTCCATTTTTGTTGGGCGGTTTGTCAATCCCAACAGGCAACTCGATGGGACAACTACCTTCATATCTTTGACCCGCGTATCCATTGGTTCAGCCTGATCAACTCGCTCGTGATCGTTGTTTTCCTTTGCGCTATGGTTTCGATGATCGTCTACCGTAGCATATCTCGAGATGTACGCCCATTTGTCTCCTACACCTCTATGCACTTACCGTGACTGTTTGACAGATTTCTCGGTACAACGCAATTGACCTCAGTGTTCGTGCATATCTCTAGACAGCATTGTAATCGATTGTGCTGATCTAGCCTCGCAGGAAGACGTTCAAGAAGATTGGGGCTGGAAACTAGTCCATGGCGAGGTATTCCGAACCCCGAACAGCCCCCTAGTGCTCTCTGCCCTCGTGGGCAATGGAGCTCAGCTATGTTCCATGGTTGGAGTCACTTTAGGTGTGTCCAGAAAGCTTTTAACCGCTTACATCGGACGCTCAGCTGGGGGATAACTTAGTTTTCGCTCTGTTGGGCTTCCTTTCACCTTCAAATCGAGGCTCTCTCGCTACAGTAATGATGGTCTGTTGGAGTTTCTTCGGCAGGTTCGTCCTACTTTGATGCCTGTCGTGGTCCACAAAGCTTACGGTGGTGTGCAGTATCGGAGGCTACGTTTCGAGCAGGGTCTATGTATCCCTCGGAGGCATTGAACGTCAGAAGAATGCCT
Organism: Russula compacta; assembly: GCA_022376555.1. Lineage (NCBI taxonomy): Eukaryota > Fungi > Basidiomycota > Agaricomycetes > Russulales > Russulaceae > Russula > Russula compacta. The sequence continues at coordinate 258,748 of WTXH01000012.1, forward strand.
TTATGACGGCGACGGTCCTTCCTACGTGCGTTTAATTTATAATCAGGAAGGTATAGCTCACTTTCTACAGGTTCATCTTCGCGATCGTGTTTCTCCTCAACTTGTTCTTAATTGCGGCCCACTCTTCCGGGGCTGTTCCATTCGGTGGGCTTGCTTTAAGGCCTCCATACTCTTGCTCACTATATTCGCATTTCAGGTACATTGCTCCTCATAGTGCTCCTTTGGTTCGGCATCTCGGCACCGTTATCCGCAATTGGCTCGTATTTTGGGGCTAGGCGTGGGGTACGACTTTTGTTTCTTTCAGCCCGTTTTCCCTTTTCTTCTTACGCTCTTGCCCCAGGCGGTTTCTCACCCCGTCAGAGTAAATGCCATCCCTCGTCAAATACCTCCACCCCCAAAGTACTTACGACCATGGGTGTGTCATTATCCTGCGATCATTTTTCTCGTGCTAAAGAGGAGATAAGGCAACTTCCCTACTTGGTGGCATTCTTCCGTTCGGCGCCGCGTTCGTAGAACTGTATTTCGTGCTTTCAAGCTTGTTTGCCTCTAGGGCGTATTACGCTTTTGGGTTCCTTGCCTTGACTGCAGGCGTCGTCGGCTTGACCACCGCCACGGTCACGATCTTGTTCACATACTTCATTCTCTGTGCGGAAGAGTACCGGTGCGTCCACTTTCCGTTGACGGCTTTGACCCCATTGCCCACGCACTCGTCGCCAGGTGGCACTGGCGCGCCTTCCTTACCGGCGGTGGAAGCGCATTCTGGTTGCTTGCTTATGGGCTATTCTACTGGGTGTCACGTCTTTCGCTTGATTCGTTCTCCAGCGTTGTCCTGTATCTAGGGTACCTCTTCCTCTTGGTCATTCTTGATTTCTTGGTAACAGGTCAGTCATTTTGCTCGCATTACTCTCTCATTGACTCACCGACCGCGTTTGATCCTGTGATGGCGACCAGGTACGATTGGGTTCTTGGCTACGTACTGGGCGATGCGGAAGTTGTACAGCTCGATTAGGATCGACTGAAACTATTACGGACACGAGTATTCTAGATGTTCTAATTTTTTACCATAGAATTTGACAGTCCGTTCATTCACGTAGCCTGTACTACTCAGTTGATTGCAACCAATGTACTTGGTTGAAACGCAACACCCCACACTGGCCGTGTATGTCAGCTCTGCCCGTGCGTTGCGAGTACGCTGTGGGAGTGGCGATGACTTCACTGACGGAAAACTCAGAACCTGCCCCAGATCTTGGTCCTCCCAGACCTCATGACTGCCACATCAATTTTATCTGACGTTTAAAGCAATCGGGAATTTTGCTTAGATGCGACACCAAGATGAGCAAAGTACTCGGCCGCCATTCTTAACACCGGGTCAGGTTCGACGGTTTTCTGGAGTCAGTCCTCGAAACAGGACCCTCAAAAGTCTTTTCCGCCGACTCGAGAATTTCCTCCCTGCAGACTCGACTGCGGCAAATAAAAATGAGCTTGAATGATTTAGTAATTAAGCTTATGACTCCACTATTCTCCTTCAGTTTTGGGTGACAACTTCCAAGCTGGTCCCAGAACTGATTCAGCATCCCACCGCCGAACTTTTGCGATCCCAGAACTAGGTAGTACAAAAGCTTGGGCGTGATGCTCGCCAAGTTTCCACCTTGCAGCCCCGATTCTTGTATCCGTCTCGCTATCAGCCACTTCCACAGTTTTTCTTTTCCCAGGATTGCTAGGGCGTGTTGGTCCATTGCTGCCCCGAGAGGGCTACTAGGTTGGGGCTAATGTTGACGTCGATGAATCAAGTTGAGACGAGTTGTCCGCTGTGGGAGTGTCGGGCGGGCACTCCCGAGTCCGTACGCTTATCGAGCACCCACGTGGTCACCTAGCATCATTTAAAATCGGTCACAAGCATCTCTTTCATAAGGTGATAGTCCGGACCCCATTCATTGTCTCTAGGCTATCCGATCAGGCGCAGGTGGATTCGATATAATTGGGGCCCCGCAACATGCGCGCGCACAAAATACAATGGCAATGCTCTATTTGTCAGTAGGTAGGGGAGTTAACTTGATCGGGTGCTGCTAGCTGGGATGCACAGCGCCGGGACCCAACTTAGTACGCCCCCAAAGCCCGCCACCGGGACGCCGAGAAGAGATGTGGTGAAATATCTAAGGCGGCGATTTGTGGAGGAGGACCGACAGCTAACTACAAAGACGTCATGAATTTCTACCTGCAAGCCAAAGTATACAGCCTGGCAGGGAGACTCGGATGTGAGGCAACTGAAAGACTATGCAGGGATCGCTACTTTGTGTCGAAGGAAAATGCAAGGAGAGGAGATAGCTGGCACCGCACTGGTGGCTTGGGGGATGTGGCTGAGGAGAGGTCTACAGCGTGGAAAAGGAGAAAAGGCGGGCCTGGGCTCTGAAGGGCTATCTCTTAATCCCGAGACGAGACGACTCGGATGAGGGCACACCCGAAAGGTTCCCTACCCCAACTTGCTCGAGAAGATCTACAAGAGCCTCCTTCCAGAGAGCTTCAACTCGGACGCCACCTTACTAGACAAGGAAGACCCAGGGATCGCAAGCAGTACAGAGGTAGGGGCGTTGCATGAAGACGGCAAAGAAATCAATGTCCTCTTTGGGCACTGGCAGGTCATCAAGGGGATACACTCTTCGAGGATAGGGAGCAGGGATTAAAGACGTCCCCAAACACGCGGAACCTAGTAGAGAACGTAACGGCCAGGTGATGACCCGGCATCGTTTACATGTTCTTTTCTTTTTTCACCTCTGTGAGGTAGCACCACACATGTTCCCATTTCGTGATGTTACTCTTCAGCTTACTTGCTCCCCCCGTCGCTGAACATTTAACGCATAACGATATGTCAAATCCAGTCGCTCTGAACAAGGGTCTTGCTTACGCACCGTGTTTCCCTGACCGTCCGTCACAATTAGGTTTGGTATCAACCAGCGAGGAGCTCAGACGTCACGGAGACATCAGTCAGGGTCGGATCTAGCACATCCAGAGTCGACGCGAAAACAAGATGCGGTAGTTCGGAAATTAATAGATAGGTGATTAGAGCCGGATGGGAGATCTCTTTGAAACACGCTTCACATTTACCCCTTGCTACGTAGCTGCCTCATGAGATGAGTGACTACTAGGGGATGAAGAATGTACACGCGGGTAACATTCAGTCACACCCGATCTGGGTGCTCTAGGCACGCACACACACTTCTTACCGCTAGGTCAACATCAACCAGTTATGGCTGTCCCCGTCGCAATCATCCATCAGCGGGGAGTTCCTCTGTAGTAGGAGATCAAGGGAAGCTGGGAGGTAGGAGAAGGAAATGCGAAATAGATTGGGCAGGAGATAACGACGACTCGAACGTTAGTGCTTGTCAGCGTCAAAGAGCCATTCTTTTCCTTTTATTGGTTCTTGATACGCTTCCTAGCGTCTAGCCACAACGGTGCATGGGTTGGAATGAACGTCTGATCAACATATGGAGCTACCCCCAGCGCCCATGAACATCAAAGGGACGTTTAAGTTGTTGTGCCTTTTGATGGACTGCTCGGCGCCAGTTCGTTCATCGCTGGTTGTACCCGTCACGCGGCGGAAACCCCTAGAAATGTTCATTCATTTCATCTAGGCGGAAATTTGAAATCCTTCCAGCTCTGATATGCACGTCAACCATCATCGATGCGGATAGTGAAGCAAGCTGGACATACCGCCGTGAGACAGACTAGCTAGCACACACGATCACGCCCGCCTCACGTCCACAGCATCCTCAGAGCAGAGCCAGCACGTGCCCATCTCTATTGACATCAACTCCGCGTTGTACTGTAGTGGCCATGGATGGTACCACATTTTCTCTGGCACAGACCTGGTTGTGATCAAGCACCTGTATTGCCGTGCCACTACAGGACACAGGACTCAGCGCTTTCAATCACGCTGCACCTTCGCTAGACGCAGAGACAGCAAGGGCAGGGTGGGGATGATCGCATCCCACACCCATTAAGAGTACGGGGCAACGTACACGCGGCGTCATAGCCCAGACTTGAGCCATTAGGGTCGGCCCTTCGGTGCGCAAGAGAGAAATGAGGTAGGAACACGGTCATCCACTAGGCGCGCAGTAGACAAACGCATAACTAGAGACTCGTCCAGCCTGTACATAATCCCAAGGGACGCGACTAGTCGTCAGTGACACTAGAGTGTCTTCCGGATCAGGGGTAGTTCGGAAGGGAATCCTCGCATGTGGTGAAGAATGGGAGACAGCCGAGGTCACGAGAGCACGCTACCACACAGTATGATCTTTTTGACCAGAAGAGTGCGAAACGATGGGAGTTCCCGTGGCTAGACGGGTGAGAAAAAGTAGTTCTCCAGCTCTGGGAGTAGGAATAACACTATGAACATGGTATTATGCTGGTGCACGGCAGTACCTGGGCTCATACACACGAAGAATAGTAATGAACTAGCACTGTCCATAGAGAGTGTACAAATTTTTGCATTCCATCGGTGTCGCTTTTATAGACTTTGACCCCGGGTAAGGTGTGTCTGATGACATGCCATTATCTCATTGGCAGGGATTCGAGTACCTTGAGTGCCACTTACGGAGGGCCAAGGAGCTCGAGTCGACATGCCAGAGTGCGGTATGTGCATTCTTCGATAGTATTGAAGGTTTCAAAGAGATTTTGCAATTGGGAGTCAGGCTTCTGACGTTGGGGTGCTTAGACGCTGCGGTGAGAGGCCCGCAGTGGCAGGATCGGAGGCCAGTAAGGCTCAATTGTCAGTGGTTTTCGTCCTCATGAGGATCCTCCGTTCAACCTGGGATATTTGACGATAGTCCCCTTTCACACCACTCGCTGTTCGGAAAATCTGCCCCTTGCGGCGGACGCCGGGAAGTCCATGTCATCATCGGTCGCGGTGTGAAACCAAAAGAGATGAGAATGTGCACCGAATACTGTCTGTATAATTCCTTGACACGCCTTCATCTTCAATGGGACGTTGGCGTAACATGGTGCCAATCCCTTTAGTTTCGCTGACCCAGTAACAGAGTCATTGTATGAGCTCTCCTCTAATCTGTGTCCTTCTTATGGGAGTAATATGATAACCTTCGCTAACACTGACGACTTGCAGGTTTCCAGCTGGGTGGGGGGAGCCTGGACTTTGCGTGCCCACTCCTAGTGTAGTGGAGACACCCATCCCCAACATGCTCACTATGCTATAGGTGGCCCTCGGCAAACGGCGTCGCGAGGCGGATGGCATCCTCGACGAGGGGGGCACAGAGACTCTATACAACCACGATCCACGCATACGCAAGAAGGGCAAGGCCACAATGCCCATTACCATCGGGGTCATGGAGGTAGGGGCGTCCACAAATAGGACCCCTGCGGCTAGGACTCTCGATAAGATATCGATGACAAATCCATGGCAGTGGGACGCGGAGCGGAGAGGCTCGCGACTCCGAATGCGCGAGGAGTTTATCACCAATTCCTGCAGGGACCAAGTGTCCAGCAGGAGTCTATGGGTACGATTGCGCAGGAACAGCTGGTTTGGGTCGAGGGGAGCGTTCATGGAGCGACTTGGCACCACATGGACAGCGTGGTGCGGCAGAAGGAAAAGGAGGACAATAACACATAGGATGGCAAAAGGAGCCCGACAGCAAATTCTTCCGCATCTCGAGATGCCTTAACAAGAGGCACAGGGCGCTCCTCGAGGCTACGTCGGCCGACTGGGCACGCGGGGGTATCCGCGTGCTCAAGTGCCGGCTTTGCCCCTCCGTAGGTTTCAGCAAGTTGGATGATTTAAAGGCACTACGACACTATGGAGGCGTACCCTCTGAAAATCTCCTTTGGCGACTATTGCGGGGACTTCTTTGCGCGACGCGACGCGTTGGAGCGGCATTGCAAGAACCGGCCTTCCCAGTGCCTCAGTGTTTGCCTAGATAAGACTGAGGCCGAGCGCGGCGAAACGAAGAAAGTCCATGAAGAGTTCCAGGGCGAGGTTGGAGTGCTGCCTGAAGACTGGTGGGGAGATCGGGATGCCGTTCTCGCAGACCATCAAAAAGTTGTACCCGAACTCTTCGAAACGGGGGAGCAGGCAGCAAAATCGCCTCCAAGAGCCCGAGAGGAGGGTTTGAGACATTATATCAATATTACATGTATACCTTTTGCCCTATTTTTCTTCTTTCCCGCCTCTCTTTGCCGGTCCTACTGCGAGGAGAGGACTCGCAGTGTGGCGCCACGGACGGGTTTCGCATGTAGTTTGCTCTTGCTGTAATGTTTTGTCTCCTTGCTTGCGTTTGCTCCGCTGCATATATACTGGAAATCATTCCGATCCGAGGCGGCCTCAGATTTTGAACCAGTGCCTCGATTATACTAGTACGTACCGTGTATCCCCATCCGTCAGCCAGTCGCTTGCTCAATTGCCATCCAAACCGCGAACATGAGCCATGGGAGTCGTGATTGAGGGAAAACAAGAAGAGAAGAACGAATATAGTTAATCGATTTGATTACAGCCGGATAAGAGACCTTCTTAATCACGCGTCGGACCAACATGGCTAGATTTCCTTGGCACGCTGCCACAATGTGAACGAGTAGTGAAAGGCAACCACCTGCGACCGCACCTCTTCCTCCGCAAGGGACACCACGCCTCGCGAGCCATACATATTTGTGCTGAACACGGTCACGAGCGATCTTGAATTGTACACAAGCACACTCCTGCCACAAGCCAGCCGGATCAATCGATCGATTGTCTCCTAGGGCCTATCTACAATTATCCATCAATGCATCTGTTGGACTAACAAGGGGCAGGGAGTGGGAGCCAGGAGTAATGGGGGGTTAGAGGGGACGCGCAACCGATTTGAAAGACGTAATTGCGTATTAGCGCCGTCAGGGTCACTTCTTTTTCTGTGAGTTCTCAATTCGTCTCCCGGCGTATACAACAGCCGTGACAAATTTTAGGGACATGATGACGAGACTTTCTGATCGGCATAAGGGGCACTCCGATGTCAAATTGTCACCTACATTGTCTTGCCGTTTGATGGATCGACTTGCCGCCCTGCCGCTCTCAATGCACGCCTCGTGTATGGTGTCTCGTGTACGCACGGTGTTGAGGCGGCGTAGGTTGGATCTGTGTCAGGCGCGTGTATTAGTGGGCCGTAGGGTTATGGAAGCTCAACATTCAGAGGAAAAACAATGGGATCCTTCGCCGATTTCAACGAAGTCACAATGGTTGATGTTCGCTTGGTGATGCACTGGTGGAGAGGTCAATTTGTGTATCCCAGCACCCACGCGCCTTTACCCTTACTGAGAATAATCCACGCGATCTGGGCTCATCGATTGGCCCGCTGGCTTGTGCGAAAGAGAAATGGGATGGGCGTGATGATGGGGTGTCTCGCCAGTCCATGACCATTGTACTGCAACAGCTAATCGCACTGGTAGTGGATTCTGAGTCCGACATCCTTCGGAAGGGGTACATTCCGTCGCTCTATGACTGGGGCGCACACGAGCACGGACTATATCAATGAGGATTCTATGAATAATTTCACCTTTATGACGAGAAAACATGAACATGGGGTTCATTTCCACATAACGCGAGGCACACACATCCCTTCATGAGTCTGTTGTGGGTCGCCCATGTCAAACACATGATACTCGAGTGCGCTGCGTATAACTATCGGGTACCAAACTGTGACACTGTATCAAGTACGTGCGCATGAAGTGGAGGCATTTAGACCAGATACTACAATATGTCGACCTTTTTTCAGCCTCAACAATCGGATGCGCGCTGCGCATACTGAGGGCCCAGTCTATACAGTGTGTTCATCGTGCAGAAGGAAGCTATAAGCACGGAGTACGTCCGAGTCCGAGTCAAAGCCAGCCTAACTATGGCATCCACGCTCGACGCGCCAGGATCACCGATACCACATGGCAGGTCGCTGACACTCTGTGAACGTTCCAGTGCCGTGGAGGGCTCGTCATGACGGGAACTTATCGATAACTTTGATACGCGGCTCCAAAGATAGTCGAAGGCGAGATGACCGATGGCTAGGGCTAGCTCGGTCTGCAAACTGAACCGGTAGGAAACCTGCGACCAGGGGCCCGAACTTGGTAATTAATCAAATATCCAAGTTAAGGACCCGGAGCGAGGAGGAGGGTCCGGGGCCATGTCCACGAAAGGAATTTACCACCGATTCTTGACAAGACCAAGTATCAGCAGGACCTGACGGGGACGACAGGGACAGCCGCCTCGGGTAGAGGGGAGGGCGCAGGGGTCAACTTGGCAGGACATAGGGAGGCCGGTGCAGGAGGAGGAATTTAAAACGTGGTGGACAGTGAGGTGGCAGCGTGAAGTGTGATGTCTTCCAGGTACCGACGTCACAGTGTCTCGTGAATAGGCGCAGGGCATTGTCCGTGGTTACGCAGGCTGACTGGCTGCGCGGGGCGCAAGTGAGTCCATGATTAGTATATACCCTTCTGGGACTACTGCGAGGGCTATAAAACGCAGTGGGAGAAGGGGGTATAAGAGGGGGGGTTGGGCGCTATCGAAAGACTGGGTGGAGATCGGGACACTCTTCGTGCAGATGACTGCTAGATGAGATGGAGTAGCAGGTCCCCAGGAGGCAGAAAAAGTACTTGGATACTAGTGTTGTCCTTATTCTTCGCCTGTTCCTCTATGAGTGAGTGTCCGCAGTGCGGTACGACGGGTAAATTTGTTTGCTCTTATCATACTCGTAGTCCTATGTATCGACTTGCTTTCTCTCGCTTCTCTGCATAAAGAGTTCTCCACCTACTTTGAAGCAGTGTCTTAATCACGCACCTGTTCCACGAAGTTACCTTAATGCAATTCCTAACCCGTGTGCCATACCCACGCCAGGATAAGACGCATCAAATAGAAATAGAGACAATCAATTGTCAATTTGAGTACAGCCGAATCAAAGGACGCTTCAACAGCACAGGAGGGTCTACCGCCACGTCGCCGTGTCGTACGCGGTACGGAGTTGGCCGATGAGGCCTATGGGGACTTGAGGACCCTCCCAGAACCCGGCAACGATCGGCTACTATGAAACACGTTCCCACAAGAAGTCGATGATCGGGTGTTTGTTGGGGGTCTGCAGGCATTGAGGTCCACGAGCAGGATATGCCATGAACTTACGGCCAGGTTCCCAGAATAAGTGAGCAACAGTAAGTCCGAGGGGCCAGGACGTGGAGCAGTGATGCTCGCAACCCTAGATGCACAGGGTGTATGACACCAGATATTTCTAAGACCAAGTTTCCAGCAGAGGTACGGTGATGATCCCTACGCAGAGGCAGGTGCTTGAGGTCAAGGAGGGAGGAGAAACAGCTTGCCGACACGTCGGGAGCGTGGTTCTACGAGATGGGGGGTCTGCAGCGTAGAGAACGATAGGGCCAGGGAGCAATCGGAGGACAGAGGACGATCTCAAGGACTCCGAGACAACTGAATAAAGGGCACAGGGCACCCCTCGCAGTTACCGAAGCCGGTCAGGTACGCGGAGTCATCGACGACACCTGCGGGATTTCTTCGCCCACTACGACTCATCAAAGCGGCATTGCATGAATCCACCCCCCCCTCAGAGCCTTGATAGTCCTCCCCTTCCAGCCTCTTCGGTAGCTTTTTTAAGTCATGGTCGGCCAAGAAAGGGATAGTAAAGGGATCGACTCACTGACTGGGCTGTCCGTCACAGCCTTGGTCGAGGGGAAAGGATGGTGTGTAATTGCGCCATAATCGTCTCCAGTAACACCCTCAGCTGGGACCGCGGTGTAACTCCCCGGACGCAAAAGGAAGAAGTGCATACACCTGAAGAGGTGGATGAGGTGTCATGCTTTGGCACGATGTCCTAACCTCCTGAGGGTTGGATATCATGCAAATGCGCAACCAACCCCGAGAAGAACACCGATAAATTACTTTTGTGGGTGAGAATGAGTGGAGGCCAGGTGATGGAGAACAGTCGTATGGAATGAGTGAGGCAGCTTGCTAGTGAGATCCCTTCCAGCATTTCTGCAAACGTACATAGTATATGGACCATCTGGTCCAATCATTTTATCGATTTCTCAAAGCTATCACGAATTTCGCGCTCGGATCCGAAATGGGCTCTAGATGACCTTGACTGCTTCAGGTATGAAGTTGCGCAGCAAAGCGATGGTATCTAGACGTTTTCCCATCACCCTCTAATACTCGTCCGAGGCTTTATCAAATATTGCGATACAGAGATGCGTCGAAGGGCTGGCTTCTTGATTGCTTGCAGACATGGAAATGGCAGTAGGAAGTAGGGAGGGCCCACATCGCTGGGTGGGCAGTAGGTAGTGAGTAAAGATGGGCCAGATGGGCCAGCCAAACAACAGAGTCCCAGGTGCATGGCACTCCTACAATGGGTGACTTGGTAATTTAACTCGATATGGAGAACGGAGTATCCAAGCTGGTGAGCGCGAGAACGGAGTCGTTCTCAGGCTTGGGCTGAGTCATCCAGGTCACAAAGCAATCGATCAGTTCAGTGTGAATTGGCGAAGAGACTGAGTCGAAACTTCGCAACATCCGGTTTGTCGGTACGGCATGTGTATCACACGGGCGCCCTTGTCAATGGGGCAGGAGGAACGATTTTCCACTATTAGATACATGCTGGATCCCTTCCTTCGCAATCCACGGCGCCAGTCGGCTGTCCCTACTGGTAAAGCGATGATGTATCTGGTCCAGGTTTGCAATGAGTAGGTACCCAGCATGCTAGCAAAAGAGGACCATTCCAATTTTGTCTTGCTCTCAATGTAGCCTAGCTAAGCTCGGGTATCTCACAAAAGGAGATGATAACATTGATGCACTTCTGTATGTGGCGTTGGTCTAGACGTAAAAGAGACCGTATCTCGTCTTGCGCCTAGGCGCAGGACCGGATAGTAGTGCCGTGAAGAATAGAGGAATAGCCTACGGAGAAAGGTGGCGCAGATAGTAGATTTATTTTCCCCATGGAGGTTACGAACACAAACATGTAAACCCGCCGAGCATGTTAGCGTGCTCGACGGAGAAGAGAATAGTGAGACCAGTGTCAGGCACCGTGAAAAACTACTTTGACGAGATTGAGGTTGGAGAAAAGGGTCTAAAGTTAAGATGGAATAGTCATCTGGATCGAGTGCCTGTCACCCAATGACAGAACACAGAAAGAACCAGATAGAACCAACCTTTATCGGACCTGTCAAGGACGAGGGCTCACTGTCATGCCATGCATTGTGAAAAGTCGGCAAGACCATGTACGGATGCTTCTGATCACGGTAAGCAGTAATCGCATTAGGAGCTAATTGACCACGTAAATAGGGCCGAGCGACAGGTTCGTTCGACGTGGCTTCCCGCCGGGGGGCGGAGAACAAAGAAACGGGCCCGGACATGAGCATTCTTGAAAAGAGGATGTTGTTCATTTCCACGGGAGCCAGAGACACATGACATAGTCATGTTTTGACGATTAATCAAGTTGCATGTCAGAGGACAGACACGTGAGACATCGGAGATGCATCAAGGTCACGAGAAGAGGAAGAGATGTGCGGAGCTGACGACAGAAATTGTATCACGAACAGCGACGCTCAAACGCAGAACCTAGCACTGGCCCAGCACTAGCCTAGGCTGCAGGAACAATCTGCACTGTAACGCCACGGCCAAAATGCGATAAGATGGGGCGGGCTGGAAGCTGCCTGGAACCTCGCCGGAGCTTATCCTATTACCATAAATGAGCCGTGAGAAAGAACTTTAACAGTTATGAGTAACAAGGTTCATCATCACTTTCTGCTACTTCAAGGTAAGGGTAGGTAGATACTAACAGCCCACTGTTTACACCGACATCCGCAACGAAGAATGGGCTGTACGTCGTTCATAGTGATCTCCGCATCTCCGCTATAATTAATCACTATTAACGTTGTAGCCAACAAACCTCGTGGATTACAGGCAGCACGCAAACTCAGGAATAGCCGTCGGGACAACCGTTGGGTCTGCTTCCCCACTTGTCCTATCCACTATACAGATTAACTGATTCTGTATGTCTGTGGGGGGCCATTTCCACAAACTTAGGCGGACAAATCTTATAAAAAGCGTGCCCTCGGAAACTTTTACAAAACATCGCCCACAGGAGGGTCATCACACGCAAAAGGCATCGTTCTCGAAAAGGTCGGTGTCGAAGCGAAGCAGCCCAATTCAGCTATCCGCAAATGTGTGCGTGTGCAACTCATCAAGAACGGGAAGAAAGTCACCGCTTTCGTTCCGGTGCGTTTTCTGTTGTCCCTGTTATAATCGGACGCTCAGATTTGGAAATCCCTCATCAGAACGACGGTTGCCTTAACTTTGTCGATGAGAACGACGAAGTCCTCATATCCGGGTTCGGTCGCCGTGGTAAGGCCAAGGGTGATATTCCCGGTGTCCGGTTCAAGGTGGTGAAGGTATCTGGTGTGGGTCTCCTCGCTCTCTGGAAAGAGAAGAAGGTTCGTATATTCCCGTGCCTTCATTCTGGTTCAGTCACTGAAATGCCTGCTTGCTTGGTTGTTTGTCTCCAGGAGAAGCCCCGCTCATAATTAAGAATTTATGTCATTCCGTGGATTCCTTTTTCGCCATGCTTGTACTGCACCCATTGCACTTCCAAATGAAACTTATGCACACACATCGAGCATAATTTCTTCAGAGTAGAGATGGCATTCAACAACGATAGAAATGAGGCATGCATGTTGAGTCGACACGATAGCGAGTTGGACATATTTATGCGAAGGGATGAGTACGAAAATTTTAGCAAAAGAAGCGCAGCGATATGTCGGCGAGTGGAATTTTAGATCATAATACCCTGACCGCGGAGATAGTGTTTGAGATCATCGATCAGCTCTAATTGCTCCTCGGTGGTGAGGCCACTGACGATCGTTTGAAGTACGGAGCCGACAGTAACGTTATGCTCGCGAATAAAGCTGCTGTAGTAGACATAGACAAACACGCCCATCAGGAACCTAGCGTTGAAGGTATTAGTCCCTCGTCGATGCAAGATCATTCATCCATGTGGGGTAGTCCGACTTACTGGCAATCCATTCGATCTGTCATACCACCATGTCCTGGAATACTATCCCCAAAGTCCTTGATATTGAAAGCACGCTTGAAACCCGAAGCGAAAAATCCACCAAATGGCGCGACTAGTGAAGCGAAACATGCCATGAATAGCAAGTGGAACTGATATGGCGTGTACGAGATCGTGTGGATATCGCCTGGGAGCTACACGAGTAAATGTACCTAAATAACAGGAGACCATAAATCGTCAAGCGAGAGACGCACGACGGTTGAGAGAAACTTGGCAACGGGTTTCCAGATAACCCATTCACGCCAGACGAAGGCTGGATTCGGCGTGCACTTCATGTTGCTCCATGCGTTGACACCCAAGTCATGCACGGGACAGATCATGTAGTTGAATTGGCTGAAGAGTGTGCCCCACACGACGGCGAAGACGACTGTGCACAAAAACGCGCCGACGAAACCCTCGACTGTCTTCTTTGGTGAGAGCTTGATGAGTGGTGTACGGCCCATAGTGATACCACAGACGTATGCGAAGACGTCATTGCAAATGACGAGGGACGCAGGGACAAAGAACCAGATGAGTCCTTCAAGGATATTGTTTATGATGAAGTGGCTGAGAACATTGTTAGATGAATAACCTACAGCCCTGCTTGCGGATTCCTACCTAGAGACAACGATGAGCAGGAGTGTCATATGCACCCAGCAAAATAGACCAAATTGCTGTTTGAGGTGACCTTTCTTCAGAGACATGACAAAACCCACGAAGCCAATTGTATAGAGCGTAAAACTGATAATCCTATGGTTTGCAGCGAACGGGAGGAAGTTTGCGTCTGCAAAGACGACATGCTACGATCAAAGGGCGTGAGGGAAGCGAACACGAGATTGGTCAATGGATGGCCACCTTGAAGTAATAAATGATACTCTCGCCATACAAGAAATAATTTGCCGTGGCGAAGAAGTACCAGCTCAAGGTCTTGCTCCATGGATCTTTGCCCCCGTATTCTACGGGTTTTGAATCCATAAACGTAAATAATCGAGTGACCTCGCGATACACAAGGGTCTGACAAAGAAAAACAAGGATAATCACGCAAACGTGACCCATGAGTAGGCAACCTGCAATGGTGCGTATCAGCCTCATGAGTCGCTCTGTACGATGTGTCCAGCTGACCCAAAAAGCCGCCGATCATAATGAATGTCCACAGAGTGCGGACAAAAACATTGTGGCCCTTCTTAGCAACCTTCTCGACTTCCGTATCTGTTCCAGATGCTGGAGCAGTAGAAGCAGCGAGCCCCTTTTCTTTACTAGATGAATTCAGGGACGGCGGAGGCGGAGGCACCAGTTCGGCCTGTGAAACCGAAGGGTGGAATTGAGAAGGAGGCCGATCTGCCGCTGTCGGTCTGGCACGTTGAGAAATAGATGGAACACTCCGAGGTTTTCCAGAGGGGGTTGGTCGTGGAGACTCGCTGGGCTCGGTTGAATGCCCATTCACCGCCTCCGGATGTATTTCATTTCGTACAGTGTTGGCGTTCGCCTTGAGAGGCAACGATTCGGGAGGCTCTGCCGTGACGGAGCTCCGATCCGAGGCAACAGGTAGCCTGACTTGGGTTTCTGTAAGAGGCAAAGTTGGTGCCAGAGAGAGTTGTTCGTACGTGTCACCCTCTTCGAGAGGTACACGATTATGCAGTTTCTTTTCTTGACGAGCGGCCTTGACTGCTTTTCTGAGGGCGGTTTTAGAGGGCTGGATGGAGTCTCTCTGGAGGATAAAATTGAGTCCTCGGGTTAGGAAGGTTGAGATGGTGGGTGTACGCACGCGACTGGAGGAATGACCGCTTCGGGTTCTGACACCAGCTCGTCCTCCGACTGTTCTCCGGGTTCTACGGTAAGAACATCAAAAGCTGTCCGTGAAGCAACTGAAGACTTGTTTTGCTGTAATTGACTCATTTTGCCGTCGTGGTGGGTACCGGGAGGATGCTTGGGATAATTTACACCGACACTTTCACGTGAACACGTCTGAGGGACGGATGTGACGGATTATGTAACACAACCATGCCATGCATGGCCCGGTTCGGGACTGGACTCGCCTGTTTGCGCCCGTTCGTTCGCGAAACGATTCGGGTTCACTCGTTTAGTAAAGGTTTCAGGGACGAACGTATCTAGAGACGCTCCAGCAGGAATGACATGTAGGTCGACGCGCTGTTCTTACCATGTGGTCGCGACGACAGTTAATACTGCTCGATTTGAGTGTTTTTTTCCTCGTGCGTGCAATGTTTCCCCTGTTGGCAGGCCGTCCTGGATTGTTCAGGCGCGTTCATTTGTACATATCCGGCATACGCACCCTCTGCGTCCGTCCGAGGGCTCGGCGATAAACACAGGCCGTGCCGCTCTCGAGCCACGACAACACTGACCGGAATCCGAAACGAGAGTACATGACATGCACATTGGCGATGTTTTGAAATTTTAGCTGGGCAGGAGGGCGATGAGCCGGAGCGGAGGAGAAGGGTCGGATGTCGGGGGTACCCAACCTGAGAGCGCCGAGCCGCGCGCATGGCTGACCCGATTGACCAGGACCTTGGGAATTGTGATCGCTAATAATGATTTCCCTCTTGTACAGCTGCTCAGACCTTCATGATATATCCCCCTTCCTCTTTTCCTCACCCCCGTCTACTGACAGCCCCTCCTTTTCCCCCTCCCCATATCATTCCTCTCTACCGACTATGCCCGGCGTCGTCGATAATGACCAAGCCCGCCGTATTAGCAAGTCAATCGACGACGATATCAGAGTCAGTTCTAATGGCCATATTCCCGCTATATCTTACCCTCTTTCACAGCGCGAAAGGGAATCAATCAAGAAAAGGCAGAAACAAAGGAAGGATGTCAAGGGTGTGTTGCCTACCCGTCCCTGCCCTCTTCATTAATATTTGTTTCCGGTACTCGCCATTATCTGACTGGCATTCGTTCCCAGTCATGCTTCTGGGACAGGCAGAGTCCGGAAAGTCCACGTTACAAAAACAATTCCAATTGTACCACGCTTCTCAGGCCTTAGACCGCGAGCGTCCGTCGTGGCGTCCAATCGTTTACTTCAATTCTATCAAGGCCGTTCGTACCATATTGGATGAACTCGACTGGGACTTCACTACCCATGCCAATCGGGAAGATGAGGAGGCCTATATTGACTCGAGCTGGCCAACGCAAATCTCCCGCATCCGCCACAAGCTCCTCCCATTAGTGACCATCGAAGATAGCCTAGCCTCCGAACTCAGCAGCGGTGTCACCGTCGCCGGCGGCCGCTCGGGCGTGTTTGTTCGTTCCGGCTGGCAGTCTGTTGTAACCTCGACACGATCCTGGCCGGTCGCCGATATGCAAGGCAGGACGACCTCCGGCCAAGGCGTTGTGGCCACCATGGCGGCTCGCTTGCTCGCAGAGTTGCAATATGATATCGCTGAGCTATGGCAGCACCCTGCCGTGAAGACCCTTCTTCGAATGCGGAGATTACGTTTGGAAGAGTCGGCAGCATTGTTCGCACACCCGCTTGTTGTTATGGGCGATTATTCTCACATCTGTTTGCTAGCTTTTTGGATGAGATCCATCGACTTGCCGAACCCGACTATTTACCGACGACAGGTCCGTCATGAAACAGCCATTCTTCCACTGAGACTGATTACCACGCTAGATGACATCCTGCATGTACGGTTACAGACATTAGGCGTCACGGAACACACGTTCGACATCAACGTTGGCGGAAACCGTTACACGTGGATATTATATGATGTGGGCGGTGCTGTGAGTTCTTGGCATTCTTGTCTTTACACCTTTGTTGACGTGTCTCTGTTCCTTTGTTTCCTGGTAGAGAGGCCAGGTAAGCGGTCAGACCTAGCAATGTCAAAACGTCAAGGTTGTCTTATACTTTTGTCAATATAGCGGCATGCCTGGGCGCCTTACTTTGACGATGGTAAATATTACCCCGTTTATCCATCTTCTGAAGGCTTCGCTTCTTTACCCTGCTACTTTCCGCTTTTGTCACGTTTATGAGAGGCACAGGGGCCGAGGGTGGGGCCGATTTACGCCCTTATCATGAACATGATCCACTTCCCTCCAGCGCTCATCGCTATTTGGCTGATCCTTCTCACTGATGCCTATCTTTATCTAGCTACTGCAATTATTTTCCTTGCTCCGATTTCCGCGTTCGATCAGGTGAGCACACACAGACACGGACAGTCACGAGCCCCTAAATGTGGCCTCCGTGACGGTTCGGCATTGTTAACCTTCGAATAGTACCTGGAAGAAGATCCACGCACAAATCGCATCGATGACTCTCTACGACTTTTTACAACCACGTGCTCGAATAAATTATTGAAAAATTCGAACATGGTTCTAATGTTGAACAAGGTGAGTAACGTTCGGCGCCGAAGTGCATTTCAACCACACCACCTAATGGAGTGAACAACCAGACCGATATCCTGAAGAAAAAGCTTCAAGCAGGCGTCATGGTCAAAAAATAGTGTGTTTTAGTCCCGACTCTCGTTACCTTTATCAACCCATGCTACGTCGCTATAGCATTACTTCATACGGCGAGCGCGAAAACAGGTATGAGGAAGTGGCAGAGTATTTCCGCGCACATTTCGCGCAGGTTCACAAGCGCAAGGGGGTGCAAAAGCAAGAGCTATACATTGTACGTCTCCGCCTCCTTCACCGGTGCTTTTGTATGAACATGTTTGTTATAGCATTTCACATCCATGCTCGTGAGTTTCTGGGGCTAAAGCCATGTTCACGAAATGACGTATCCGCTATCTGGCAGGATATCCGCGCTACTCAGAGAATCCTTGTCGATAGTAAGTCTCGCCTCTTCTATTGGCAGTTACCAGGTGAACCTCTAATGTTTTCCATAGTTAACGAAGCAATCATCAAATCGTACCTGGGTCAGTCAATGTTGGTTACATGAACCGTCCAATGAATACCGCCTTCAACACTCATCACATCAACAAGAGACCCGATTGTCTATCATTTCACCACTATCTGTCATGATTAGGGCTGTTGTCCTAGAAGACGGCGTGCGACGCATGTAGTAGATTGATGACATGCATTTATTCCATGTTTTGCTTTGCTATCCTGTATTCTGCTGTAGTGATGACGAGGTACAATACAGTATCCGTGGGAATTAAATAATAATAATACATACCAAAAAATTGATCTCGACTCGAGCCTCTCGTACCCTCGCCTGCAGTACCAGTACCACATCGCAATGTCTACCAGCGGTCTCAAAGCTATCGCGCCGGTCCCAACCGCGGCCGATTTCTTGGATATCGTGCTGTCCAAGACTCAGCGGAAAACACCCACCGTACGTCCCCAGTTATTGTCTGTGTCTTGACTTCGACTGTAACGTTCCGTAGGTCATCCACAAAAACTTCAAGATCAGTCGCATTCGTAACTTCTACATGCGCAAAGTCAAGTTCACCCAAGATTCCTTCGACGAAAAGCTCAGTGCAATCCTCTCTGAATTTCCGATGCTCGACGTATGTCTTCTTTTATCCTTTATCCTTAACCCTTAGTTTACCTCAAGAACGTATACAGGACCTGCATCCATTCTTGTCCTCCCTGATGAATGTATTGTATGACAAGAATCACTACAAGCTCGCTCTCGGCCAATTACGCACCGCGCGGCACCTTATCGACCATGTCGCAAAAGATTACGTCCGGCTACTCAAGTTTGGAGACAGCTTGTACCGGTGCAAGCAATTAAAAAAGGCAGCTCTGGGCCGGTGCGCTCCCTCACTCCGCCAAAGGGAAGTTCCTTAATGAGGTTTCAAATTTTCTCCTGTGTAGAATGGCGACCATCATGCGCCGCCAAAAAGATCCTCTCGCGTACCTCGAGCAGGTCCGACAGCATATATCGCGTCTGCCGGCCATTGATCCGAACACACGCACCCTCCTCATATGCGGCTACCCGAATGTCGGTAAATCGTCATTCATCAACAAGGTCACGCGCGCGGATGTCGACGTTCAGCCGTACGCGTTCACCACTAAGTCTCTTTTTGTGGGGCATCTAGACTACAAATACCTTCGATGGCAGGTCATCGATACGCCGGGAATCCTTGACCACCCGTTAGAGGAGATGAACACGATCGAGATGCAGAGTATCACAGCATTGGCGCATCTGAAGAGCTGTGTGTTGTATTTCATGGATCTTAGTGAACAGTGTGGGTATACTATTGAAGCGCAGGTGCGTAATGATTCCTTCCTTCTCATGCACTGTTTTTTTTACGTTTCATAGTGTAAACTATTCCACTCCATCAAACCCTTGTTCACGGGCAAGCCCACTATGCTTGTTATCAACAAGGTCGATGTCACACGACTCGAAGACCTTACCCCGGATAACCGCGCGCTTGTGCAGGAAATTATTGACACCGAGGGGGTGCGATGCGTGCAAGTGTCGTGTTATTCCGAGGAAGGTGTTATGGATCTCAAAAATAAGGCCTGCGATGCCCTCCTTGCGCAGCGCGTCGATGCAAAGCTCAAAGGCAACAAGATTAACACCATCATCAACCGTATTCACGTCGCTCAACCGAAGCCACGCGACGAAGTTGTCCGTGAACCGTTCATCCCAGAAGCGGTCAAGTTGCGCAAGAAGTACGACAAGAGTGATCCGGATCGGCGGACGCTCGAGAGAGATATTGAGCTGGAGGAGGGTGGTGCCGGGGTATACAGTATCAACCTCAAAAGTGCGTAAGATGCTTTTGCAGTGATCTCGTGGTACTAAGGGTAGCGCAGAGAACTACGTCCTCGCAAATGACGAGTGGAAGAACGATATCATCCCGGAAATCATGGATGGGAAGAATATTGCTGATTTCATTGACCCTGACATCGCAGAAAAACTAGAAGCCCTTGAGCGTGAAGAGGAGATGCTCGAGGCTGAGGGCTATTACGAAGATCACGAGGACATGGTGAGTTCCCGCGTTCAAGGAATTTGCGTCGTGCCTCAGAAATGGCGCTCTCTCAGCGACTTACCAAATACTTTGCCTTGACAGCTGGATTCGGACGATGAGCGTGAAGCAGCCGCGGCAAAGATTGCGCTCGGTCACAAGTTAGTGGCGCAGAGCAAAAAGAAGATAAAGAACAAGGCACGCCTTCCGCGTACTGCGGGTCTTCGCACGCTCACGGACTTGACGACCGACTTGACCAATGCGGGCATCGACCCGAGCCGCGTGCAAGAACGCGCAGTAATGATCGCCAAGGTGCGCGCTGCGGGGCGCAAGCGCAAGTACGAAGAGGATGGGGATGGTATGGACGTCGACAGCGATGGCGACGGTGACGATTGGGCCTCGGAGGGAGAAGGAGACGACGAGACGACGATGGACGTTGACGGCGAAGGGGGCACACGACATAAGCGGGGCAAGGCCAACTCGGGTGCGATCATCGCGCGCGCCACGCGCGTCCCGCGCTCGAATCGGCAACTCGCAGGCATGCGGGACGAAGCGGTACGTCTCTCAACACTCACTTCTTGCCGAAGTTCGGAAGTCGCTGATGGGTGTTTTTTTTTCTAATTTTTTTTTTTTTGGCGCGACGTACATTCACTCATACCTCATACAGCAAGTATCCAAGGCGGTGCGATTACGAAACCTTGGTCAGCGCGGGCGCAATATGCTCGCGAAAGCGGGCGAGAGCGACCGCGCTATCAGAGTCAAAATGGTGCGTTGTTCTATTTTTTTGTTCTTCTTGGATGTTTCATTAATTCGACGACTTTGGGCTCGGCGTTTGCGTTTTTCCGTTTCCTCTTGGTCTCAATACGGTACGGCGATTTATCTTACCCGACTTCAGCCGAAACATCTCTTCTCTGGGAAGCGGAAAGGGGGGAAGACCAACCGCCGATAAGAACCACTGGGATCTGTTGGCAGCATCCATACGCATACATGTACATCCACATCATGATGCCTCTGCTCCTGTACCTGTACTTCTCCTCCTCCGTCCCACAACCATACAGTTTGCATGCATGCACTTGTTCCATCATGCATCACCGCATCACCCATTACACATGCGCTGGTATTGAGATAATCTAAGGGGTATGTACATCACAGAAATCCAGAGTGAATAATGTGTGCAACGTGGGCAACAGTTCTGTAGCTCCCATTGGTATATATCTATCGCCACACCTACGTGTATTTCATCAACTATGTTAACAAGAGAAAAACACACCAGAATCGTGCAACCCCTATAGCTTATTTCTTAGTATTGAGGCACTAATATTAATATCCAGACACCCAGTGTCCTTCTTAAATGTTTTCCCTTCGATCCCCCCATGCAGAAATCAATCGGGCGCAATGATTGAAACAAAATCTGATAAAAAACACCGATTCACCGCATGATGTTTCCGTATAGCTGCCGACTTGCTGATTGGGGTGATGTTAAGATCCCTTCTCCTTGATACAGTCACGTAGGTTTAGTCCCCAGTCAAGGTAATTATGGCTAGCGGGATAAAAGAAAAATGTATTCAAGTCCCTCAGGGAACGCCAGAGGGTGAAGGGCCAATACAGAGTTAAGGGATGTGACTAGAACCATAGTATAGAAACGTGTACAAGTCCCTAAGACTCAGCTCTATCTTCAAATTTTAAGAACGAGTTCAACAAAATAACTATACCAAGAGGGAAAACCAATCTGGAGGGAAAGGATCTGGGCTATTCGTAAATCATTCACCAGAGGGAGCCGCCCTGCGACAGTGTCCCACGGGATTAAGAGGATATCATGATCTATAATGTAGCATATAAACTAGGAAGTAAATATCGAGGTAGAAAAGGTAGCGCTGTGGTATTCGTGAGTCATGGGGAGCTCGGTGGAAAGAAGAGGATATCCGAAGTAGAGGGCAGTGTTGTAGGGTTGGATACAGAGTTGAACGAGCGAATGCGCGCATGCGGTGCAAGAGCGCAGACCTGGTGAAAGGACGAGCCTGGGCAGGGAATCGTGAATCATATCCAGTACGGCGCGAGGTTAGAGAGGGTGAGGTAATCTTGAACAAAGGCTCTGGATACCAGCGGTGTGGAGTGTGGAGGCGATGCTAGAAGGTGCAGAGGCAACTGGCACAAGTAGAGAAGGTGCGCAGAGATCGGGATGCAGACAAACTAAATGTCCACCCCCTCTCAACCTCTTACTCACCCCAGTCGATGATGACGCCGCCCGGTCCCGCCGGCGCGACACCAATAGGACGCTCCGCCTCGCGGCGCAGCCACTTGAGCGCACGCTTGTCGTCACGGAGGAGGCCCTCGAGAGTGTTGAGACACGCGCGGTTGTGCTCGCGCAGCCACTCCTTCTCCTCCTTGCTGAGCATGTTTTCTAGCACCATGCGCGTCTGAATTGGCACGCACGTCAGCCGCTCAAAGCCGAGCCAACTTTGGTCTGGGTCTGTGTGCTTGGTGTGCACGTCGCGCACGACGAGGACGGATTCAATGCGAATGCCGAATTCACCATTTTTGTCTATTGGGCGTGTCAGGGGGGGTGAGCACGGGGTAGAGGTGGGTATCTCTTACAATAACCAGGTTCGTTAGTGAGAACGTGGCCACGAGTCAGAGGCACATTGCTTGAAAACCCGTACAAGCCTTCATGAACATTGAGGAACGATCCAACACCATGGCCGGTTCCGTGCTGTCGATCAGATCACAATGATGAGTGACCTCAATACAGTCGATCAAACATGTGGATCAACTCACGAGGTAGTTCAGGCCATCTTGCCACAAATTCTTCCGCGCAAGGACGTCCAATTGCGCACCTGTAGTTCCCCGTGGGAAAATGGCAGTGTCGATAGCAATCTTCACATATGAGAAATGTGAGCACGCGTACCCTGAGAAAGAAAAAAAGGACTGCTTACATGACCCTGTAATACGCGTGTGTATGCCTCGCTCTGCTCCGGAGTTGGGCGACCAAAATGCACGGTCCGTGTGGTATCGCATGTGCCATCACGGTACTGTCCTCCAGAGTCATTGAGGTAAGGGGTTTCCTTGTCTATGGTGGAACTGGTGCTCTTTAAGGGGTGATAATGTGGGAGGGCAGCATTAGGACCCGCAGCGGAAATGTTCTCATAGGCAAGGCCCATATAGTTCTTCGCCTTTCTCCTAAACTCGGTCAGTCGCCAGGCGGCTTCCCATTCGGTGATCGCGAATCCCTTAGACATCTTCTCGTCAAGCCAAGCGAGGAATTGCACATAACAAGCTCCATCACGGAGGTAGGCGCGTTTGAGCCCCTGGATCTCGACTTCGTTCTTGACGCTCTTCATCTCCTCGATGATCGAAGGAGCGAGGGAATAACGGTAGTGTGTCAACATAAGCGAGATGGCGTATGATGTCTGTGCGGAGATGATCATCTGTTGATATCCATAAAGTGATCAATATCAATCATTGGAGAAATAAGAGGACGGACTTTGCCCTCGCCCCATTCACGAGTGCGCAAGAAGGACCAAATGCCATTGTAATCCCTGAGTTCGACCCTGAGATTCTGGAGATACTCGCGCACAGGCACCTCAATCTTCTCCTGTTCAACGAACAGGATTGCACGATCCAAGCCAATGTACAGGTATGAGACAAATACGGGGTTGAAAGGGACATCGTCGCCACGAAGATTTAGAACATACGCTACAGCCAGCGCCACATAAGCGCACGATTGGTAACGGAGGAAAAGTAAACTCACCGATGGAGGCCAGATTGGTCACCAATGTGCCAACGTGTTGCTGAGACGGCGGCGGCGCGTTCTTAGATGGCGATGTACCAGATGGGTTGTAATTTCTTATCCAATCGCGCACTTGAAAGAACTTTTTCGAGGCATCTTTGCCTGTACGAGAACATTGCCAACAGTGAGTCACGAAGCAAAAGCACTCAGACGTGAAATTTACCAGTGTATTCAATGGGCTGGACAAAGATCTTGTTCTTCGAGCGCATCGGCTTACCCTCCCAGATAAGATCAATCAGGTTCTGCGACGGGTAGACAAGCTTGGACCTCTTGGCTTGTAAAAGAGGGTATAGTTGTTGTGCGGCCTCAGTGGAGATCATGCGTGCATCGACGCCAACTCTTGATTCGCTGGCTCGATCCTGCAACGAGAGAAAAACGGTGAGTCAATTGCCAATGTCCCTCAAGGTACTAGATGGGCACGAACAGAAATCCAGTCTACCCAATTCCGTGGTCCAGAAGACATCCCAGTGCGGATCAACACCCAGTTTTGGTCAAGCTCCTGCTCAGCTTGAAGCCAATAGCGAGAGTCAGTTACGAAATAAGCGGCAGTCTTTGATATAATTGCTTGGCCTGCCGAGCCCGAAAAGCTATGTCCCGATTAGTAAGGATGAGTATTTGGAATCAGTCAAAAACAGTGTGAGTCACGTACTTTGTTATCCATTCCCTGCGCTTGTCAGCTTCGGCGGTGTATTCGGATTGGTGGGCATCTTCGGAGGGTACAACGCTACGCATAGAGACACGTCAGTGTTGAGGGTGACAAAAAAAAGAGAACAGGACAGACTAGTAATCAAGATTATCCTTCGCCATGAGCTTGCGGAGTTCGGCCAACCGCGCATATGTGTCTACGTGTTCTCGTATGGGGTCCTGATAAGCGTCCTTGCGTTCGAGGGCTGAGCCAACAAGGGTGTTGATGGAGCCGCTGCCTGTGAGAGAGGGCCGTTGGGAATTGTTAGACCGTTTGCTCCCGCCGGAGAGGTTGGTTCCCCTGCTGGCTTGACTGTCTTTGCTCTGCTTGGAAGCATGGGAGCTCTTCGAGCGCTGAGACATGTGACGGGTCGGGGTTCGGGAGTCCATGGGCGCAAAGGAGGGAGGAGCATCTCCCCGGGGATAGACAGGGAGGATGGTGGTCGCAGAGGATGAACGATCTACCTCTGTGAAGAGATCCTCTTTATCTTTGTCCTTGCGGCCGAAACCCAGCCCCCATCCATAGCCAAACTTGTTTCGGAGGGTGTTGCCACGAGTGAGCTTTGAACGAGAGCGATCAAGCTTGGGTGCTACCCTGGGAATATTGTTGTACGATTCCGTATCCTCTGTGAAGGTGAGCTTCTCAGCACGGGAGCCGATTTCAGCTTTCGACTGGGCATCGGTAATCGTTGCGGTGGGGGAATACGAGGCAGAGCGAGCGAGAGGGGACCCGACGTTGGATTGATGTTGAGATGGGGGAAGGGAGCTCCGCGACCTACGGGAACCCGAACCGCGAGAAGAACGAGAGCCGGGTAGATTGGAGGCCGATTTCTCGTCATAGTACTCATCGAGCTGCTTTTTCTTTCCCTTGCGAGTGAAAGACGGCAAGCAAATCGGCGGCGGAGGAGGCGGAGGAGGCGGAGACATGGGCGGGAAGGGACGGGAAAAGCGGGGTGGGGGATGGGCAGTGAAGGAGACGGAAGGAAAGGGCAAGCGTATGTAAAAAAGTACGCGCACCCACCCGTTAATTTTTCCTTGCCACGTGTATTTGCCTTTTATGGCGCCGCAGTCAGCCTCCGAGATCGCCAGATTCGTTCGTATCGTTTAGGGTCACAATAAGCCTGGCACTGGCACAATTTCGCCTCTCCTCTCCATAAAATAAAAATACAAATACAGGTACGTCAGTCTCATTGGCGGACATACAGCTAATCCAACCACTCGCCGCAATGCACACGACCGACTGCGGCTTCACGGCGCACAACACGGCACCTTTCCTCATGGTGCCGCTCAACATCTAAGCACGTGAAGGGCCCATCAAAACCCGACGGGAAATCCTCTCCCAAATGTGTCGCCTCCCACCCAAACGTTGTCTGTTTTTGCAACCGTCGGGGATTAGATGGCAATGCGGACCTGAGAGAAGCAATCAAATATGGCGACATCCATGGAAAACACGAGGCAGCAGCGCGGGCAACACTGTGTCCTGAATAATGGGGGAAACTGGGGTAAGGTCAGATCAGGTCGCAACTGCGCAGGGGAATGAACCTTGGCCCGAACGCGCGTTGCGCCCCAGGAATGAAAACGATAGAATTTTTCCAAATCATCTTCCGGACCGAACTATCATACCCGACACAGTCAATGTGACTCCAAGTGCTTGCCTTTACGCTGCATCTGGCACCACCAGCGCTCGACATTCCCATTATTCACATAATCATCCTAACACCCATTCCAATTGCAGTATAACTCGATGCTGTGATGCTTCTCTTGAGATCATCCGCGCAACGTGCCATCCCTCACGGACCGAACTCATGGGTCCTGCATCCTGCCGTATAATCGTGATGACCGGTGATCTATCTGGCACATAACTTGATCTTAATTTGATATTGCCTTCTTTGACCCTACATCCCGAGTATCACGGCCAGCAAGGTCCTCTTCACTTCAGAGATCAGAGACGTTCTTGTCTCCGTTATAGACGATCGCAGAATGCACGTCTCGTTTTTTCCTGGCGCTCATAACACTGTATACGCGTGTTGCTGTTTCATATGTCCCATCTCCCTCGCGCGCGTCACACAAACCCTCTTGGCAGAAACGCCGGCGCTCCACCATCCACCCTGCCTTCAGTAATTGACGTAGCCCTACGCCGTAGCGTGCCCGCATGTCACGCAACAACCCCCCTTTTTTTCTCTTTCCAAGCGCACAGGTGGTGCCAATCACTCCACCCATCTTCTTTCCCCTACCCTAAGCCTTGCCGTTTTGTCAGAGGGGTTGAGATGGTTGTGCCATATGATGGGCCCGCGTGGACTCTTTGTTATCCACATGAGGCTTGAGTGTGCCTCCATCGAGTCATATTCACTGGCACCTGCCTAAGCAATAAAGACGTGGTTTCTAATCATTATAGCCCCCGTCTTGCGCCCTACAACTATCCCTAATCTTTCTTCTTTCCTCCCCCAAAACCTATGAACCATTTTCTGTGATATTTGCGTTTCAGGTGGTCTAGAACGCGTATCAACGCCGGGAGGGGCTGCGGAAGTGTGAAATAGGTGAAGAATGAAAAGCGTTTCAGCCTGCTCCTTTCCCCATGCCCTAGGCTTAATTTTCACCTCCTCACTCCTACTTTGTCACCTTCCAGTCGCAAATAGTGGCTGTGTCGACTGTACTGGCCCACAGGGGGTTACCTTCATCTCCTGTCATCTAGGATTGAACAAATTCCTTTGTCGCATCGACAAAGACGAACGATAAAGTAGTACCTTAGAAGTACACGCAAATGATGGATTCACAGATGTCCGATGGAGGCCGATCACCTCTAAATGTACGAATGGGCTAAGTTACACAGGAAGAATAGATGCTCGTATGTCATAAGATACGCAGTTTATACCGTACGAAGGAACAAAGATTGCAGGATAAATAAGAGTGTAGGGTAGGCATTGCAGGTGAGCTTTAATATCTAGACAGTCCAAATGGAATCCATGACTTTTGCGGCACAGCCTTGCCTTCTCAGAACATGGTCACTGAGAGTAGTGACACGCTTTCATACCCGCTCGAGGGCCCTAAGGGGTCCGGTGGGTGAGCATGGCCTACCCAATATCACTTGCCGATCGTGCGTGGTGAAATGGATTGTACCCCGCACCCCGCACCGCAGAAGGGATCAGATTCTGCGGATCCGACGCCTGGAGAGGCGTCGACGGGAACGAGCTCGGTGGGACGTATGGGGAATCGGGACGCGGCCGTCCCAGAAAGGAGGGGGTGTAGTTTTGTAGCTGCGGAGAGACTGGGGGGCTGGAGTCCGCTGGTACGCAGTGTGAGCGTGCGTCTGGCGACAACGACAGGGTAGCAGCCATTTTTGAGCGATAGGAGCCCGGTCCAACAGAGCCTTCGGGCGGCGTCGCCGCCGTGTAGTAGTGTGCGCCAAGGGCGCCGCCCTCGCGTAAGAGCGGCAAATTGCTTGAGGCGCTCGGCCGCGCGGGGATAGGTTTGGGCGAGGCCAAAGGTAAATCAGGACGGCGAAAGCGAAAGTTGGGCAGGTCGTCGGTGGAAGGGGAAAAGGAACGTATCAGGGAGGCATCAGAGGAAAGGCTGTGAAGATGTGGCGTTGATGCGCTTCTCACATGGTAAAGACTTTGGCGGAAGGGCTGAAAAATCGAGCGGTCACGCGTCGCATGAGGATCACCATGCAAGTTACGGATTTGTAAAGCTCACCTGATTGAGCTGAGGGGTTGGCGGCACAACATCTACGCTTTCCCGATCCGCCTCGACGGGGCCTCTGCCATCCAGCACAGAGGATGCACTTTCCCTCAAAGAAAAGTCCCGCCCATTCCTAGATATCAACATAACCTCATTCTCAATGTCCATCCGATCATTATCATCAACGCCACCATCTCGGTCGGAATTGGCAGCGTCGTCATCGCGTCCCCGGCCGTTGTGGAGCGTCGAGTCGAGTGCGGCGGAGCTTCGTGAAGCCTCACTGGCCAGATTATGCGTGGAAGTTGTGCGGTCGGTAAGGGGAGCCGAATTCCGTCCAGGAGTCGTGCGTCCGTTTCGCCAGCTTCTGGACGAACTAGTTCTGAGGGTGTCCATGGGGTCCGTTTCAGTGTCGGAATCCTCGAGATCAAAGGCTTCTGAGGCGGGGGCGCGAGACACTGGAATGGGGCCCCCACCAAATAACCGCTTCATCGAACGGATGGCATTAGAGAACGCTGGCATTAGGATGTCCAGCCTCGTGCGAGGGCTAAGATGCTGGTCATCGGTGGTATCGTGGGGAGATAAGGAGGGCCAGTGGAGGGGCGGGTTTAGTATAGGCGTCGCTTCTGCGTCGGTAGCGTGGTGCGAACCTCCATTACCGGAAGCATCATCGTGGAGTGTCCATCCACGCGATCGAGCTTGTCGTCTGCGCCGCATGGAGCAGAAGATAAATGTGAGACGGGATAGGCGCCCTCTCTGGTATAAAATATAAAGAACAAAGACCAGACAAAGGACGAAGGCAACAAGGATAGGGGTCAAGATTTGGGCGGCTGTCCAGCCACGAGATGCTGTAATGATACATGTCACCATCAGGTGAGGAGAATGAGACAAATGAGACAGGAATCGGGCGGGAGAGGAAAGAAGCGCACGTTTTGAGACCGACGCAAGATCACTGTCACCACCCGAATCACGATATGTCCATTTGGAAACGTCCGCGGCCTTCATAGCCCTTCGAAACGGATGGTGGCTCACGAGTTCGAGAGGTGGCGTACAATCGTCGGTCCAGCTGTTTGAAGGAACGGGGGCGATCTTTGATCGACAAGCTGAGCAGGGACTTGCAAGGTTGAAACGATGACGGTTACTGTGGTTGAGAATATCAGCAATCCGGGGACGCGCAACGAGTCCATCGCCCAAATCCAAAACCACCGGGACCGCCGCGGGACTTGTTTCAGGAACAGGTCGCCAAACGGGTTTTATATATTTCCCAGTTCAAGGGCCACGTCCTGGCATCGTCCCCACTCGCAGCAAACGCACCACCAGCATACTTCTACTAGCTTGTCACTCACCAAGTACAAAAATGGCTGTTTCCTGGTGCAAATTGAAGGTATCTCAGAAGATGATCACTAGGGCATGGGAAAGGCCATACCCCCCTGCGCCGCCCAATATAAAGTCTCGCGACGTTTTTCAAGAATGCTAGCTATCGCACGGGGCGATTCTCCGCGGCCATTCGTCGCCAGCTATATGGTTTCAACCGTTGAATAGAAAACTTTGGGCAGGAGCAGCAGATCTACCGACGGAAGTCAAATATTTTTGACAATCGGACTTCGCGATGCAATTAAGCCGATTGTTCGGGGTGTGAAAGCTACTCTGTACTCACGTCGGTGCTTGAAAAGGTCCCTCCCACCGTTGCAAGGAGAACGGTAACGACGATGGAGGGTCTGCCCATGACATTCAAAAAAGGAGTACGGATCAGAAGGCTATCGGCGATTTTATGATATATAGTCCAGCAGAGAGGAATATTCCGGCGCCAAGGGGATTGAAACAGTGACAACTGGGGTTCTCGGGACACGAAACCTGTTCGTACAGCATCTCAAAAGACAAAGAACGACCGTACTAGTTGGCTCAACTGACGCACTGCAGACACTGCAATGCCGAGACAAGCGTTCGCGAACATTTTCATTGGTTGGTGGAGGAGTTGTCGGAACATGGTCATGATCATCTTACTAAGTTGGTGTATTGCCTAGTTGCCTTCCCAGCTCACCATGCCTTCTTGACTTCTTTGCTGCTGCGGATATAAAGCTGACATTCATCTTGATAATATATGTTACATTGTCAGGGATCACCGGTAAAAATGTAAAGTTGAGAGGATGGCTGACGACTGAGTGGTGTTGTCCAATCTGGGCGCCTCTGAATATACCCTATGACACAGTTCTATACCAAGTACCATCTATCCATTTAACACGGCCATTGGCAGGATCTGTCCCTCTGTCCCTACCGCAACGGTCAGACGCTGATCACCTTTTGATAACCATTTCCCCGCAGAGAACGTGAAACTGGAGTGTTCGTTCTGGCCAGGGTCATCACATGAGTGTGCATGTGGCACCGACAACCTCCGATCAGTCAGACCTTGGCAATCTCCGCCTTCATATAACGAATCCCTGCCATATTTTTCTTGCCAGGCGTGCTCGAATCGAGTGCGCATCGCTATCGCAGTGGCAGTTATTGATATCGGCTGATGCCTACAAACCGCGAGTAACCGTAATAAAACAATGGTGCGATGGTTTCATTGCCCGGAATTCCAAGATATATGTTTGGTGATGTAAATAACAGTCAGCCAACAGGCCATCAGAGGTGTGCTAGGAGGGGGTATGATTCGATTTAATAGTACCCGAATGAATGCCACCAGCCACTGATCTCCCTGGGATCATCCATGATGGGACATCTGATCCCGCCCCGTCCTTACTCTCTCAAACCTTGATATATGCATGATATCTGGTCGTTGCAAGTCCTGAATACGAGTCCAGGGACGTGCCAAATCATCCCTGCACTATGGACTTGTCCACATGCCTTCCGGGATCGTACAGTAGTCCCCAAACAGAAATAAATGAAGCCCGGGAGCGAACCCACGGTGGCCGGATGACCCGTGCCTTTCTCTCACAGTTGCAGAGCTTGACTCTGCCGATGGGTGTGGTACCGAAAATTGACCGTAGCTAGCTATCCTCGGAGTTACTGCGGCGGCTCTATTGAAGCTCTCACGCCGCTTACTGGTAACTTTGCTTGTAGGACAGACGCGATAGGACACTGCCTAGCACAGGCCAATGCCTCTCGCGCGTCCTCTTCGGTCTAATCTCAATAAACTTACCCCATATGGCCTCGGCAAAGACATGGAAGGCACCAGCATCCCTGGGTGACATAGTCTCTTGTGAATAGAGACCTCGTTGGATAGGAAACTACGGACACGCCCACATGGGTTATCGAGCAATGTACTCTGTCCCGGGTATGTACCTCCGATAAGTGGAGACAGCAGTACTGGTTCCCGAGCTCAGTCCGAATTAACGATCGCCTGAGAAGTCAGGTCGGGGCGGTGATGACACCTCTTCCGATGCAAACAAGCGAGACACCAGGAACCCTAGAGACATTTCGAACTTATTGTCGCGGTACCCCCGTGGTTCATGGTTGAAACATTGCGAGTGACGTGGTGCTACTCCTGACCAAAGGAGTCACCACCAGGAGGTCATGCGGGCATGCACTGTATGAATAATGAAGAAGTCGCGGTTCGCGGACAATGACAATACGATCTAGGCAAGGCTCACTAAGATTAGTGCAATGGATGGCACCAAGGATATGATGATCACGTAAGAAATAGACCGAGTTACTATCCAAGAAAGTAGCTAGGTGGGAGCGAAGTTGGTATCCAATCGTGGAGGAGACCCTCTGATTCTGGGTCTCCTGTTTAGAGTCTCTGTCGCATGAATATCTTCGGACTTAAGAGACAGCGCCAAAAGCGATCATAGAGGAGATCAAGCGTGATTCAAACATTTACAAGAGTGCATAGAACAATCGGTAAAGTGTTATTACCATGAATCGCGGTGATGGTTTCGATGGCTTCAGAGAGACATTCATGCAAAGCATATCCCACGCTGACTGTCGATTCCAGGCACTTGGTTTCCTCATTGCTAAACAAATTTCCCGGTAATATTCTCTTGACTTCTATCGTTTGAGCACGCACAAACCTATAAGGACTGTAGAGCTTCCAGGCGTTGCACTGGCACAATATTATGGACGGCTACGCTTGTTTGCATCCTTTCTTTGGGGTGTTCGTTCTGCACAGTGGCATTTGAAAGCTTATCGGTCCCCTACTCTCTTGATTCCCACGACAACAAGTTCATTCCTTCGCCAGAATCCCACCAACGTCTGTGCAAGTGTCACCGGGTCGTCCTTCGCATAGGCATCGCATCTTAGTTTATCAGCTAACCCGAGCCTGCAAAATGAATCTCACCTCGTGAAGCATATGCCCTGTGTTTGGTACGACAACCATTTGGAACTTGCCTTGCATTTGCCCAATCATAAGCTCGCGGTCAAGGCGATCGGTACCTGCAAGTACCAACAAACGCGCAGTGCGTGCAGCAAGGAACGCTGCCGATAGTCCCTTGAACCAGCCTTTGCGGGTGTGAAGCCGTCAATATCGAGTAGGGGATGATAGGAGAGAAGCACACCTTCCCAGTACGGTCCCGTAGTGCGCAATGGCGTACGCCAGGAAAACTCACGCGCACCACGCGCTCGGGGATCGGGCGTAGGGATGACAAGGGAAGGCACTGACACTCGGGCAGAAGCGATATTACGGATCTGGTGCGCAGTGATGCTACGCAGTGCATTGAGTATAGGTATACAAGATGGAATAGACGGGACATACTGCCACTCTATCGCATCGCTGACATTGTCGAAACCCTCTGGCCTTGAGTTTAGAATGGCGGGCATGTGAGGGAGGGCGTCAAGCGCGGTGCCTTCCACGACGTCAAGCACGACAACACCAGACACGCGATATTTTGCTTCTAGAAGGTGCGGTATTGTGTGAACAACAACGGCGCCGCCCATGCTATGTCCAACGAGCTTACAAACGCATTAAAGGCGTTGATGAGGGAGGGAAAGGCTCGATGGCACGTACAAGGAGCGAAGGCGCGGCTGCAGAATCCGGGAAGACGACTCCCAAAAGGTTATAGAGATCGTTTACGAGAATTTCGAGTGACAAGTCTTCATCAGAAGAGCCCTCGATTGGAAGAGTCTTCCCTGACGATGTCTGAGACTGCGTCGACCGACGACTGGGAGTGCGCACCATGCCTCCGCGCATCAATGGATAAAACACCAAGCTCCCCCTTAGACAGATTTGTCACTTCCTTGGCGAAGAGTGCGAAACTCAGACCACAGAAGCCTGCACCATGGTGGCAGACCATGACCGACCCAAGACTACCATCTGTGGTCTGCGGTGGAGTGTAGTACACGCGGGAGTCAAGCTTTGATGCGGGGACATTGACTTGCACTGCGTCGGAGAAGTAAAATGCTCCAGATATGGGTGCATACTCAGGGTTTGGAGTTCGTGGTAGGCGGTTGGCGGGATAACTCTTTGAAAGGGACGGCAGTGCCCCGATTGAATCTGCTGCTTCGGACTCTTCTTCTTCTTCTTCATCCTCTCCAGGAAGATCTGGAGGAAGTTGTGGGAGTCTTGCGATTCGCGCATGCATCGCTGAACGGTAGAGGTCGGACATCACGTAGTGGTCGATAGTCGAGGTGCAGAGGGGGAGATGGATGCAAACCCTAACCTAATGCTGAACGTCTAGACGCGCTCACGCTCATTTAGTCCAACCGCAACGGTGACCGCGACTGCGACCAAGCAAACGCGTCTGTTGATGACTTGCCAAGGCACGTACGACATAGCATACCACACCACCTCATGGCCCGTCGCGTAAATAGATCAAAGAAGGTATTTACTAGGTACCCAACTTACATCTTATGCCTCACCTTCTGTCTGTAGGTACCCGGTGTAAAGCTGCGGCCAGCGAGACCAGAAGAAACAAGAACGCATGAGGAACGTATGCCGCCACCGTCGCCGCCGCCATCCAATGCACCTGAAGACCTTGAGACCAGCTTTTTTGACACGTGTCCAAGGCCATTCCGCGGCTTCACAATCTGTACAACTGGTGTCGACAAGGCATGTAGTGAATAATTTCCTTCTGCCTTGACCTCATTTTAACGGGATTATCGACAGTCAACAATATACCCAAAGCTGGAGAAATGGGCGCAAGCACTACCGCTGCCTTCACAGACTACGTCACGCATCTGATCGCGGAGGAACATGGAGGAGCAAAATACCGGGTACGCGCTTTCCATACTGAGATTCCTTACTGTCATTGAATACAATACCAGTGCGCGGTGGAGCGAAGGATACCTATATTGAAACCGTCATGGGTTCTCGACACTTTTGAGATCTGGCAGCGGGGCGATGATTTTGACTTTGACACAGTTCGGTTCATCTCATCATTTACTCCCTTCACGTTCTTGATTCTTTCCGCAGAAAGTCGAGGAACACCGTCTTCCTATATTTTCGGGTGTCACTTTGTGCGTTTCCGGGTTTGAAGACCTTGACCAGCGTACCGCCATTAACCTGCTGTTACACAATATGGTGGTAAATACGTCAAGAATATCGAGCGACCCGTGCGCGTTACTCATCTGCTCTGCTCATCAAATGAAGAAACGGAAAAGATGCACTATGCGCGTAGGTTCAACGAACGGGGAGAAGCTGATATTAAACTTGTCTGGGAGGAGTGGTTCTGGGATTCCCTGGACTTTGGCGGTGCGTATGATCCCCGCTCTTGACCAAAAGTACCAGTTCGATTGTAACACGACGTTGCCCAGGGCGATTTGGAGAAATACCTTACCTTGTCACGCACCCACGTCCCGAGCGAAGACAGCTCCCGTCTTTGTCGAATTGTCCAAGCCTTGAAGCACCCCAGCTCTCCCAAGGACATGCACAACCTGATCCTGATGCACCTGAGGAGGAGGAGATTGCTGTTGCTCGTCGCGTTCCTGCTGCGACATTGCGTGTTTGGGAGAGCCTCCTCGCGCCGCGCGGGTACGCCAAGGTCGGATCAGAGTTAATTAAAACCGCCCTTGCGGAAGCTCCCAACCCCACTCCTAGTCCTCCACTTTTCCTGCCGACGGCCAACAAGTGTACGGGAAAGGCGCGAGCCTTGGACCCTCGAGATCCAACCTCATTGGGCAAGGGCCGTAGCGCGCTTGCAACATTCACGCGGTCAAAGTCATTCGCACCCAGTACAGGGCCAGCATTGGAGGATTTCTCTGCCTCCGCGTCACGGCAGCCATTTCGCAAAGTCCAATCACTGTTCTTGCCACGGCCAACTTCACCTGCGCAAGTGGCACCTGAGCCAGGTGGCCCACAAGCTCATATATTTGCCGGGATGCGTTTCCGCGTACGCGCCGAGGCTCGTTCAGGGAGCGTGCGCTCTGCGATCGAGGGTTGTGGTGGAACGTGGGTTGAAGATGAAGACGAAGAAGGTGTGGATTTCGTGATCGTGCGGTTGGTTAGGTATTTCTCCTTTTCACTTTGTCGATTCCTACCTCATGCTCACACGGCCCAGCGGTAGCAAGTTATATCTCGACGAGGCAGACTTCACTCTCAGGCCGCGATATCGTACTGAGTGCTGGCTCGAAGGTTGCCTCTCCCGTGAACGAATATGTCACATAGAGGAACATCCCGCCTTCTCCCCGCTCCCGCACACGATTCATCTCCCTGGCATTAACCTCAGCCCGTCAGGACTCGATCTTGCAGAGGACATGTGGGTCAAGCGTCTCGTTCGCGCGTTGGGTAAAGTCTTGGCTCGCATTTCTGTGCAGTGTTTTGACAACTGGACTCGGAAGGGATGACGCACGCGCCGACATTCAATCGCGTGACGACCCACCTGTTGTGTCCCGCTGCAGCAGGTGCGAAGTACGCTAGGGCACGGATGTGGGGCACGCCGGTGGTCGACATGCGCTGGCTCTCGTATATCGCGAAGACGGGTACTCTGCCTCCCTCTGGGATGTTTGTCGTGCCAGATTCACATGCGCCGAATCCTGAGACGTCGGACGCCATAAATTGTGCGCCTGGTGTTCCTCATAACCGACAACATGTTGACCTTTTCGCACAAGTAGTGAAGTTGCCTGACCCGGTGCAGGAGGGGCGGACGGCAGCTTCGACCCAGCACTCTCCCCGCGTATCCACGCCGCCGCCGGAAGCTTCGCAGCCAGAGGCAGACTCCGCTAACCAAGAAGTATTCTTTGGTCGACCCAAGTTACTCTCTAGTCATAGCCAGGACGAAGTACTCCCCAGTTCCTTACCAACACTTCCCCCTCGAGTCCTTCATGTAACCCGCACTTATCCCTCTCCTCGCTCTCTGCGCACCCGAGCCTTGTCCTTTCCTCCCTTTCTTCAGGGAAGGTACCCACACCGGGGAGTGATACGGATGATAACGAGGCAGCTCAGCGTGTACCATCGTCGAACACACCGTCACCGTTGAAACTGCCCTTTGAGCCGACGGACCCAGCTGCACGGGCTCTGCACGAGAGCATTTCCAACTTACTCGGCAAGCGCAACGCCGGTGCCATGGTGTCCAGAGAGCATGTAGAACCACCACCAAAGCGGAAACGCGCACGTCCGCGGGCCAAAGTGAGTCAAGTACTTCGGTTCTTTGAAGGCTTGCTACTTACGTCACGTGATCGTGTTTTCCTTCGCTTTTGCAGCCAAAGCCAAACACCAAAGGTACGAACGTTGGCGTGAACATGGATACTGGCGCGAGCGTTTCCAGCATCCACCCCCCACCGGCAAATATCTACGCCACTTCTTACACATTTGGGGATGAACCCGAGAGTGGCACCACAAAGAGTGCTGCGCCAGATAACGGGACGGGCCAGGGCTTGCAAGCAGTGTATGAGGACCCAACGCAGGCTGCTGAACGGCGCAAACTTATCAGCTTGCTGAATGGTGCGCCAGGGCAGAGCAGGATGCGTGATGAGCGTGCCCATGGGCCAGTGGCGGTGACTAGCCCCAATATCCCCCTGGTAGGCGTGTGGCAGGCTTTTGATTATTTGGGTTGACTGGCTGGTTCTATCACAATTGTTCATTTATTGCATACGCTACATTTGTATTTCTGGTTTATTCTATCTCGGAGCGAAAGGATGACATAAAATTCTGACACTCATAACAACGCTTCTTACGTGCGGGCGGTCAAAGGTGCATGCGAGTGCAAGTTCAGCCAGTGGACTGGCAATAGCTCCTGGGTTCGGCTGCTGTAGTACTGCGAGATGTGGATGATTTGCGATAGGCCCCGTAGATCCTAGACCTCTGAGTAACGAGTCAGTGGATGGTATGATTCGCCCATTCGATTCGAGCGAGACCTTATGATATCATCACTTTTCCGATGTTTGGTGAGATTCAGTATCCGTCGCCAACGTTGCCTCCAAGTTGTACTGTACATTCTTGCGGTATTTTATTTCAAGATCGGCAGCAGTCTTGACGTAGGCGTTCGCCCGAATGATTTCCTGGAAAAGCACAGCCAGGTGATGAGAAACGTATATTCTCGGGTTCTATGTGTACATGGCAAACCTCAACACAGTGATTCAGTTCGAGAATGAGTTCCGTGCACTTGTCCTGACATAAACATTAGTCGGTATCATTCTATGAGGTGGTGTATAACACTCACAGCATTCTTAACAATACGCTCCAGGAGAATGGCTTGGCGTTCCGAGTGAGGGTTCTCCATGTTGTTGCCGAGTCAGTGGTCGTGGTCGGGAGTCGGGACGCGTCGCGGCGCGACTCCGAGGAGCCTCAACGCCCTCAACGCTGAGGCACAGACACGGTCACTTAAGCTAAGCAACGCTCTCCTTTGTGGGGCATGGCCACCCACTCCGAGAAACGCA
This sequence comes from Russula compacta, assembly GCA_022376555.1. Lineage (NCBI taxonomy): Eukaryota > Fungi > Basidiomycota > Agaricomycetes > Russulales > Russulaceae > Russula > Russula compacta. The sequence continues at coordinate 296,583 of WTXH01000012.1, forward strand.
TTACCTGGAGCCCTCTCGGACAGAACAAGTTCATTGTTAGTGGAAATTCTCAACTCGCTCTGTATGATTGGTCTCCTGAGGATTCCTCAATACACATTAACTATGTCCCATCCCAACAAGATTTACAATCAATGAGGGTTGAGTTGTTCTGTCTTTATACCTGTCTTTCGCGCTCACGTCTGGGTGGACACTACAGTGCTTTGCTTGGTCTCCAGACCCAGCAATAGATGACCTCGTTGCAGTCGGTTTTGCTAGTGGTCGCGTTGAGCTCCTACGTCTCGAGTCGACACGCCACATCCATGAGCATACAACTAGCCGTAGCAGCCATGCCCCTTTGCCACCTAAAGTACCTCGCCCCTGTATATCGCTTGCTTTCTGTGGAGTCACTCCTCGGTATCTAGCCGTCGGTCTCGAGAGGCTCCGCAGCGACCCTAGTCTTATGATATGGGACGTTCATTCCCAAATACCGACTCACGTTTTAACACCGACAGCATCATCGCCAACCCATATCGTCGCGCCTCCACCTTCTCCAGCACGACCACTCACCAAACTACCCCCTTCGCCTCGCTCACAACACCCTCTTCCTCGCATGGAGCTTGGTTCTCGTGTGGACCCGCGACTTTTACAGACACATTCACAAAACGAATCTGTTCACTCACTGACCTGGTTACCGCAGAGCAATCACTTGCTTGTTGCAGGCTTGTCACAGCGATTACTTCGGTTATTCGATCTCCGTAGCTCCACACCTGCCGTTGCCCATGCCCAGGGACGTGTCTATGCGTTGTCTTCGGACCCATTTGAACCCCATCATCTTGCTACAGCTGGTGATGGCGTTGTCACGATATGGGACGTACGGAAGCTGCCTACACCTCTGCTGACGTTTTCTGAGCGCGACGCACTAGCCGATGGCACCCGCATTCAGAGTGGTGGCGTACCTAGGGTGATAGACCTGGAGTTTTCCTCGGTGCGTCGGGGAGTCCTAGCCACCCTTGGTCAAGACGCTTCATATGTTCGACTTTGGAATGTCACTAAAACGGAGTCATTTGACACGCCTCCCGCAATCCGTGCAAGTGATGTTAGCCGGACACCAAAGATGTCATGGACAAACGCGACCAGCATGCTGCCTTGGAGTGCTTCGGGTGGGACACTTAATGTGACAACTGATAATGTACAGCCATCTCCAAACACTCCTTATTCCCTTGTCCTGTCCAATACGCGCAAATGTAAGTGATCTCACCACAACCACAGGTCACCAGTTTCATACATCTTCAAACAGCCAGGCGTTTCCATGCAAGTCTCGATTCTTTCGCGATGATGCCCGCCACCCGATCGAATCCCTTGGCCGTTTCACTTATGGCAATTACTAAAGATGATGGTCTGGAGACAGTAAGCATCCACGATACGCCTATCCATGTGCAATGGAGCGCGCGTGGTAGTATGGCGATTGCGGTTGGCTCCGCGTATCGTATATTCTCTAGCGTGCGACCGGGGGAGATCGTTCCCGAGCCATGGTCAATCCAGCCTACCGTTGTTTCCGAGGGAATTGATGGCACTGGTTTTGGCACCTTGCCCATTGAGGTGTCTCGAGGTCGATCACCACGACCAAGCCTGCATCAAGCTACTTTCGGACGTGGGGACGAGGACGGCTTTCCGGCTCTTACATCAGCCAGGTCTTCTCCCAAACCCTCCCCACGTTTCAAAGCGTCTCCTTTACCAGCGTCGAAGCTAACAGAGGGTACTGCCAGCCCTGCACGTCGCAGCGTTCCCGCCTCCCCTTATCTCAAAGGAATCGTGGAGCTTCCGTCTTCTCCTGGTCCTGGATCTCTCGCGCTTCCATCTCCGGCGTCCGGTTCGAAGCATATTACTGATGCTTCGAAAATTTCCGAGAGAAATGGTTCTTTGTCGCGTACCCGGAGCACCAGTGGTCGTCCCTGGCGACGTGCTATTGATCGTACGCAAGCTCTTGTTGATGAGGACATATCGATGATTATGCGACGGCGTGTTATCATGGGATACGGATTGAGTCATGTACGCTTTATGGTCACCACTTGGGTCAGACGACCTCGTCTTATCTCGTACTTCTAAACGGTAGCCCGCTCGCAACGCGACAATCCTCAAGGAAGCGAAAGAGGAGCAAAGTGGAAGGGCACTCGTCGAGATGTGGTCCTGGGTCGATCGTACGTGCGCGGTGGTATCCAATAGTCTCCGCTTTAATGTATTCTACCAGATGCTCGCCGAATGCTGGAGGGGTCTGCTGCTCGTCTTAACGGCCACAATTTTGCTAACCAGGGTATACAGGGGATTTGGGAGGGATCTCTATCCTCTATTTCCGATGCAGGTCCTTCTAATTCTCCTCAAGCGGGTCCCTTACTTGACCCTCTCGTAGTCGAAGGCGTTCAGACAATGTCACGATCTCAATCACGCCGTGGAAAGCATAGGGCCGATACGCCGTCTGATTTCGCCGCAGCTCTTGTGCTTCTAAGTGCATATCATAGGACAGACGCGGCTCTGGAGTCAGCAGACTGGAAGCCGACTGTTTCGACAGCCAAGTTGACACAACGCTGGTTTGCGCTTCAACTATGTGGTTGGAGCCTGAAGAATGAAGATATATCTGCTGTTGTTAACAAGTAAGATCTATTGTGAATCCCTATACAAGGTACCTCATGAAACCTTCTTCAGGTGGGAGAAAGATGGTAGGCAGTCACAGGCGGCGTGCTGGCTTGTGTTCTTGGGTCAACATAGAAAAGCCATTGACATCCTCATGAGAAGTAAAGGTTTGGCAGTTCTGCACCTGGGCGTCTGGCATATGCTCATCTGAAGCAGATAGTTCGCATAACATCATGTCTGGCACGCTTGCCGCTCTGACAACTGGATTGATCAAAACCCCAGAGCTGCGCCATCAGTACGAGCGACTGATCATGCGCCTGGAGGATCCGTATTTTCGGGCAATGTTGACATACCTCGCACTTGGTGACTGGGGCGACGTCCTAGAAGAGGAGCATATCCCCCTTCGCGAGCGCCTTGCGATTGCACTACAGTTTCTCGAAGACGACGCGCTTTCCGCCTACCTGCGTCGAATAGCCGAGGCATCCGTAGCACACGGCGACGTGGAAGGCATCATCGTCACAGGTCTGACCGCGTCTGGCATGCAGCTCCTACAGAATTACATGGATCGGACGGGAGATGTGCAGACCGCGGCGATCCTGGGGGCATACGTACACCCACATCAACTGAAGGACGTTCGAGTCGATCGGTGGTTGGACGCGTACCGTGACCTCCTGGACGGATGGAAGTTCTTCCACCATCGGTGTCAACTCGACATTGACCGCGGGCAGATGTTGCAAGACTTTACGCAGGACGCCGAGCGGGAATCGATCCAGCTTGTTCCGCCCCAGATTCTGATCCGCTGTAACTACTGTAACAAGGTGATCAGTGAGCCGCGGGGCGTCAGCACGGCGAACAGGGTAAGTGCGAACTTTCATTTCTTTGAAGACGAGGTTGAGATTTCCCGCAACTGGAGGCCACCGCCTGTCCGTTCTGCAATCGCCCCCTCCCGCGCTGCTCGGTGTGTCTGATGACGTTGGGTATCATACCTGACTCTGCGCGCAACGGACAACTCGCACACTATAATGCGCCGACGCGAGGTACGCCTCCTCAAACCAAATCCCGGATCCTGCGTCTCCGGCCAATCGGCTGACGGTGTACTTCAGACAGCGTCGATGACGCGATCGTGTTTTGTCAGACCTGCAGGCATGGCGGACACGCAGCGCACATCCTCGAATGGTTCTACGGAGAGGCTGGCGCTAAGTCGCACGGAACTTGCGCTGTTGCCGACTGTGATCATCGATGCGCTGACGAATTCTGAGAAGCTTGGCACTTCGTTTCTTATTGCCGTGCCGTACTGACATTAATGTACTGGTGATGCATCGCCATCACGTGTATTACATCTATTATGGCTCGACTTTTATACAACTTGCCTTTTCTATGCCTGACCGCTTGGCCCGGGGTTCGCGTTCGCCACATTCGTATTCGAAGCTGTCTCAATCGGTTTCATCGCAGGGAAGAGCAAGACTTCCTTGATGTCTAAGGATCACGACGTGAGCAAGCGTGAAAATGAGTAGGCAAAGGCGGACTAACTAGTAGAGTTAGTAAGGAACATCACAAGACGGTCGATGCCGATGCCCCAGCCACCCGTTGGAGGAAGGCCATGTTCAAGACTGGAGTGGTACCACTTGAGTATATGCCACGGACCAACGGAACACGATACTCACGCATCGACGAAGGTTTCATCAATGTCTTGTGCTTCGTCGTCACCCTGCGCCTTCTGTCTCACTTGCTCTTCAAAACGCGCCCGTTGCTCGAACGGGTCATTTAACTCGGTGTAAGCATTGCAGAACTCTTTCCCGCACATAAAGCCCTCAAAGCGTTCACAGAGGCCAGGGCGTGAACGATGCCACTTAGCAAGAGGAGACATGACCTGCGGATGACCGACTGGTACGAATGTTGAGAAAGGAACAACGACGATGACAAGGTTGGCTCACCAATGAAAGCAGGGGAAGTGCACAAGGGCTCGATGAACTCCCCCACGAGCTTATCAAGAAGACGTGCGTTTGTCCGTGGTTCGCTGCACTCAACATTATGCTAAAGTCCAAGAGTCAGCGAGAGGCGTTAAGGTCAGCATACATCAAGAAAAAGTACCTTCTTACATAGGTCGCGTAGGAACACATTCGCTTCCGTAGAATGCAGTGTCTCACCAGGGGGAAATTTAATGCCGAGCTTCTCCTCGAGAGTCCCAATCATGTCATACCGCTTCCATGGGCGCTCGAAGTCAAGGGTGTATTCCTTGCCGTCTTTGCCTTCGGGTTGAAAAGTGAGGGTTGTGTTGCCATCGGTGAGGTACTTCACCAACCCCTCAATTAGGCTCTCGGTCAGATCCATAATGTCGTACATGTCCGCATACGCCATGTAGAACTCGCAGATCGTAAATTCAGGATTATGAGTTAGATCAATGCCCTCGTTTCGAAAAACGCGACCGATCTCGTAAACCCGATCGAGGCCGCCGACAACGAGCTGTTTGAGATACAGCTCTGGCGCAATACGGAGGTATAAGTCAAGGTTAAGGTCATTGTGATGGGTAATGAAGGGCTTGGCAGTCGCGCCACCAGCAATCATACTTGTCATCGGTGTTTCGACCTCGAGGAAGCCCAGAGAGTCAAAGAAGCGACGGATGTAGTTGATGATACGACTGCGAGTATAAAATATGCGACGCGTGTCTTCCGAAAGAATCAGATCGAGATAACGCTTTCGGTACCGCGTTTCCTGGTCCTTCAGACCGAAGTGGCCGGATGGAAGTTGATGCAAATTCGGAGCAGAAGGATCATCTGCGAAGGCGAGATAGAGAGTTCCCCCTTCTTTGTACGAGACGGTGTCCCAATCACACCAACAATATCCCCTCGACGGAATATCTCATGCGATTCAATGAAAGAGTCCAAGTTTGCGGCATCTCTTAGATCCAATCATTCTAATGGAGCAGGACGATAACAAGGGACGAAGACTTACTGTTGTGTTGCCATGATTTGCACCTTCTTTCCTTCACTGTGCAAGTCATAAAACCTTAACTTCTGACCTGAACTTCGAATGCTGTGGATCCGGCCAGCAAGTGATTCAATGGTGCCCTCGACCTTCTCTCCTGGCTGGATAACTCCCTCAGCCCCGTACTTGGTGATGTAAGAGGAAAGAGAACGAGAAACTTCGAACTTGTGTGGGTAAGGGTTCGGGGACTGTGTTTCTCGAAGTTTTTGGATTTGTCGTGAACGAAGCTCAAAGTATTGCTACGAAAACAAGGCCTGTTAATACAGGTACTAAGGGCGCAGAGAAAGCAACCAGAAGCATCCGCTCCGACAGCTATCACTGGGAGATAGTACATAAATCAATCAAGTCGACGCACATTAGGCGAAAGATTATCTTCGTTCGCGAGCGCGTCCGTGGGGCCGGTCGAGGCTGTAGGCCGATTTACGACATTTTCCGCCCTCCTTGCCTCTTTTTCGCGTTGCTTTTGGCGACGCTTGAGTTCCCTGTGCGAGACGGATTGATGAGAAGAAGACGCAAGGTTGATGCAGATGAGCACGCACTGCTTTGAAATCATCTCCCCCGTGACGGGGTCCCTGCGAGTGCCTGTGGAGTCTGCCTCCATTGGTGTGTTGGCGGAAAAGGGACGATGAAGAGAGTACGATGATAGGTGGAAAGTGACTCGAGGTCGTCGAGCCAATCTGAGCATTCGTAAACAAGGCAAAAAGGCGTCGAAAAAGTCAAAATGGAATCGGCCGACGCTGAGTTTGAATTTGCACGGCTGGCTGTTGGTCGTGACTCGGCTGGAAAAGGGTAGGCCCACTTCTCTACTTGCTGCACACCCTCACCCACATCCTCTTCCACACGACCCCATCTAACCATGTCTTCTGATTACGAATTCTCTGACGACGAGGAATACAACGAATATGATGACGATGAGGAGCCCATGGATGTCGATAGCGGTATCCCTTGTTCATCCTCTGTATCCTATCCGTGGCTCCTCATTTTCCACCTCATGGCAGGTTCTGCATCTTCCGAGGAGGACCTAGGAATGAACGAAGTTGATGATGATGACATTAAGGTTGTGTCAGAAGGAAAGAAGACTTACGAGGTGGACTACAAGCCCTTAACCCATCAGCAAGTCAAGGATCTCATGGTCGCCGATATCGAATACATCAGCACGATTTTTGGTGTCGACGTAAGTCGATGTGCGTCTGTCTACTACAAGTCCGTCTCACCTTTTGTATTCCACGTATTATGCAGAGCGACGTAGCCGCTCTCTTTCTCCGTCATATGGACTGGAATAAAGACCGGCTCACTGAGAAATACATGGATAATGCCTCTTCAATTTCTATCGCAGCAGGTGTTTCTCCTGTGTCCAAACCCTCACATCCATCAGATCGCTCCAAACGCGTCACCCGCTCCAGTAAATCCTCCAAGAAGCTGGGGCAGTCCTCTTTCTCTGAACCCTTTGTCTGCCCTATATGCTTCGACGACACCGCTACTGACACGCTCGCAGTGGCTTGTGGTCACACCTTTTGCACTGGGTGCTGGACTGTGTATACTGTCAGTAAAATCCGTGACGAAGGCGAGCATCGTATTCTCTGCATGGCGGAGAGTTGCGGGGTTGTCGCACTCGATCCCTTCGTCCACAAGGTGCTTAGTGAGGATGAAGACACCGCTGCACGCTATGATGAACTCTTGGTTCGCAATTACGTTGCCTGTAACAAAAACCTCAAGTATTGCCCATTTCCGTCCTGCGATCGCAGTGTCTCGTGCCCGACAGCGTCATCACGCTCCTCATTGTCTACCATTGTTCCAACTGTGTCGTGTGGAGCAGACCCGAGGCACAAGTTCTGCTTCGGCTGCAGCATCGATGGTGACCATCGACCTGTATTATGTGCTATTGCAAGGATGTGGCTGAAGAAGTGCCGCGACGACAGCGAGACGGCAAACTGGATCAAAAGTAATACCAAGGAGTGCAGCAAGTGTCAGAGTACTATCGAGAAGAATGGTGGTTGCAAGTAAGTCTCGTCCATGCCCCCTGCCCGAAGTGGTGATCAATGCACCTTTCCAGTCACATGACTTGTAAGAAGTGCAAGTATGAGTTCTGCTGGGTGTGTATGGGTATGATTCAGCAACGTCTTGGTGTCAGCTTTATTCTGACTTTCATTTCCATAGGTCCCTGGGCCGAACATGGGACAGCTTGGTATTCTTGTAATCGATACGACGACAAGTCAGGCGTGGATGCTCGTGACGCACAATCACGGAGCCGCGCCTCACTGGAAAGATATCTTCATGTGAGGACAACTCCACCCTTCTAGGCTCTTTTATAGTTTATTCCTTTCATTCCAGTACTACAACCGTTGGGCAAACCATGAGCAGTCGGCGAAGCTGTCAGTCGAGCTCTATATGAAAACAGAGAAGAAGATGGAGGAGATGCAGCTTACAACGGACCTGACTTGGATTGAAGTCCAGTTTATGAAGAAGGCTGTCGATGTTGTCGAGAATTGCCGTACGACCCTCAAATGGACGTACGCGATGGCCTATTATCTTGAGAACGGCAACCAGAAAGCGATGTTCGAAGACAACCAACGGTCTGTCTCTTCGTCTTCGTACGATGTCGCACACTTATCTGGGGCTATTACAGTGATCTGGAACGAGCTGTGGAGGATCTTTCTGAGTTGTTGGAACAGCCTATCGAGGGTGAATACATCCCGTTGTTGCGGCAGAAAGTGACGGACAAGTCGGTCTATGTTCAGAAGCGCAACGAGATTCTCCTAGAGGATACTGCAAAGGGGTACCTCGAAGAACGATGGAAATGGAACGTTGTCGTCGACACTTTGTAACTTGCAGGATATGGACCACCTGATCAGGCTCACCACGTTGTCATCCTCACATCTCAGTGCCCGCGCCTTTCACGATGTGATCACTGCTCTGTTAATTCATAGGTATTACCTTTCTGCTATACACCCCATGTTGTACTGTAGAATCACTATCAATTTTGTCGTCAAAGATCTTCACTGTTAAATAATACCATAATAGCCTGCCGAGTCCGCAGCTCCGCAGCGCGCAGCGCACAGTCGGCCAAAAAAAGCAATCAAACTCCGCCAAACCGTGGCTGACCGGGCCGTGCCAAAGTGCCACCACGACCACGACGGGAATTAATTGCTACGTACGCTATCTCTAAACTAGGCTATTGCCACCACCTTGTTAGTCGGTCTGTGTTGCGTTCCCGTCGTAACCCAACGACACTACTTCTTTGTCTCTCCTTTTTCTCTCTCTCTTCCCACTACCACTGTTATTACCTCGTCACCAGACGGTCCACGCCATTCCTTTAGTCTACAGACTCGCTTCGCTCTCTATCACGCTGTCTCACTCCCACCCTCTCCCATCCTCATCCCGAATCCCTGAGGCCGCTCAATGCTATACCTAACAAGAGACGACTTTCCCATATGTATGCACATGACTACCCGTTCAAAGTACTCCTACTGATATCCTCTGCCATTAGTTGTGCCCTTCGGCGTTATTGGGTTAGTCCTCAGAAACTGGTCAGCCCCGTCCGCGTCTCACATAGCGCATACTGTTTTCACAGGTTCTACCGCTATCTGTGGTACTTCATCCGCATCATGGCATCTTTCGCATATTGTCCCATTCCCCTTCCTGAGAACCCTACCTACATCGCTTCCGAGGATGTTACTATCATAGTTCCCACCATCGATGCAGGCGAGGAGTTCAAGGAGGCTGCCCACAGCTGGCTCGTTGGCAAACCCAAGGAGATTATCATAGTCACGGAAGAGAAGATGCTCGGTCCCTTACAAGAACTTGCGAATGCCGTCGACCCTGAACGAATTCGCGTCTTAACGGTCCCATTCGCGAATAAGCGCTTACAGATGTCCCACGGCATCAAAAATACGACCACCGATATTATTGTCTTTGCCGACGATGACGCTATTTGGCCACCAACGCTGCTTCCATACGTCTTGGCATGTTTCGAAGATCAGAAGGTTGGTGGTGTTGGCACATCACAGCGTGTGCAACCCATCGGCAAGCGGATGACCGTATGGGAAGTGCTTGCCGCATTTCGCCTCACTATCCGTAATATTGAGATTTCCTCTTCGACCCACATCGACGGCGGCATTCCTTGTCTCTCTGGACGAACAGCCGCATATCGCACGGTCATCCTGAAGGACCCTGAGTTCTTACACGGCTTCACACATGATTACTGGCTCGGCAAATATCAACTCAACTCGGGTGACGATAAGTTTCTTACACGCTGGATGGTCAGCCACGGCTGGAGTACCTATGTGCAGTGCTGTAAGGAGGCAGAATTGCTTAGCACAATGAAGCCCAACTGGCGGTTCTTGAAGCAGGTGCTTCGATGGACTAGAAACACCTGGCGGTCAGATATGCGATCACTTTTCATGGAACGGCACATCTGGACCATTCATCCGTATGTAGCTTACACGATGGTAAACCGTTCTATTATCTTTTATTGTGACATTGATATTCATCTCCCCCAGGTTGATAAATTGTTCAATCCCTTCACACTTCTCGCTGGCCCTGCTCTGGTTGGGTATATTGTTTATAAGAGTATGATCCCATCGGACAGTGGAGGCTTCCATTTGCCGTGGTGGTACGTCCTATGAATCATAGCTTCTGATGGACATATGTCTGAGTACCATCAGGAACGTGATCCTGAGCTACCTACTTTGGCTCCTTGCCACGCGAACAGCTAAACTTCTCCCACATCTTTGGGATCGTCCTCAAGACGTTATTTACGTTCCCGCATTTATTTTGTTTGGGTACTACTTTGCGATCATGAAGATATATGCGCTATTCACTCTTCATGAGGTACGATGAATGATTAACCTTGATTAAAGTTAAACACTAAAACTCTTTTTTGTAGACTGGCTGGGGCACCCGTGCCGGGATTGGCGATCCCACTGCCGCTACGGCAGCTGCAGATGCTGGTGTAGCTGATGACAAAAAGCGGCAGCCTTATCATGATCTGGTGTCACCAGCATCGCAATACCCTCAACAACCGATGGAGATGCAAATTGCCCGTGCGCGATGATAGCATACCCGCCTATAATCTCTGGTGAGGCCAGGTAGTACTGGCCATTACTATATCATATATCACTATAGCGCACGATTGCTGTCATCTACATTGATCTCGTTTTGTCCGCTACCTGCCAGCATTGTTTGTACTACCAGCCAAGGATTCGCATGCGAAGCGTAACGAAGGAAGAGGGTCCCGGGTAGAGCAGGGGAGTTTGGGTTTCGCCTTCAGTAGAGAATTATTTTGTGCATGGCAGAGTGCGACTGGTACGCACAGTTATTCATCCTATTCGTCGTCGATTCTTTTTTTTTTTGATTACCGTTCATTACACGCCTTTGCACCTACCTGCCCTTTTTTTCGGACCTTCGCGCGACACCTTTTTCGTTCCTGGCGCTTTGTATATAGAATGTCAGGATCGACTTGTATCTATCTGCACGGGATGAGATGTTGTTTAGGTACAGATAAAAGTGATGAAATGCGATGTTGTGGTGGACAAGAAAAGGGTGGAAGGGTATGGAAGGCTCCCGAAAATTGAAGACTTGAAAAATAAAACGGGGCTACAGCATGCCCACCGCGCGGACTGTGCCCTTGCCCATCTCTTTCTTTCACGAACCTCCAACCCCTCTACTGTTACTCCCCCATGTCTGTTGTCGGTATTGATTTTGGTTCCCTTCACAGCAAGGTGTGTCAACCATCTCAACTCTCTCTATATCGCTTCACTTCATGCTTTACGCGTAAAATCTAGATCGGTGTCGCAAGGCACAGAGGTATCGATATCATTACGAACGAAGTCTCGAACCGCGCAACACCGTGAGCACTCATCGTTTTTCATCTCATTGCTCGCTAATCACCAATTTACAGGTCACTTGTCTCGTTCGGTCCCAAGCAGCGCGCGATTGGTGAACCGGCAAAGACCCAAGAGATCTCAAATTTTCGTAATACAGTCGGCTCTTTGAAGCGTCTTCTTGGCCGGACAGTCCATGATGTCGAGATTCAACAAGTCGAGAAAGCATACACCCATGCAAACTTGGTCGATGTAGATGGATCTGTAGGCGTCCAGGCAAGTGTCTGGTAACTTTACCTCCCATCAGCTTGGACTCACTAGAGGCGCATAGGTCTCCCACCTAGGTGAATCAGCCACCTTCTCTGCCACGCAGTTGGTGGGCATGTACTTTGGCAGGCTGCGTGATATTGCCACAAAAGAACTCAAAACTGGCGTGTCTGACGTCGTCATTGCTATCCCTGGGTGGTACGCTGATGTACAAAGGCGTGCGCTGCTGAATGCCGCTACCATCGCGGGTCTAAACCCTCTCCGACTAATTCCCGATCATACTGCCGTCGCTTTTGGCTACGGTATCACGAAATCCGACCTCCCAGACGCTGAGAACCCGCGCCATGTTGTCTTTGTAGACATCGGTCACTCGAGCATGTCTGCCTCTGTCGTCGCCTTCTCCAAGGGACAGCTGACCGTCAAGAGCACTGCATACGACACACACCTAGGTGGTCGTGAAATCGACTATGCTCTTGTCCAACACTTTGCAGAGGAGTTCAAGACCAAATATAAAATCGACGTGCTTTCGAACCCCAAGGCAACGTTCCGGCTGTATGCCGCTGCGGAGAAACTCAAGAAAATTCTTTCTGCGAATGCAGAGGCACCACTCAGCGTTGAATCTATCATGAACGACATTGATGCTTCTTCGAGACTCACGCGGGAGCTGTACGAACAGCTCATCGTGGGCGTTCTTGATCGCATTCCCGCTCCGCTTCAGCGCGCTCTGGAGGAGTCTGGTCTGAGCATCGAACAGATCGACGCGATCGAGCTCGTTGGTGGCTCGACACGCATTCCTGCTATCCGCGCTAAAATTCAATCTGTATTCCCTACCAAGTCGCTTTCGACGACGCTTAACCAGGACGAAGCATGCGCGCGAGGCTGTACTTTTGCTTGCGCGACCCTTTCGCCGGTTTTCCGCGTGCGCGATTTCGTGATCCATGACTCCGCCGTCTATCCCATCAAGGTGCGCTGGGAGAAGGGCCCCATAGACGAAGAGGAAGACACAGAGCTGGTCGTTTTCCCTCGTGGTAACGGCGTACCATCAACCAAGGTGCTCACCTTCTATCGCAAGGCCCCATTCGACATTGAGGCGGTATACGCCGATCCAAGTGCACTGCCGGGTTCCATCAATCCTTGGGTGGGGCGCCTCACAGTGAAAGATGTCGGCCCATTGCCAACGGGCGATTACTCCACCGTTCGTGTCAAGGCGCGCCTGAATCTGCACGGAATTCTGTCTTTCGAGGCAGTCTATACAGAAGAAGTTGAGGAGAAAGAGGAGATGCAAGTCGACGGCGAGTCGTCGGAGCCGCCAAAAAAGAAAAAAGTTGTCAAGAAGAACCCCGTCGCCTACGTTGTGGGATATGGGGGATTCGACCCATCTATAGTAGACAAATACAGGGAGAAAGAGCTCACAATGTATTCAAACGACAAGTTGGTACAAGATACCGAGGTACGTTTCCTGCACTCTGCTAGAGGATTGTAATGTTCAATCCACCGCAGGAACGCAAGAATGCGCTGGAGGAATACATCTATGACATGAGGTCAAAGCTAGAAGACCGCTATGCAGTTTTTGTGCAGCCGCAAGAAAAGGAGGCATTGCTCACAGAGCTGTCAAGGGATGAAGATTGGCTCTATTCGGAGGAGGGTGAGGATGCAACAAAATCTGCCTACGTCTCCCGAATCGAGGCAGCCAAGAAACTTGGAGATCCCATTACGACGCGCTGGCGTGAAGCTGAAGAGCGACCGAAGGCTGCGGCTCAGCTGCGTGAGACGATCAACCAATATATCGCGCAAGCAACTTCAACGGAAGAACGGTTCGCGCACATCGATGAGAAGGATAAACAGTCCGTCGTCGAGAAGGCTGTGACGATTCAGAAGTGGCTAGAGGATCAGTCCGTGCGGCAGACCGAACGTCCAAAGAACGTTGATCCGGTGTTGACGGCCGCCGAGATCTCGAAGAAGCGAGATGAGCTTTTCTACTTTGCGACCCCAATTCTGACGCGACCGAGACCGAAGCCCCCGAAGGTCGATGGCGCGGAGACGCCACGGAGCGGCGCGGAAACACCTAACCCTCCACCAAAGGGGGAGACGCCGCAGCCGGAGACGAAGACGGAGGAAGCACAAGGAGCGCCCGAAATGGACGTGGATTGAAGGGGGACTATTGCCGGAGAAGATGTATTTTTGCAAGCGTCGTAAAGTGATTGACGTTCGTCGTCGGACCTTTCTCCCACAAGAAGTGTTACAGTAGGTGTTTTGTGGATAGAGATCCCCAAGATGAATAGATTTTACACCGCCTCGCCCACGCGAGGACATGAGGTGGAGATTTTATTGTCGTGCCTGTATGCACGAGTCACATCGCGAACTTCAAGTTGTCTGTTTTGTGTGGGCAGTGCGAGCGGCTTTGAATTGCAGCAAGGGAACACGTCAATGAAGGAGCGAGTTGCAGACTGCAGGTGGTTTTATTGTTCACGTACTAGTTAGTATAGCAATCGTATGTACAATCAGAGCAAAACGTCCGTTCAGACAGGCGGCCCAGCCTACCCCGCATTATGAAAAATAGTAAGAAAAAAAGAGCGACGCAAAACAGAAATCGATCGCACTGTCGGGCCAAAAAGTCACCATCACGTGATCGTTGTCGTCGTTGGTGTGTTCCCGAGTCCCTCAGTTCGTAGTTTTGTTCCTCAAAGATGGGGGGTAGCGACCGTCGACGATCGTATCGGGGACGGGGATAGAGTAGTTGGCGAAGCAGTCGAACTGGTAGTCGACCTCCGCGATGCGCTCCTTGGTGCCCTTGATGTACGTCTGCAGGTCGCAGAGGCCGTTCTTGTCGGCGGCGCATCCCTTGACGCCGGTGAGCGGAACGACGGCGTCGTTGAGGATCCAGCGGATGTGCGTTGGCGAGGAAGAGGCGGGGCAGGAGAGTAGCTGCGCGACGAGGTTCGTGGCGAAGGGCGAGATGTGGGTGACGATCCATTGCTAATGTTATGCATGCAATGCGAATATTTTTGAGTGGGACACTTGTGAGGTGTTTGGAATAGACGTACGCGGTTCTTTTGGATGTGGTCCGTGGGCAAGGGACCGCTCGAAGCAAGGCTTGTCAGATTCAGAGCCACGGCGACTGTGAAATTCTATGCATTAGCGTTACTCTAGTATAACGTAAAATTTGGGGCAAAGCGATGGCGATGGCGCCAAAAAGTCCGGCCTGACCTGCAGAGATGATGGTGTCGTGGCTAGCGTCCACATAGATCGGCTGCTTGAACGGGAAACTGATGTTGCTTGAAACAATCGTAGCGTTCACCGAGGTGTCGAAATTCGTGATGCGTGTCTGGGTGAGACGCGAGATAAATTCGGAGACGTAGCCGATGCCCTGCGCCGCGACAGAAGGGTTCCCAGGCCCGTTGCTGTACCAAAAGTCAAGGTCTTGAATTGGTGGTCAGAAAGCATTCGCGAGTGATTATCGATCACACGCACCGATGAAATACTCAAAGGACTCCCACTCGTCCTCGGTGAACAAATCGCAGAAGCTGGAGTAGCCGAGCGCAACAGACTGTGGATTGTCGTATCTTCAGTAACGGCTTTGCAATCAGCAGCACGACACCTTTCACAACTCGCCTCATATGCACAAGCCTCCTGCATACCGATAATGTCTGTAGCGGTGATATTCACGCCACTGATGAAGGATTGAAGTCTCTTGATGATAGGCACTGTATACTTCTCGGCCCATAGTGTAGACTGTATAACGCCAAAATTTCCAATCGCGTTGTTCGCGTTAGGGCACTGGTCGTATGGGGCAAGGGTGGAGTTGAACCCGGAGGCCTCGATCTCGATGAGTTGATGATAACTTGCCGCGTAAGTTTGTACACCAAAGAAACCAGCCGCGAACTGTAAACTGCTCAAGGCAGAGCTCAGTCTGCGCGTACATCGTAACGGAGAAGTTCGAAAGGGTCACGCACGCGGAATCAACCATGCGTTCTGCGTGAACACGCGGTAAGCTACGACACAGTGTATGAGACTGGAAAGAGACACTAAACCTTCCGAGGTCGTCCGCCACACAGGGAGGTCCGTGGCCTCCTTCAAAAGATCTCCATACCGGATTCGAACATTGACACCAAGTTCATACCTGCGCTTGAATGTCAGGAGACACAGAAAGACAAGGGCGATGTTCAACGAACAGTTGTTGGCGGCCGAGGGGCGTCAAGATCTCGGCACCAAGTCGGTAGACCCATGTGTTGAGAAAGGTCAATGGGCCAGTGGCGGAAAAGCCGGTGCCAGTAGACGCATTGTGAATCTTGGCGGCGAAGGCCGAAGGAGCGGAACTAGACGTAGGGTATCTTGCTCCGTGACGATGCAGGATATGAACCGCGTGTATGGCACATCCCTCGGGAACCAAGGGAGATGCATCAAGTAGACCAAAAGTGCCAGGATCAAGCGAAAACATGGGGGAGAGATTACCCCAGCTGCGGATCACGTCGAAGTTGCGGCCCGCATGGTCGTAGGTGTCGGGACGGATGACAGGCGACTGATTCTCGATCGCGGGAATGGCAGGTGCAGTTTCGATAGCGAACGCCTCGTCGCCAGCTGGATGACACGCGATGTGAGCTCATATGTGAGTGGTGCACTGGGGGTGCCAAACGACTATAGAGAGAAAGAGAGGGAACGGACTTGGAGTGGGGCCAGGGAAGCCAACGACACTTGCGTCCGGGAAATTAGGATCTGGGACCGTCGCGGTCACACCAGCTGGAGGGAACTGGAAAGTGGAATCAGCACCGGCGAACGTCGAGGCCCGTGCTGGATCTGGGGCTTGCGCGTACGCGACGGGCACTAGGGTGAGCAGACAGAGCCTGGCAAGCGGTATCATGTTGGCGTGCAAGAAGAACAGCTTCTCGCTTTTCCCATCTTTTATACTTGGCTTCGACACTATATTAGCATCTTAATTGCCGAGACGGCATGTGTAACGGGCTTATTGAAGCTTCGCAAGCTCTTCTGGTGGTAGTAGCAGCAAGTCAGAACGCGTCTGCATAAATCTGAAAGCCAATATTACCAACCTAGGGTTGATGCGTTTGCAGTGAGTGTAAAGTGATCGTGAATGGATTAGGTAGCAGAGCAGAGCAACAGAGCCTACGCACCGGCGATAGCCCCTAATATGGCCTAACATCCCATGTACCCATACTGTAGCCCTTCCGTGGTAAAAGTCTATTGGGATGCCATAATAATTGACCGTGTTGCTCGAGGACGACTAGAATGATTGCCCATCAAGCCGCACCTTGTGGGTCCCAACTGCCAGGCCGAATTGGTACGCGCTACCCCACACAAGTACCGTATCGTCTCCCGCTCCCGGACGTTGACCTATGAGGCGGTCGCACAGACTACTAATGCCAGTCTTGGATTTGTGTTCTATTCTACCACAGTACTGTCAGAAACGTTTTTAATTTTTTACTAATTTTTAAGCACCATTTTTAGCATACAGCACCCCTTTAAACTTTAAACCTATAACCCCCGATAACCCATATGGACGTTCCACCGAGGGTGTGTGTTATGGAACGGTCTGCCAAGAATCTGCCATTTGACCCTGAGTTGAAGCATGGCACATCACGGTTAAAAGAAAGGCAGAAAGGCGGCCCCTTCCTTAGGGTTTTGGATGACCCAAACGGTGAGCGCTGGGCTCTGGCGGTCCTTATTATGTACCTAAATTCTAGAGGCTGGAAGCGCTTCCATCGGTGGGTGTCGTGTCCTCCGCTCCGAGGCACCGGATGGCGCTATCTGATAAACCTTGTATTCATCCGCTTTCTTGCGTCTCTCAAAAACTTGACCTTCCACTGGATTGCACACGATGATCACCTGCAAGGTGCCACCACTACTCGTCCGCCCGTGAACATTATCTGGGTGAAAAGATGAGGCCAATGAGGAGTCATGGTGGAATGTCATCAAGTTCAGTGCCCATGACGTCGGAGGTACGATCAACGTCATGCACCGCATGCCCATTTGCCTACCCATCCACCCTCTTCCTCATTCCATGCTGTCTCCGGTATCAATACCACTGCTCCTAGATGCCATTCACGGACGCAATGCGACATACTCGTGGATGGCTGCTACTTTTGTTTACGGATGGTGTGTTGCAGATGCACTACCTCACAAGTCAAACTTACCTCGCTTTCCCACAACTACGGTACTCAAAACTGGAACATTTCTATTTCTCAATCCCGGAGGGATCAAGGAAAACAATGTGATGACTGAGATTATTTTTTCTTGCGGCCATGCGTCCCTTGGACACCTCTCCATCTCGACTGCAGTCTCAGTCTCTAAGTCCGCTGTTTGGATGATGATGCATCGATGATGTTTGGATTCTGTCGGAAATCAAGCACGTCACCATATTCACAAGGCCGGTCCTGTGGTGCGTCCCTGTGCATGTGCCGACCTGGCCCCACTGCCAGCTTTGATCGATCGACGTAACCGATGCTGCCTTTCACCTCATAGTGTGAGACCATTTCGGCGATAAAATCCATGGCAATGCGCCGATGTCTCCGTCCTTGTGCCCTTTCACTTCTCAAGCCTCTTTGCGTCCGCAGTACGGCATGTGATAATATCTACCCCTTGCAACTATGTGGCCGTAAGAAACAGGCTGCGGATATCCAAATGCTCTAAATGACAACCCTTTGTTAAAGATTCCGTCAAAATCAGTCCCCTAAGAGACGTCCTTGTCCGTGAATGAATGCCCTGCCGTCGCCTCCTCGTTACTGAGGAATCCGCTGCCAATGACCGCGCAATGGACGCACGCAAGTATCCACGGCCACACTATCTCCATGGCCAATCTACTTGCACTTGTTCACCCCATCGCTCCCACCACACATGGCACCACTCAAAAATAACAACATACATATCGTCTCTCACGTTACCTTCCCCTAGCAGCCATTGCATTGTCATCATCCCAGCGGATATAGAGCTCTACTATATTGCACAGTTTCTGCCAGCAGAGCGGTGAGAAACCGAAGGCCTCGTGAACAGAACCGAGCCATTCATTCACATCTAGACCGTTCATTCTAGCGAAGGGTATATTCATGGACCTATGTAATCCAATTTTGGGATTAGGAATTTTAGCTTTGGATACCTTGTCCTCCCTAGAGTGGATCTGGCTTTGATCGTATGGAACAATCTACAATTTACTATCGGACACGGCCCAAACGTCTCAAAATATGAGCCATAAGATCTCTCTCACATTCAGTGCGTGACAAGGAAGGTTAGCGCTGAGGTAAAGATTGGACCCTCAAAAATATACTGTCACTGCAGGGCTATACTCGCAGCAAGTCCATCATCGGCGGAGGGACGCCAGAATGTGGGCGTCTCCGTTCCCCGTGCCCAGGACTCATCCTCTTTGGTCTCTTTAGGACATTTGGAGCATGCATCACAAGAAGTATTTGCGTCGCCGTTGCCATCATTTACCACCTTGCATAAGGATGAAGGCTTCTGCTGAACGGCATGAAACAGACAACACAAAATCACCCTTTCGTTGTGCTGTGGCTGCTGCACATACTATATGGAGTGCGTGTTTCAGAAGAGCATGATATAAACCCATTCCTAGCCAAACATTTTGACTCACGTGAATATGTACTACGCCGAGGTGTTTCATGATCAGCCAGTGGTGTCTGTGGCGCCCTTACAGTTCGCCACCTGATATGACTTGATCAGCGGTTCTGGCCTCGAAGCAAATGAAGTATACAAGACAAAACAAAAAAAACGTGGTGGGTTTGCCCGTTTCAATTCACGGAAGTACTCGCGTAGGCCAACTCGAAGACGTGCGCCGAGGGAATACGTGGCGGTTTTGGGCAACGTCCGCGGTGTTAGAAGCCACAGAACAATGGTGCGATTGAGCTTTACGAATCGTACGAGTGGCCCATGGCTCCTGAGTGACGTGGGATAGCGCTAAAATATTGAGATAGAGATGCCTACGTGGTGCGCCAATACTGTGCGAGCGCGGCGGTGAAAGGAGTACGAAGGCTCTCAGTTCATCGGACGACTGGGGCGTTGGGGAAGAAAACCGGGAGATGGCGGTCAATCACGGATATCATCTAGCGGTAACCACTTTTCATAAAGTGGTGAGCGTGATCGCAGTCGTTGGGGGTGCAGTATGTTGCATAATCGAAGATCTCCGAGATGCCGTATCTGATGAGAAGGATGCATGGAAGTACTTCACGGCAAGAAGACTGACACGTGAGCGCGTGAGCGGCCGCCATTTTTACGCAAGCTGGAAAAGGGAAATGATGAGCTCCAGTGGGGGTGATGTATAGCTTATCTGTCCGCCAAGAATGGGGATCTCATTGCGGTCATGGGATGGCCCGTGCTCGGGAAAGCGTCGGCCGTGCCTGGGCCCTAGAGGAAATCGGAGTGAAACCCGCGGAAGTGGTGAACCCTGAAGTAACGCCGCTGTCACTGCACGGCCGCTTCCCATCCAAGAAAACGTGGGCTGTCTTTACAGTTTTCGGTTAAATTCTTATTCCAACGCCTCAGTGAAACGCAAACACAGCATAGTGGCAAGGCAACTGAGCCGGCGGAGGGAGCGTATATAATGGATGGCTTGGCCATCAGAGAGCCCAGGGCCTAAACAAACTAGGAGATCCGAGACAGTGATCGTGAAAGGCTGTGCCGTCAATTTTGGCTAGCGCTTCATGCATCTTCATGACTCGGCTGCTCGGCTGTTTATTCTTCGCCAGAAGGGCTGATAGTTCCTCCGAGCATTGCAAGCACTTGATTGGACGATGGCCGATTTGGCAAGGTTCGTTATCGTTATCGAGCGATTGGAGCGCTCGGACCGAGCCATGACCTGGGGACCACATCTTTTGTCAGACGGCAGGGCTGGTGGTACTGGCGCCTCGAGATAGCTGGTATGGCGAATGATCACCTCCTTCACTGGGACTTGCTGTGGCTAGATCTGCTGTGCGTCCGTCGATCGCCATGGACAGGAATTTGTTGCCATAGAGTGGAAGGTAGACAGTTGAGATGGATGGTCCCAGCGTCGAATGAGTGTAAATTTGAATCGACCGTGATGGTGGTGTTGGTGTGAAAACTTATTTGCCCGGGCGGGAAGGCGGTGCCCGTTGCGTGGGCGCGGATGCAAAGCCCAGATCGGGTTCCATGGTAGTATCCGTGCGGTCTCAGCTCCGAGAGAAAAGTTGCAACAAGTCGAATACGGAGAGACGACTGTAGCTACATGGCACGTAGTCGGTGACAAAGATGTGGGAGAGGGGGAGAGAGGCCGAGGTGGAGGTGGAAAGGAAGATAAGATTAGATGTCGAGGGAAAAGAAAAGGGGGTTGCAAAAAAAAATTTGATGATGATGATGATGTTACGTCTCGCCGCTGCCCCCGTCACTTTCTTTGAGTGAGTTCCAAGCGCCGTGGGATGCTATATGCGCGCTTGGACTGGGCGGTTCTCATTCTCAGTTCGGGGTCTCTTCACCACGGGACGAAGTCGTTTGACATATTAACACCTCATGTCACACCCGATTTACCTTCTCCCCCCTCTATCGTGGGCCCGTGCGAGCTCCTGCATCTCTCCCATGCATGGCTGACTCTTTCTCCCTTCTCATCGACAACGCTTGCCCCCTTCTCACCTACTATCCCTTTCCCGACACACTCTCCATTCCCAACTTCTTCGCGGGATGGAACCCCTGCTTCAGCACCTCAGCCTGCCCCACCTTCCCCGGTGAGCAGGGGAATGGCTCCAGCTTCCATGTTACGTCCAAAGACGGCGCAGAGTTGTCCATCCAGTTCTGGGGTACGCCCTCACTCATCGTTCTCTATCTCCATCTGATTTTACGCAGGGAATGGCATCCAGTTGTCTGGTATCATCACAGAGCCCATGACCTACGATCTTCAGCTCGACGGCATCAAGAACTCTTCCATTTCCCCTTCCTCCTCTGGGACAACATTATTGGCGGTGTATGATGACCTTCAGCTCGGTAATCACACCTTGTCGCTCATCGCCCATAACCCCACCAACTCGTCATCGGCATTGATCGCGATCGAATCCTCGCTTATCACCGTTAATTCCACATCACCAAAGTGCGTTCTCGACGACCCTGCCTCGCGCGCTCCGGGTTACCCCGGATACTGACCACTTCCGGTTCAGCGTTACGTTCTCCAACACCGTTTTTGAGGATACTTCCCTCCCGTTCATAGGCCAATGGTCATTCCTGAGCGATTCCTCGCTATCCTCGCTGGACAGTACGTATCATACCACAACCAAAGCTGGGGACTCCCTCAACTTCAATTTTTCTGGTGCGTTTGCCTCAACCCATATTTTGGTTCCTCTGCTCTCTGTCCTGACCTTTCATCCACCCCGCTAGGCACCGCTGTAACCGTCTTTGGATTCCGCGACGCAACATCCGGGGCATTTTCCGTGCGACTTGATAATGCCACCTTCGCTCTAAACGGGGCATCCTCCTCCAGAGATGCAACGACACTCTTCTTTAGTACCGGGCTCAACGAGAGCGTTCCCCACACTCTCACCATCACCAATGAGAATGATAATCTCTTAGCCATAGGCTTTATCAACGTCACGACTGCATCGTCGAGCTCGTGAGTGCACAGTTCTGGCTATCCCACCCCCCGGAAATTTTAATTGTGCTCTCGCCAGGTCGAATCCTAACTCGGGTTCCTCGTCACATTTATCCCGGGGCACAATTGCAGCGATCGTGGTTGCCTCAACTCTGGGGACACTCGTGTTTCTAATCGCTGCCTTCTTTTTCTGGCGTCGCCGACGCCAATTTGGCCGCATCTTGCATCGTAGAAGGCTGTTCGTCCCGCCAAGTGGAAACGACCATTCGAAAGTCCTTGATATCGTCCGTGGGCCAGAGCTCGAGGACTTTGACGATATGTACCAAGACAAAGGTCCAGGGGACAAAAGCCGGCACGCGACGACGAACGACGGCAGCGGAAGCCTCAGTTTCACGCTTGAGCTGCCCATTCAATCTAGACCTTCGCTTCCTACTTCGCAGCGCGATTATTCATGGAATAGTGCTCAAGACCTTCCGCGTAGTCCTACGGTTTCCTTAGGACGTACTGGCACCCATGCCAGGGAATCGAGCCGCGGCGTTCCTTTGCACGAAATTCCTGCTGAGGATGGTGCTGACAGCAGCGAGGCCCTGCGACCCCCTTCTTCCGTTGCACAAGGTCAAGCAACGGATGAGAGCGCCCGCACAGGTGACCAGGAGATGGTGGAACCCACACGGGGAAGGACGTTCGAGCTTACGCCCGTTCTATCGATGCCTCTTCTTCCTCGCCCCAGCGCTACCGCCAGCAGTCAAGCTCAAGGAAGCAGTGATCAGAGCCAACCCACTTATTCCTTCCTGGATATTTCTGGTTCTTCCCATGCCTCGTATGCCAGCCTGCGACGTGCAGACCGTGGCGCCTCGTCGTCGTCGTCTTCATCTGACTCTGTGCGACGAAGTGACGAACCTTTTTTGTCCACCCGACGGATATCACTCCCATTCGCGATGGGATACCACCATGATCCCTCGACTGATTCACGCGATAGACCGGACCTGTCCCGCCCATCATCCACTAGTGTCGAGTTCCCGCGATTCTCTTTGAACATCCGTCCCCTCCCACAAATTCCTCGGTCGGCTATCGAGGCCGGGATCGAGTCCTCGATGCTTCCAGAACCCCCGCGGCTCCCTGTGCGACCGCACACACAAAGTACTCCCCCGTTACACGTACGGACCGAATTCGACGAGATTCGGGTTCAGCAACTTCCGCGTTCAGTCTCTACCACCACAGCACCACCTACTTCCGCTTTGAGCAGTGCGAATCGGGTTCCGCACATTGTCATCCACCCATCCTCACTCTTGCGCTCGCATCCCCGTACTAGCTCTGTCGTCTCGCCAACAGAGAGCGTCCCAGTGACGGTATCAGATATCCATTTCCGTCATTCGTCGGAAGATGAACGAGACGAGCCAGGGAGTAGACGTACCAGTGCAGCCGTGAGTGAGCACCCACCACCTCACCCACCACTACCGCACCGTCCCTACACGTCGCCGTTTATCATGCACAAACTGTTCGGTACGCCAGTACCATCATCCAGGCCCCCTAGTGGCCAGTTTTCCATGCAGACCCCTGGCGCAGGTCCATCAAGACTGCGTGATCATGACCCACCGTCCGAAGGCTCTTCCGCGGCAGGGCAGAGATAACCAACTTTACGACTTTGATGCTTAACGAGCTGTTACTACACGAACAATTCCCGGCTACCACTTTGTTTGCATTTGTCGTCAACCACGTCAAGCGACTTTGATGATTGCACATGGACGAGGGCCCTCATTTTTTTTCCCTGGGCATCGCCCTCACTGATGTCGGTGTCTTTTCAATTTGTTCTTTTTTGTTTTTGCAATGTATATTAGTTTTTTTTTTCATACCATTTCATTGTCATTCCTTTAGCGCTAGACATGAAATGACACGACATGAGTATTCCCAAGGATGAGCGTCAATCGGGCCGTCCCCGGGCCGCCCAGAAACGCAGCGGCGGTGGGTGTTCCAAGGCCGTGGTCGTATCGTGCTCCTCTTGCCCAAACACCAGCGATGAAGCATGGCGTCGCCTTTCGCAAGTTCTCGAGAACATCATCGCATCGAATGTTGATGCTACGGTCAAGCCTTGTTCGCTTTTTTCTGACCTGAATATTGCCTGATACGTGTTGGTATTCCAGCAACCTCGTCACATCTCTCATTGAACACGAGCAGGTAAAGACCACACTCCCAAAAGCCCGTGATGCCGCACGCCTCGCAGAAAAGGTCCGTGTTATTTCCTCCTTTTTCCCCATCGACCCTCACAATACGAAACCGAGACAAAACCCTATCATCCTTCCCGCGCGCCCGCGCGCTCCGTGTTGTCGTCTCATCTACTTGGCCATGACTACTACTAGATCATCACGCTAGGAAAAAAGGGCACGCACCCAGCCTGGCAAAAGGCCTCGGGCTTCCTGCTGCGGCCCTCTCTCACGACGCCCAAAGTGTTCGAGACGCTAGCGGCGCGCTACGCGCATCGCCAGGGAGGCTACACGCGCGTGCACAAGTTCGGCAACCGCCCGGGCGACAACGCGCCGCACGCGGTGCTCGAGCTCGTCGATGGGCCGCGCGACCTCAGGTTCGAGATGGCGGCGCGCGCGACGGGCTGGGACGTCCTCTCGAGCCGGCTCCTCAAGACGCCGCAGTCTGCGCGCGCGCTGGTCAAGGAGGGGGGCGCGGTGAGGGATATGGACGAGATGGTCGAGCGCGCGCTTGCGCCTGGCGAGAAGGAGAAGGGGGAGCGGGAGAGTGAGTTGCGCGAGCGCACGCGGTGGAATGTTAGAAAGGCGCTGCGATATCGATCCGCGGAGGACATCAAGCGGTTTGGGGAAAAAGTTCAAGAGCACATGGTACGTATGATATACTTCCCATCTCTCAACTCCCTCCCCCGGGCACTTCTTTTACTACTCGCGCTCTGTAGGACACTCTTCTTGCGCGGCCTGTCGCTGTAAAGGCCCTCCGCGAGCACTCAGAAAAGGAGTCCGCCGAATCAGATCAACAATACTTTCGTAGCATCAAAGACTACAAGCTCAAGGCCGGGGAGACCGTGCCAGGTGCCGCGGGCAGCGTATTGCGGAGGGCAAAGGGAGATTTGGGTTGGGCACCGGGTCGGAAAGTGCGGTGGTTCGAAAGGCGTAAATTAGGGATCGACCGGCCACTTACCTGGGAACAGGTCTAAAAATTTCAAGCCACTGCTTCTCATCGCACGCATGTTTCTGTAGACACCCACCCTTCAGTCCACCTGTTCTCCCACTACAGTACAGCATCGATAAATTGACCAATAAGCCATAACTACTGCGGCGCAGTATCCCGTCTAACGGCAAAACTCATCAACCGTCGAATGTCCGAGAAAACTTGCTTGGTCGCATTGGCGTCCCCGCGCGGCGGAGTGTCCGATCCAGAAGGCGTGTTGCTAAGCGGGGGTGACCCAAGGGTCGCAAGCAGCGCCTCACCAGCACCTGTGCCCGGCAACGCAACCCGACTACCGTTAGGGGACATGAGAGCCAGAGCGAGGGCGCTTGTCGTGGGAGGATCCATATCCAACTCTGTGAGAAATGATGTCTGCTCTAGTTCGGGCTTTGTGCTGGTGATGGTGATAAAAAAGTCGAGTAGATCGTCTTGTTCGGTGCGTGGTGTACCTTTCAAGTCAATGATCTACACAAGAGAGGTGTGTGTGTGCGTGCATCAGCTGCGGTAGTTCCCGTGCGATGACATTGCACCCACGCAATTTGACACACACCTTCTGGAAGTTAGAGAACGACGCATCGCCGATCAAAAGTGTATAGTTAAGGATAAAGCCCTCAGCTGGGTCCTGTGGACAAGGCGTAAATGGATGCCAGAGATAAAACAATGGAAAGACAGCGGACCTGTGGCGTGACAATGACCTTGAGTAGCGCCTCCAAACGTTGGGTGCTCCTTGTAACGCTTCTGGTATAGCTGGAGCAAGAGAAGCATCAGGCATCAGGCACGGCACGGACTCGAGTGGCTCGCTTGTGATAACCTACCCAGAGGATATCAAGGCTTCCCCAGGAAGTTTTAACAGACATGACTTGAGCGCCGATAGATCGATCAGGAGCTGGAAATCGTAGACTAGTTAGGTGATACAGCCACCGCATCAAAACATTATGCACGCACTTGTTCGGCCCCATTCTCCTTTAGCGGTCGGCTTCGCACGAGTGCATTCGTGAACCGCGTGATAACCAAACTTTGACCGCATAATCAACAAGACCATGTGCATGAGACAGCTGCCTACCTAGACGCCTTATCGAAGAAATTCCGAAGGTACTTCTTACTCTCCACGAGCGGGGTAATTGCATCCGTGATAGATTCCAGGGCACGTACGAGATCCCCAATGTATGATGATTGTCCAGTGACAAGCTCATGATTGATCCATGTCATGCGTGTCAGCGTCATCAGGGCTGGCTCACACACGGCCTCGAGCTCCCTGAGGAGGGCGACGATAGCTGTAAACGCTACGCTGTGTGTCCACTTTAGGCAGAATGATACCGATCGGTTGGTAGCCAACGCGCACCTGATGAATAAATCGCATTCCGTCTGTAGTGAAATACGCTCCTTAAATTCACCATGGATCCGCTGGCGGACCTTCTCCTCGAGCTGCCAGATCATCGTCAGTCCTAGATCGGCAAAACCCGCAGGAGAGGCTGACCTCCTGTGCCGTTGCCTGACAGTATTCTGCCGTGTTGATGACGAGGCAGGCATTCTTTATCTCACTGATATCGTACCTTACGTCCATAGACCGACGAGGTTGCGGCTGTGTTCTGGGAGCCGTTCGATCAATCAATAAATCATAGCAGACGAAATTAAAGGGCTTACCGGCGCATCTGTGACATGAGCACCTCCTCTGTGATACCAGTATGGTTAAATTATGGTGACAGGACTTGGGGCGGGGTGCTCACCAGCATAGACTCGAAGCCACTTTTTGAAGACTCCCAACAAGTCAAATAACGGTTTACCAGTCGACAGCGTTGCGCAACCCTCGAGTGTTTGCCCATAGACGTAGAATAATTCAGTTGAGGACGGAAGAACGACAATAGCTGTTTGCTCTGCATCATCCACGGTGGAATAACCTTGGTTTGTGTCGAGGGATGCTCTTGTCTTTGGCCCCCGATGGGGAGAAAGGAGGTCGGCGATCGCTCTGGACGCTGGTGAGTATGTGGGAGCTCCAGAAAGTTGCAGGATGCACTCACTTGTCTTGGTGCTGTACATATACTCCCATGTGTGGCTCAAAAGAGGAACTGATTGACTGTAAAGGCCGAGCTGGCGTTGGTGACGTCGCCTGGAGGATATCTTGTAACTGGCAAACAGTTAGAATACACTCCTCTTAGACTACAGAAATAAGACGCACAGAGGCACCAAACTTCTTCGCCATCGACAGTTCAAAGTCCTTGGTTTGCTGCAAAGCATCGAGGAGGACGGTTATGGTAAGGTCTTTTCCCGCTTTTGACAACAGCGCAGCCATGTCTCCCCTTCCATGTATATAATCCCATGGAGTTGCAAAGTAGGGCGTAGGAGAGACTTACCTCGTTATATCGATAAATCCGGCTAGCAACCACCGCCCAACCATCCACTCTGGTAAGAATGCGCGCCCGAGTCCAGTTTCGTGCGTGCCCAATATTCGCCGGAACCATGCGTAGCGACGACTGATATTATCAAGTTGTCCAGCCTCATCTGTCAACCGAAACACTCGACGATACTCCGCGAGAAGAATTGCCGAGTAACGGGCTGTGAGCGCAGCGCGTACATCAGGACCCAAGATATCAGCTGTTGCGCATGCTGCCGTTATCGTCGAGGGCTTAGGCGAGGTTGGCGTTTGTAGGAAGCTTCCAAAGTGGCAATATTCAGGCATCCTCCCTACTCAAAGTCATCTGTTGAGCTCACTATGTATCGAAATCCGACTCTAGAAGGGCTCGTATCTCGCCCTGGATTTCTTGGATTCGCCTCCATAGCTGGGCGATACGCGGGACAGATGTGTAGGGTTTGAATGAAGCTGCTATTTCTTTCACGGCCTGCACCGGACCACGGGTGAGTAATGTACAACGTTCACGAACGGCAGGCTTACAGATAGACTTTGGGTGATGTCGAAGTACTTCTTATCCTTAACGTAGTCCTCGAGCTGAGACAGGGCATTGACTATTGTCGTTGCGGACGTGGTCTAGGCTCTGCTGAGTTTCTGTGGGACAGTGAAGATAACGCACCAAGCATTTGAAGCCGCTTCAACATTGTCATACTCTGCATAAGGTTGTCTTTTCCTAGATCAAGGAGTTGGATGTCCTTTGTGATGTTACGGACGATAGCTTCAGATTCAGTAGCCTTTTCCCGAATGAGAGACATCTGGCTCAAAAGGTCCTAGCACACAGGCAAGGTATCAGTAGAGATAGCCAAAGAAATACGCGCTGGACGCACTGATATCATCTCTTGAAGTTTGCTGGGGTCCTGCTGCAGTCTCAACTCCTCTTGGAGTCGGGCTATCTCACCCTGCAGGTCCTGGTCATCTTGCGCTAGCTGTGCTTGTACCGTATCTAATTGCCCAAGCGACTCCTCTAGAAAAATAACTTGGTAATCCAGTTGCCGTGCCTCCAACACGAAACGTACCGTCTGGGAAGTATCCGTTTATAACATCGATGACATTAAACCCATCTCCGAGAGGGTCTGCGTCTGGCAAGTCTTTAAGATCAAGGATACGTCTTATGGACAGAACAAGGTCATGGGGAAGCTCTTCGCTCTGTTGATGGTACATATGCGACTTGCGGTCGCTGTAGGACATTGGAGAACCGGGGAAGTGGCCAGTGAGACCCTAACCACGATTTAGGTGTGGGGGTTATTTTCCTGAGTGGCTGAGTGTGAGCAGCAGACAACTATCTTGGAATGGTCGACGGCCCATCTCCTTCAGATGCAGGGCCTTCGCAGCCCAACATCACAGAGCAAACAACTCAACATCTGTCTGGATCACCTATTGCACAGGTTTATTCACATCCTGCTTTACAGATCCCCCACCCTACCCCATTTCCGTATTATGGGCATCCCAACTGGCAGGGCCAACCATGGCCAGTGAACGGCTACCAGTACAACGCAACTTATCAACAACAGTACACTCAAGTGCATCCATACCAGCTCACACAATTCCAACTATACCAGCCGCCTACCCAGGTTTCTTCACCTACGCGTCCTTCTGCGCACACTTCAACCCCAAAGCCTTCAGCCAAAAGAAAGGCACGACCACGGACACCATCACCGTCTCCTCCCCCCAAAGACTATCCCAGACACTGGGATGCGGCCTTGAAAGCATTTCTCCTCGCTGTGGGACTTTCTCAATGCCTGGCAGGCCTAGCAACCGATATCCTTGTTATGAACCCAGATTGGGAGAGAAAGGTCGTTCCCGGGGCTTTGCGCGACTTACAATCTAGCATTTCGGTATGTCCCACGCCGAGCTTGAGCGTAGCAGACGTTCGGTAATGACTTAGAAAGCCATAATGGTATAGCGGCTATTGGACACACAGCCAAATTCTATGGGGCCGCCTGAACGGCTGTTAGAAGAACGAAAGCTAGACTATATCCGTGTCGAAAAAGGGGCAGAGGCCCGTTCGCCAGATGCAGTAGGTGCTCATTATGACACATGCAGTCGCACTCTCATCTTTCTGAACTGGACTCCACAGATTAACAAGTCCATTGCTGAGCTTCTTGCACGAAACCGTGCCCGGAATGACGCGTCGAACCGCGCAGAGTTCTTGCATACCCATAGGCATCTTCACACGAACGAGACGTCGGACGCCCTACCCACGGATGAGGGTGACGAGGTTGAGAGCGCGTCATGTGCTCGGACCGACGCGCGAACGGTGGACCGCGATGTGATGATGAAATTCGACATCGCGAAGAACGAAGAAGGTCCCCTGAGGAGAACGTTGAAGGTTGAGACGAAGAACGAAGACAACCGTCGCACAGACAAGATCACCGAGGGTGACCAATCTGTCACCGCAAACCGGCATCCAGGTCTTGACGAAAGACTGAAGAACTTAGAAATTCATCTGGCTATGCGATATGGTAAGTTTACTTGTTTTTGCTATCATGCCCAATCTGATGGCATACGCGGAAGTACCGTCACCTCCGGCATCACTCCTTCATCGCATCAAGTTTGTGGAAGATCATATTGTGCAACTCGAGCGCGAGTATCCTTCTTGGGCTGCCCTTCATTTCAACCAACCTCGTCGTGGCGTGAGTTTCGTGTCATGCCTTCTCCTGTGGGGCCTTGTAGCAATGTCTCACTACTCTTTGGCAGTGGCCTCCACCACCACGCCCGACGCCAGTCGTCGTCCCTTCACACCTCACGTCTAATCCTACCGACGACTCCTCACCTGCCTCATCTAGCACTGCTGAAAATTCAATATCACCTGTACCCACTACCTATTCAGGGAAAGCCGTCACTGAAGTCAGAAACAAGGGCCGTGCATCACGGTCAAGTCTGCATCGTGCTGTGTTAGAGAAACTAGAGGTGCAGCGCGCAATAGAAGACTTCAAAGGAGAGGGCGAAAACGGTTAAAGTTATTTGTTGTCAACCTCGTTGCTTTCCGTATCGTGGTAGTGTACCCGTTGTATACGATAAAATTCAGTGTACGGTAACTTATGTCAGGTTGGGGGTCTGCAGTGCACGTGGTGATATTATTACCATCGTCTCGTCTTCACTGAGGGTCATACCATCTTCCTCCAACTCTTATATCGGAGTCCCATGTTGACTCTTCTACGCCTTTTCACCACCCGCACCCTTGCGTTGCACCCCAGAGTTCCCTGCACGAGACACCTGTCATCGTCTGCCGTGAGATGGAAGGATCCCTGGCCAATGCCCCACACCCCTGAGCATATCGCCTCCACCGCATCACCCGCAGATCTGCCTCCTCCAAGCCCACTCCCGCGCCCCGGAGAGCCCGTCGAAACGACGCGCGCGCGTCTCGTATATCAGAGCCGCAAGCGCGGCACGCTCGAGAGCGACCTCCTCCTCAGCACGTTCGCGCAGGAGCACCTCGGCACGATGGACGCCGAGGAGCTCTCTGAATTCGACAAGGTACGTTTTCAAGAAAACGGCTCGTCCTCCTCCCCTCCCCCTTCTTTTTCTTCCTCTGTGTGACATCCTATCCGGCTGCTGAGAGGAGCTTTTTGTTTCTGTTCTGTTCTGGGGGTTTTTTTTTCTTCTTCTAGCTCATGGACGAACCGGACTGGGACATTTATTATTGGGCTACGGGAAAACGGACCCCGCCTGAGCGATGGGTGGGCTCGAAAGTACTCGAGAAACTGAAGATGCACGCGCGGAATGAGGCGAAGGTGGTCAGACGAATGCCGGACTTGCATTCGTGAGGAACGCATGGCATTGAAGTTATTACGGCCGTGACGTTGACTGTGCAACCCTCGGGGTACGACTTATGCTCGGATGGTTGAAGTTCGGAGTACTGAGTTGACCCCACGTGCAGCGCGAAAACCCTTCCTTAGTATGCTTTCCACTATTAGGTTTCGCTATATACACCGAGGAACCCTTCCTCATGACACGCCATCCCGCCAGCCCCCGGGCTTTTCCTCAGCCAACTTCTCCTCATACTTGCGTAGTAGCAGTCTGTCTACCCAGCCGCCAGATGGGAAGCTCTTTTCCCATTGATTGTGCAAGTGTACCGCAAACACGTTGCTGAGCTTGCGATCAAGACCACCGCCTTCCTCGCGTGTCAAACCGCCAGTCCAGTGCCCGCCGCTCGGATCTGGTTCGAATGGGTCTGGAAGGCGGTTGTCGAGGCGACATGCACGGCCATCGGTGAAGCAAAAGGGAAGAATTTTGAATGGGGGGATACCCTCTGCCACGAGCCGACGCCAGAGACGTTGGTAAAGGATAGAACCCCAGTCTGTGGAGGACGGACGTGGGGGGTCGAAGTGGTCATGAGATGGAAAGCCTCGCAGAGGTAGGGAGAGTATTGGTGAAAGTGCATTAGTGCACCGTTGAGCGCTTGGTAGATTTTGTCTGGAGAGGCATCAGCATCCTAATTCTCATTATGGTAAGGCGATGAGGGTATACCGTAACAATCCCATTGCGTCACAAATTCATGCTCGAGCAGGGGAGTGAGGTCGCGAGTGAGGAGCGTGTCCATATCCACCCATACGCCTCCATCTCTCCAGATCACCAGCAGACGGATCAGATCACCATCAAGCCATGCTTTCTCGTCGCTGCTAGAAAGAAGCGAACTATTTTCGAGCGGCGTACCCTTGGAGAGTTCGCGCACGTCCGCGACGCGGAGCTCAAACGCGCCCGGATAGCGCGCGACGTAACTCGCGAGCAGCGCGTTGGTAGACAGGTCGCCATTGGACCACATGATGAGGCGCGAGTGCGGGTTCTGCGTCGCGAAGAAAGACTTGAGCGTATATTCCTGTCGCTCGCTGAAAGGGGCCAAGTCGGTGCGCCAATAGGTATGGTAATTCGTGCGCGGTCGGTCGTCTGGCGCGAGGGACGACGCCGCCGGGCCGCGGATGGTGCCGGCAAAATCGTAGCAGTCGAGGCCCAGGCGCATGGGCATGCCGGCGTGGACCTCGGTGAACCTAGGGCCATACAGTCGCTCGCTGACGTTGTAGAGCGGGGAGGCCTGGTCGGGATTGAAGCACCCGCGCAGGGGGGTCAGCGTCTCGATCTCCTGCCGCACCCATGAACGCCAGTAGACGGCGATTTCTATGTGCGGCTCCCAGGTGAGATAGGAGAGGAGGACAAGGACGAGGATGGCTGGGACCGTGGATTTGATGCAGGACCGTGGGCGCGGCCATCGGGGCCGCCAGCGGTGAGGGTAGTAGTAGTGCGCTCGGTTGGGTGGGGGGTATGAATGCAGGTCGGGGGAGGAGGGCTCCGGCGCGTAGGTTGGAAGGGGCTCGTATGCGGCCCCAGACATGGTCAAGGTCAAGGTTTGAGAGTGAGAGTGAGTAAGTAGAGAGTCGTCCTGACATGAGGATGTTTGTCTGGTGTAATGTAATGGACGAGCAATGAACTCGGCTGAAACAGGGGTAGTTTTCTGCACGGCGACCGTATTGACGTTCTTGCAACTGGAACGACTTGCTAGGTCTTCCCAGTCTGTAACATCTCACTATATTTATTAGCTTTCTGACGAGGTCGCTCTCTACTCTCACGGGTCGCAGTTGGTTATTAGTTATTTTATTCTCTTATAAGGCCAAATTCAAGTTTCTGACAGCACCTTACATCCACCTACACGCTCATCCCAACAACAATGGACCACGGCCACGGCGGACACGGTAATGATGGCGGCCACGGCGGCATGGATATGGGTCCAACCTGTTCAATGCATATGCTTTGGTACGTACCACCCCGTAAATGCACTACCTGCTCTTCCGTGCCGTATATCTACTCGCCACCGCAGGAACACCCAGATAGTGGATACCTGTATCGTCTTCAAGCAGTGGCACATATCCTCTCGCTTCACCTTCGCCCTTTCTTTCGTCGTCATTATCTTCATTTCTGTTGGATACGAGTACCTCCGCGCGTATCAGCGCACCGTCGACCGCCACATCGCGCTGGCGCTTTGCCGCGGGAAGGGGCGTGACAAAAGTCCTGTGAGTGGGCGGAATAGTCCTGAGCTTTCTGGTCCAGATGTTGAAGAGGCCGGTCTGCTCTCGGGTCGTCCCAAGAAGCTTTCAGCTCGGTATGCCCTCTGTGCCCTTGCCGTGTCAAAGCCTTC
The DNA here is from genome assembly GCA_022376555.1 of Russula compacta. NCBI lineage: Eukaryota > Fungi > Basidiomycota > Agaricomycetes > Russulales > Russulaceae > Russula > Russula compacta. Next base: position 330,539 of record WTXH01000012.1, read on the forward strand.
GCTTAACACTCGTTCCTCCTAGCACGCCGGTCCCGTTCTACCCCCGGCTTTTACGCGCCGTGCTCTATGGTGTTCAGATTTTTGTGTCGTTCTTTTTGATGCTCATTTTTATGACTTATAACGTCGGTCCTCCCTACTAACTCCCTTCGGATGTCCGCTGACCTTCTTTAGGCTTACCTGATCCTTGCTGTGGCACTGGGAGCCAGCATCGGTCACTTTGTATTTGGTGCTGTGATGAATGTCGATGCTGTCCTTGCGGGAAGTGACTCGGGTAAAGGGATGGCGTGCCATTGATGGTCTGCTACCAATACTATGGTGTCGTCGTACTCTGTCTGGCTAGAATCCTTGATAATGTTGATTCTCTCTTTTGCGGTTTGACTTCCCTCTCGAGTTCTGATTGTCATGTCACATTATGATTGTCAATCTTGTACAAGGGAAAACTAGCTAAGCGGCCTTCATCTCTGCATCCTCATCCTTCTTCGCGAGATCGTGTTTCACCAAAAGAGCATCTATTTCTGCGGGTCGGTAAATCTTTGCTCTAGGCTCTTTTGTAACAGGGTCAACCGTCAGGACAGCAAACTCGACTGTGCGGGTGTGCATCAGTGTCGGTGCCGTGAGAAAGGGTACGGGACGTACGCTTCTCGCTGCCTAGAGTAGTACTGTCCATGGTCTTGCTCATTGTCCGCATCACTAAGCCAATGGCCTCTTCCACAGTGATCTCATCCTTGTACTCTTGCTTCAACAAACTCTGTGCGGTACCATTGTTTGCACCAATGCAAGTCGCCTTCCAGCCAGAATAGTTGCCTGATGGATCCGAGTGGTAGAGCTGGAATTGGTAGTGCGGGTCGTATCCCGCGTACAGTAGAGAAACGCCAAACGGCCGCAAACCACCGAACTGTGTGTAGCCCTGCTTAAGATCGCATAAACGTTGGGCCAGCAACTCAACGGGGATGTCTTCGTTATATCTGAGTAAATGCTGTTGTGCCGCAGATCGTGCGTAATTGACGAGGGAATTGGCGTCGGCGGTGATGCCTGCGACACCGCCTATGACGTTTCTTAACTCGAAAATTAGCATATCGGGCGATACGAGCAAGGGGCAGGACCAGACGTACGAATTGAGAAGGAATATCTTCTCACCACTGCCTCCATACCCGCCTTCTTTTGCCTCTGAAAGATCAAGCAGCTTTCCCGTCACTTTCTTCTCCGCAGCAAGCACAACCCCATCCGTTGCCAGAACGCCTAGGACAGTCCCCGCGTGCGAGATTGCCTCCATAGCATACTCGACTTGGCTACGGGTAAGAGCTCTCATTTTGGGTCAAGTAAAGGAGGGCGCACTCTGGTATAGCCGACCTAGCAAGGGGATTAGCTAGTACAAGCACCATATGACATGTTGCATACCTTCCGGCGAGAATATGGTTGTGCGACCTTTTGAGTAGACAAGCTGTAAGCTCTACAATTGTGCATCTCGCGTTAGCAGCCACGCACTGTCATATCGTCTAGCCTAACGGAACCAGTTGAGTTAGCTGTCGAGCCAGAGGAGAACATCATGCGCACCATGGTGTCAAGTGGGGAGGATCTCTCTCTACAGACAGATTGACGCGTCGCTCACGAGCATACGCGCGTCCTTCCACTCGCGGCGTTTGCCGGCTCCGTTGTTCATAGCTCATAGCGTTGTACAGTTCTCCTACTCTTTCTCAAACTTAGCTGGTGAGATTCGGAATCCGCTGTTTGATGCTTGCGTGACACGTAAAGCTAGATATGTTGTTGATCGCGGATGACGACATTTATATACATCCAGATGCGACCTCGTCTGTCCTACCGCACTTGAAGGTGCACCTCCCATACACTTCTACAGAGCTGTACGTGGTAGAAGTCCCCCCGGCACCTGATTCTACAGTATTGGCTACCTTTCCTCCAACCGAATCTCCACCTCATTCGAAGGCTTGGGCTATCGGGGTTCTTGGGATCACGGGCAGGCCTGAGACAGAGTTCTGGTTTTGGTCCTCAGCAGAAGGGGTACCCACGACAAACGGAGATGAAGAGGGAGAAGAAACCTTTCGTATGGCGTACGCTCAGCTTCAGCAAATGCTTAAATTTATCAGTGCTATGTACCCTGAGAAAGAGACTCTGCTGGTCGGTTCACTTCACTCCAGAATCGCGTCCCATATCCCCACTTCCTCCACCAACCGCCTGAGTCCCATATGGACCAAGCTTGCCTTCTCCAAAGATTTTCTGTCTCCACCGAGTTCCCAATCACAGTCTATCAGGTCACGGTACACCTTCAAAGGACTGGCGGTGGAGGATCTGGATGAAGTGATCCAGACGTCGACGATACCGCGTAGCAAGACAACGCTAGCCGCAGTTTCGAACACCGGAGCATATCTTGTGTCATCCGAAGAGAGGCGGGCGCAAGCTTGGTGCTTTATCTCGAGAGAGGGTGCTATCAGTTCGGTCTATGTGAGACCGGAGGCACGGGGGATGGGTTTGGGCAAAGAGACGGTGAGGAAGGAGTTGGAGAAGGCGTTTGTCCAGCGGCATTTTGTTATGGTAGATGTTTTGTCAACGAACACTGCCAGCCTCCGGCTATGTCAATCGCTGGGAGCTCGCAGAGGATGGAATGTGGTCTGGGTCAGCGTTCGAATGAACCAATTCAGAGGCAATTGAATTGTGAATCAATCTTATTTGCCTTCGTTTTCCGCCTCCGCCAGTGCTTAACAATGCCGGGAGCTGCTCGACTTGTGCGCCTCGGAGTAAGATCGTGTGATTCATTCACCCGCACGACCATCAAAGCCATGTCGACCAAGGTGTTCGTTCTGCCCATCGATCCTACCTCTCAGCCTGGCTCTGGCGTACTGCCCTCGGTTGACCCCGTTGAGCTCTGGAATACGGCCCCAACGGGCTCTAAACCTTCCAAAGTTGGCACGACTCGGATTTTCTATAACACGCCTCGCGCCGATCAGGGAAGCATCAACGCAACAGCCGTCGTGTCCCTCGGAGAGGGCTTTGACCGGAAGACCGACGACGCGAGGCGCGAGCTCGTGAGGAAGGCCGTCGGGAGCAGCATCAAACAAATCAAGGAACTCGGCGATGGACAAAAAGATATCGTCGTTGATACGTCTACGGATGCGCACGCTGCAGGTCGGCCAAATTCAAGTGTTTGTAAATTATAAGACTCACACCCATATCGTAGCCGTGGCCGCTCATCTTGCCAAGTATAAATTCACGTTGAAGACCTCTCCTCCGTCGCAATATAAACCTGGCGAAGAGAAGGCCGTCCCGCAGGAGCTGTTTTTCCAGCCGGTACAGGACTCGAAAACCTGGGAAACTGGCGTCGTCTATGCAGAAGCCCAGAACTTTGCCAGAACGGTACCAATCGTCTCTTTGTGACCGAAGGGACAGGCTCGCTAAGCTCTGTTTCCATTATAGCTTGCGGAGCTTCCTGCGAACCTGCTGACACCGACAGTACGCAGACATACAGGCACATGGCCAAGAGAGTGGAGCTGACTTCTCTCCCGTAGACTTTCTCGGAGAGAGTGAAATCGGAGTTCGCGAACGTCCCGAATACTCAGATCACTGTCCACGACGAAGGTGGGCCCCTGCCTTCTGTATAAGCACCTGCTTCGTCTCTTTTCGTAAATTTCATACTGTCCGGTACTGATATAGCTTTTACTCTTAGAATGGGCCGCCGAAAAAGGAATGGTACGTGTGTGACGGGATCTAGTTTCCATATTCTGTTCAATTGACACCAATACAGAGAACGTTCTTGTCTGTGACCAAAGGGACATCAGAGCCTGCTAAGCTCTTGGAGATGTGAGGCAAAGATCAGTAATCATCTCATTGGAGGTCTTAATGAAATATTCTAGCTACTACCATGGGGCTGCAAAAGAGGATCAGCCCATTGCCTTTGTCGGCAAGGGTATTACCTTCGACTCAGGTGGGATCAGTTTGAAGCCATCAGCAGTCTGTACCACTTTGTGCCAGGGCGCTCTTATGCTAGCTAATCGTATGCATAGGACATGAAACTAATGCGTGGCGACATGGGTGAGTGTTGGCCATTCACCGTGCTTACACACAGGTTGACATGATTTACAGGTGGCGCTGCGGCGGTCGTGTCGGCGGCTCTTGCCATCGCGAAGCTCCGTCTTCCGTACGTTCTACGCGCAGTCGTTTGCTTGAGGACGATGTACTTGACCTTGTTTTGTTTCAGCGTCAACCTGGTCGTGGTCACCCCTCTGTGCGAAAACTTGCCCGGACCGAGCGCGAATAAGCCCGGCGATATGTAGGCATTTGCCCTTGGACTTACCTGCTGAGCTTAACCGCATTGCATAGTATATATGCCATGAACGGCAAATCAGTAGAGATTGACAACACCGATGCCGAAGGTCGACTTATCCTCTCAGGTGAGACCTCACCCTTCCTTTGTCTAATGCCGGGTTAACAGAACGGCGGTAGATGCTCTATACTATACCTCCACAACCTACAAGCCGCACACGCTCATAGACGTTGCCACACTCACCGGGTTCGACCATTCCTGCTCTCGGTAAAGCCCACTTCACTGATTCCTCACATAGTGCCGTGATGGTTGCGCTGGGCGATGTTTATTCTGGGGTATTCTCTGTACGTCGTTCCGCTTCGTTTATAAACTGATTGAGCACGCTGATCTCGTCGTGCAGACCTCCGACTCACTCTGGGAGGAGCTACGTGAGGCTGGGGAGACCGAGTACGATCGATTCTGGCGATTGCCTCTCGATGAGGATTACGGACCACAGATTTACTCCTCGAATGCTGACCTGTGCAACGTAAAACCTCACTTCTTTAACTCGCCGTATGTCTGTCTTGACACAAGCTGCGCTCTAGACGGGTGGTAGGCAGGCTGGCAGCTGCACCGCTGCGTTGTTTCTCAAGTCATTCGTCGATGGCATTGAGCCGAAAGCTGGCGAGGATGATGCGCCGCTTCGTTGGGCTCATATCGACATTGCCGGGACCATGGAGGTAAATGACCCTTGTACCATAGGGCTTGATACCTGCTTATTTTCCTGCTGCAGGTGATACGCCCCACACCCTACCTGGAAAAGGGTATGACTGGGCGACCCGTCCGGTGAGCACATTTTCTAGGGCTCAGCTGAAATTACATAACTAATCGAAACCGCGCTTCACAGTGCACTGGTGGAGTGGGTGAAACGCCTGGGCGAACGAGCGTAAGGAATTGTCACCTTAGTTCGTTCATATCCACCGTGAGCAACTTTAATCGGGGGCATACAAAAATAGGGTCTGAAGTTGTCGTCGCGCATATCTCCGTTCTGTTCGCCCTATCTTGTTACAAGGAAGTAAATCTAAGTGCGATTTTATGACATACACCGTCCAATGGGCGCGAAAAACCCTACTCTTGCGTAACCACCCACTCGTCCTTCACTTTACCTATTGCGACACGGAGGCCTGCCCAGACGCAATCCAAGAGCGCACCACCATTAGCGAGACCGAATACAAGCGTGCTCGCATAGAAGAAATTTGCGTTGCCTGTGCCTGTTCCAATCCACAGATGGTGGAACAGTGGGAGGAGCAAAAATGCGTGTAGGTGCAGAAGCGCCGTTACGATCGGGTAACGGAGATCTGCCACGCGGATGACCGCTCAGTATTAATATGGTAGGTATTAGTGGGAACGCACAAGGGTATGTTTCTGGGAAAAGGGAAATGAGACTTAGGAAGAGACCAGGGTCTGATAGAGTAGGATATGGCTTGAAGGTTCCAAGGATGCCGAGGAGGAGGAAGGTGGCGTATAGAGGGTCGTGTCTTGTACGAGAATAAGTGCGGCTGTGACAGCGAAGGGAGTAGACTCACTGGAACTTTATGCATAACGGAGCAACATATATGGCCATATGTAACTGCGTCACACGGGATCAGGGGCTACAATAGAATCTTGGGGGAGAGGTCACCCACCGAGAATACCATCAAGAAGAATGGCCTAAAATGGTCAAACATCTCTGTGAAAAAATACCACCAGAGCCCAGAATTAGGCATCAGGTCGGGGAGTAGGAGTCTGAACCAAAAGTCAAGCATGGCGCAAACGGAAAAGGAAGGAGTGTGTTACCCTGCTCCCCAGGTATTCCGCACCCATCCCCAGCCTCCGGCCACCAAAGCAGACGCGAATACCAAAGTGACAAAGAAGAATGCGAACTCCAGGAGCAAGGGAATGCATGTATGCAGCTTTTGTGGGAACAACCTTGGCGATGCTAAATGCGACCGGGGATCTGAGAGAAGAAGCAGGAGGATTGGAGGAAGTAAGAGTATGGCGGGTAGAGATAGATGTGCTAGTATCGCAAGTGTTAGGAGAGAGGGCGATGAGTGGCCTAGGCAGCGTCAAATTCAAGCAATACAGTGCGACCAAGAGTCATGCATACCCCGCGAAGCAAACATGAGGACCAGCAGTTGAAGGGTCGTTTCGAGGGTTGACGTCGAGAGTGCTAGACACGGTAGGAATATATATGGGTTAAGGAGGTAGCTATTTGAATAGACAATGTGAGTCCCGAGAGCGAGCAAAATGATCACAGGAGAAGATTGAATGCCAGATTGGAAGGGGGCAAAGATGGTTCTCATACTTACATGGCCGCGATTCGCATGTCCCGCTCGCTTCTCTGGATGTTACTCCGAGAGCGCCATATGTTGACAAGTGCCCATGCTCCAACAGCGTCGAAGAATGTCCAAAGAAACGTTGGATGTATCCACGACGTGGGCACGACGGTCGAGAAGAGGGACAGTGCAAGTGGGGACTATGAGACGTCAGTCCAGCGGGGGGACACGCATGAAATCGAACTACATGCGTACATGTCTGAAAGATCCACCCGAATATGGGTCTACTCCGTGGCGGAATAGATAGATACCCTCCTGTACTTGGTGGTGTTGGAAGACGTACAGTCAACTACGGGAGGAGGGGAGGTGGGTCGCTTACAACGGGAATATGAGGTCATGGGCGAGGATAATTGGTTGTCATCTTGTAAAAGAGATCCCAGGGGAGAGAGCGCTAGCACGAATCGTGCGGCCACCGCGAACGTGAATTCCGAGGTCATTCGCGATGAACAAGCTGGGGGTGCGCGCGGACGAAAGGAAGCCGGTCCGGCCCCCGAAAGCAGGTAGCGGTCTGCAATTGCCCTGCCACCCACTAATTTGTGCCACTCTACCAACGAGGCTAGCTCTCCTTGACTGTTCGTGTCGACTCAGAGTCATGGACATGGCATTGCGCAGAGCAGGCCAGGACAGCCCGCTCAGGCTCTGAATAACAAGGTTTTCTGACTCCACAACTGTAGTCCTTACATGATTGCCAGTAATTCTCTTGTCGGTCTTCTGGCGTGCCTAGCTTTCGTCCCGTTTCAAGAGCGCCACTCCCTCGTTTCACCTCTGACTGACCCGGAGGGGATGAGATCCGATATAGTCCATCCCCACTAAGCTCCCTTTTCTAACATGTACCATTGACACCGGGATGTCCTCGTTCGACGGGATCAGACGTCCCATCCAGCGGTAGGTGAGGCTCATGCATAGGAGAGGGGGTATTCCCGTCGTGATTCTGACTCAAGGACTAGAGGCAAGCCAGTCGTCGTTGGGCGCCTGCCGCTGACACAGGCCGGTTGTTATTCCCTCAAGCTCCGGGCACTGCAATTATGATCAGTCTAGCTAGCGTAGCACTGCTCCTTCTGGTAGATTCAGACCTTATCCCTATATATAACCAAGTCCCCATCCACTGAGAGACTGACGAAGCACTTGAAATCCACACCACCTGCTACGGCTCTCTTGTCTGGTGATGTCTGCCTACTCCTGGGTTGATGTCTGATCTCGTTTATTGGTTTTCTTCCCCCGTTCAGATGCTGCAACAGACATACTCTCATCCAAAGATTTCCGTTATTTTCAGCCTAGTTGATCAACAACGTTGCTTCCGGTCGTTATTTGTACACTCCGCCCCGCCTCCCTATTCTTCTCTAGATGAGACTGCGCCCCTACTCGTCCCCCCTCAGAAACAAGATGATTATGCTTGTGCTTCGCCCAAGGTGCAACCAGATGACTTCAATCCAATCAGGCTCATTAGCCAAGGTGTCAGTGGGAAGGTTTACCAAGTAGAGGACAAGGTTACCAACAACCTCTTTGCGCTTAAAGTCATCCGCAAGCGTTCAGAGAACCTTTTACAAGTCATCAACGAGAAAGAGGCACTTTGCAAAGTTACTGGTGCACCTTGGTTTCTATCACTCGAAGCTAGCATGCATGACGATATTAACTTTTACCTTCTCACTGTACGCTTCCAGGTGCCACTAGTGATCCCTTCCTGTCTGATTGAATATTGTTCCACTAGACATTATACCAAACTGATTTGCGGTGTGACCTTCACCTTCGCGGTGGCCACATACCCGTCACCCTTGCTCGCTTCTACATGGCCGAGCTAATTTGTGCTCTAGAAGTTTTGCATGCGCGTGGCATCATACATAGGGACATCAAACCGGCAAACGTCCTCCTTACGAGCGAGGGTCATGTCGTCCTCGCAGACTTCGGCATGGCGAAGATTTTCCACCGACAACCCTCTCGATCGTCTCCCAAACGTAGTCATTCCCGAGCGGAGACAGTGGCGACTAGTACAGGTCCCACAGGTATCAGGGTGCACCAACCTTACCGTGACGTTCGTGGACCAGATGATGTGACGTGCGAGAGAATGGGAACTTGGGCCTACGCTGCACCCGAAGTGCGCTTAGGTTTGCCGTACTCGTACGGAGTTGACTTCTGGTCCCTCGGTGTCCTGCTGTATGATATGCTCACAGGCCGCGTAAGATCTACCCTTCCCCGCCTTTCATGTAACACAGTCTCATCATCCACCTGTTGGCAGTTCCCATTCGGGTCTCTCGGCGAGAATCACTCGTATCGCTTCGAGCCCGTGGACGTGGACGAGGGCGCGCAGGCATTATTAGAACAGGTAGCTCACTTTTTTTTTATGTTTCGGTCGACACGTGCTGACATGTGGACATGAAAAGGTTTTGGACGTCAACCCTTCCAAGCGCCCAAATATCGATGGGCTCAAGGCACACCGCTTCTTTTCGTCCGTCGACTGGAACTCCATTGCCACGCGGTCCCAGCCCGCACCCCTCAAACCCCGAATCCCTCCACATCCTCCCTCGCCCAGGACTTTACGCATTTCTTTCGGCACGCCCTATAATGAGGCGTCCATCATCGATCCAATGCCAGACTTCACCTTTACCTCGGCACGTGTTCGGGAATTGTACTGTGAGCCGACTAGAGTGGCCACGGACGTCTCGAAAAGGACGCGAGTTGCGCAGTTTTTCGGCTGGATGACGAGGCTTACTGTCAAGGTCGGAACGTGGTGCACTTCCGCTGCTTCTCTGTTATGCATATACATGTTACGGTGCGGACCATGGATTAACGTCCTCACGTGAACCGCGGGTTTGGATCCCGCCTCTTGAGTATAAGCTATGGAATTTCCGTTGTAATCATGTAGATACGAGACTATTCCGTACCAGTAGCCGGGGACGATGGATTTGAAAGAGCTTGGCTAAGATATCGACAGACTATTTTTATCATTAAAGTAATAGACACCAGTGGAAAAAGCACAGCTCAGAAAGAAAATGAGAGACCCCAGCGCAAACCACCTCATGACGGCCTCAATCCTCGGGAATAGACGATGAAACCACCCTCTGCACGACACTATTCTCGAGCTCTCCGTTATGTGACCCCTCTCCGGCGACTTCAACTTCTTGGGATGCAGGTGGAGTTATTACGCTCTCGGGCTCCGCTGGCGGCACATGGACATTTGGTCTCACACGGGCGAGGAGAGAAACTGCGATGTACAACAAAGCGGCGCTGACGATAAACATCGCCTTGGGGAAAGTTGCGACGGTGACACCGTAGATTGCTGCGTATGTGCCAGGCTGTGAACAGACAAACGTACAAAGATTAGCAAAGTGATCCAAGTAATGGAATTAGATGGGGACGCACAGCGACGATATGTGAAACGGCGTTAGACAGACCCAATGCACCAAAGACTAGGCCCATCTCGTCGCCCTTGCCCATTGCGCGCAAACTTACAGCTCCGAGGGATTGGAGTGCTGGGTGACCACCGCTGGTAAGCGCGTTGAGGGAGGTCAAAAACACAAAGAGGGGTTGAGAAGACGTTGGGGACATCGCAATAAGTGCGTTGGCAGATGCGTCCATAAAGAGTGATATAGCTGCGATGCGACGATCGAAGCGGATCGCGGAGGCGAGGCGTACGGGTGTTGAGATTCTCGTCCGTGACGTGCGATTTGAAGAAAAGTATGCGAGGATGACTGTGACAATATGAAGATGACGGAAAATATCGCAATACGAACGGGGGCTCACGAGGTAGGATAACGAGAAGGTTAACCGCACGGATGATCCAGAGGAAGGACATATAATACCCGAGCTTACGGCCCATATATCAGGGGTGATCAGAATGAAGAGAAAACGACGAACTTGTTCGGTGCTCCAATCGTACACATGTTTGGCATACAGGTATTTGAGTTATACGCTTGCTAAACGAAGTTATATCAACCCATGCATTATACACGCTAATGCTGCTTACATCAGCAAACATGTAGATGAACAACGCTGCACCTGTCAGCGTGAGGTTCCAATCTCGTCCTTTGCGTCCCACGAGCTTCAGAGGTATGAGTAGAGCAGCGGGGCGCAGAAACTGCAGTGCAACACGGCGCGTGGTCTTTACAATGCGACGGACGACTCCTTTGCGCCGGTGTTGAGGATACTGGTCGACAGGCGACGGTACTACGGGCGACAGTAGATGTGAAAGCCGACGGGATGGTGGAAGTGACTCTGGAAGAATAAACAGGACAAAAATAAAGTTTGATAGTGCGATGGCAATGGCAAGTACAAAGAGTGTCATTGTAGTAGTGCCGGAGACTGCGTGTAATATGAGGCCATTCAGCTAAAGAACTCCCTCAGTCGGTGATATTGTGGATCAAGAGTATGGGCTTACCCAGGGTCCACTAGCCATTCCAATGTTAAGCATAGCCTGCATTGTGGAAAAGATCTTGGCGCGAGAGTCATCCGGAGTACAATCAGTGATATAACTGATAGAACGAGAAGATGAATATCAAAGTTCTATCACTGGAGCTAGGGAAGCTCCAGGGGAAGCTTACGCATGTGTGATGCCATTATAGGTTGACTGGGCTCCGAGAAGTCCCTCCACGAGCGGTGCAACAATTATGAACGCCTCTCCATATCTACCGAACACCGTGGATGGGTCAGAAACAAGGATATAGATGAAGTCCCTGTGAGCAAGGTTAGCCTAGCTACTGGGTCTAAAATGTGACGAACATGAAGAAAGCGCCAAACATCGTGAGAGCAAGAATCTTATTGCGACCAAACATGTCGCTCTGGTGGCTAAGCCAACCTGTTGTCACGGCACTTAGAATACTCTCTGTAGTCTTAACGGCTGGGTGAAAGGTGTCAGTCTAATCCAGGTAAGGGCGGTGCGGACAGAAGACAAACATGCTTGTATTCGAGCCGCGCGTGCTTGGACTCTGGGATCTGGGGTACACTTGTCATAGGTTTTGACTGGAGCGTCTTGAAACTGGACGTGAACAACACCGTTCGTATTAGGAAGAGTGGGAAGATGCAGGGAGGAAGATGTATTAATCATTTGAGGAGGGATGGAGGAGTCACGAAGTGTTCTGCAAGCAATTTGTGTATAGACTTCCACTCGTGGTGCGAGAGTCATGCCACGCTAGGGTTGCCACTTGAGAATATGCACTGGGGCTGCAGCAAAAGCTTACGCATAAGGAGGAAACGAGGATGACGGGTGCAATCCTGGAGGAAGGCGGGTTAGTGGGACCGAAAGGAGTGTGTAACTTTACGTGCCATAGTGGAGAAGCTCTCCTCCACGGTGAGCGAGGTGGGGCCTGTGAAGAAGAGTCGCTGGCATCGAGAAGGGGTTCACGTTCCCTGTTGGAGGTCATGTTGAGAAATAAGTTGTTTGAGCACTATTCAAACTGTTGCCTCCGCGTGAAGAAGGTGGAGGTCGAGGGTTGTGAGAAGCGGAAGCGGGATGGGGCGGTTCTTATCTGATAAATTCTTGATGCTAGCCAGTCGCGTGACATAAATAATTACATAATACATTTCTCCCACGCCCGCGATACACGCGCACGCGCTACTCAATGCAGTTCCGGTTTGGGTTTTGGCCCTCGACTGGGACGCGCCCCGTCTCAATGCCTGGACCTCTCAAGGACACTAAACTTACAGACTTCTTTCACAGATGTCCTGCTCAACTTTTCAACACCGATTCCCCTCAGTCCTCGTCACAACCTCCTCCTCTTTATTCGCTCCGGTCAGCTCCAAGCGTCGAGCCGAGTCCGCCTGTCGTGACAAAGCGGAAGCCAGGGAGGCCAAAGAGAAGCGGAAAGAAAGCAAAACATGTAAATGATCAACCCGTTCACGTATTGTCGTCAAGTAGATCCTCCTATCCAAGTGGCAGTAGCGGACCCCGCTTGCCGCGGCTTCAGGCGCCTGGCTCCTCTCCTCTTGAATCAGGCACCTCTGGTCCTTCCTCCAAACGACGCTCAGGGAGACCTAAGGAGAGAAAAAATAAAGATGTCGATCACAAGAAGAATGCGTATCTGCTACGTTCATCCCTCAAAGTTGACTCGCGGGGTTCCCTCACTACTACATCATCCCTCAATCTAGCCTCTCAGCCTCGTTCGAAAGTACTGTATAGCTCCCCCAAAGAATATTCTTCTTCTCCTCAGGCATTGACTCCATCTAAGCGGAAGCTTGACGATGATGATGACACCGTGAGCATTACAAGCAGCGGTGTCCCACTCAGCCTCTACTACACACCGCGACAAAGATCATCTCCAAGTTCTTCAGAGCCTCCCGACTTTCCATTGATCACAGCTGTTCTCTCATCTTCTCTATCCAATAAGAGACGCCATCTTATGCCCCCTCGGGTAACACCCTCTCTCCAAGCCCCCGTTACACCCAAAAAGTCACGAGACGAGATTATTCCGACAAGCCAATCCAGCGAAGTTGGTCTATATTCACCTATTCGCCCCAATACTATTTCGCGATGCGGCAACGATATACAGGACAGCGTTGAAAACTGGAGGCATGGCCGGACGGCTTATAGATGTGCTATCGTTTCCCCGCTACCATTCTCCCCTGAAGGTGACTATTCAGTGGAAATTGACAGACCACCATCTCCCCTTACTTCCTGTCCGGATAGTACCAGTCTAGGACTGGGGTCTCCATTGTCCTCGTTCACTGACGTCGATGCAATACTCTCGGATGTCGACCTCGATGGTCTGGGTAGGCCTACCCCTTTACCTCAGCGCACTATTCCCTCTCCTTCCTCCTCCTCTGGGGGTAAGGCTCACCTTGCGCTTAAGCGATTTACAATGCCACCTCCACTGCGTCCAGTGACGCCCCCGCCAAGTTCACCAGAGCGGGAACAATCCATCCCTGTGCCTGTTGCCCCCAAAGATTCTAAAATAAAGACAGCAGAGATCGTCGCGGAAATTTGGGCGAATGTACGCGCTAATTCGATATCCGATAGCGAAGATTCCTATCTGCATGTCCCATTCAAGGATGAATTGAGTTCCGAAGAGGAAGATGACGAGCCTTTCTGGAAGAGGAACAGAACTTCAGCTTGGTGAGTCAACGATTGATTGTGTTTGAAGAAACAGGCATTGACAAGCTTCAAAGCCATGTGACCCCGGCTTCGATTGTAGGTTGCGCTAACCGAGATTATGCGCATGTCTCCCTCCCCTCCCCTTCCTCGCCCTCACTTCCCCGGCTTTCAATATCTCCGGACAATTCGTTACTCCAACATAATGACCACGATGACTACAGAAAAGCCGTCCCAGACTTTCCAATTTCTGACCCGATTTCACCCCTTGTTGATATACGTAAACGCCCCACCCGTACCCGTCGTCTGACCCGTGCGGTCAACCCTTCTACCCTGACAACGAAGCCTGATGTACGAAAGGCCGACCCAATCAACGCTATGCTACGCCAGCGCAAGAGGGAGGCGCGTGCTGGTGGTGGTATCGATGCATTGAACCGCGCAGAATGTTACGATCACGATACATTGTTGTCAGATTTCAGCATCGAGGAGGCAGCGGAGCCTCTCGATATCGCTGCACCTACAAAGTCGAGCTCGGTTGGTGAGAACACTACTCGTGTGGTCACCACGGGTCCACAGACCGACGACGCCGCTGATATATCGACAAATGTGATAGAGGACGAGGTACAACAGGACGAACGTGAGCGCCTCTTAGGTGCGAAAGAAGGTGAAGCTGTGGGCAAAATTTTGGATGCTGATCGAAGAATGGGACAATCTGCCGGCCATAGTGTTCCTGGAGTCTCAGTGTTCGTCCATCATCACGAGGACTCTGTAGATACGGTGTGTGATGCCGAGGCGCGTCCAATATGGGAGTTGGCGAAAGACAAGACAGCAAGACTGGAAATGCTGAGTGAAGCCATCAAGCGGCAAGGTTCGCGAGATTGTTCTCTAATTCTGCTCTCCTGTTAACTGATTACACTCAGATATCGAGTATATGCAGGTTGTGTTCGGGATACTGACTGCCGAGGATATGGTCGTTCCTGGAGTCGCTCAATGGTTGTGCGAGCAAGGTATGCACCATACAGGTCTGACCCATACATAGATACTCACAGTTATTAGCTTTGTGGTACAGGCACGAACATCTGGGACGATTCAGCCGGAAATTCCTTCTTGAAATGCCACTATGGGCTCGATCTTATCCGGGGTCGCCGCTGTCTGTGACCCTCCTTATACGAACAATGATGGGTTTGGGACTGCGCAAAGACCTGAGTACCCATCTGCTGTCACTACCAGACGTAACTTTTCCACACCTTCAATACCGACCTAAGGTCTTAGGGTCGATGATAAAGATGATTGCATCCTTTGTTCCGTGAGTCTGAGCTGCTATCATATAATGGTATCGTTAGTGATCCCTATCTATCACAAGTCGGTGGTCGATGGAGCAACTACCGGACGTAGTAATACTACTGTTGCTCATCGGTGTGGACAGGGACACGACGGCCGAGCTGAGGAGAGGCATCCTTCACACAATATCACTTTTATGTCGCCGGCTACCTCTCAAGTCTGACAGCATCGTGCGTCACTATCTGTGGTTTAGATGTTCATGCGACCCCTTTCACTGGTTTTAGGAAATCTCCGTAGCCAAAAGGGTGTTGGATCTTACGAAGACCTTCTCGGCTACCGACCAGGCACTGTTACTGTCGTTTTTTACCAAAGCCAGCCCTAGCTGCGTTCGCATCTCTCGTGCAGTTGCTTATCATGTCCTCACTGGCTTAATTATTTCACCTGTAAGTTGCGCTTAGACGCCATCTCACATTCCGGCTAATCTGTTTGCCAGGCGAGCTACAGCCTTCCTCCGCTTGGCCCTCTAATATCCGTGCTATCTAACCCGGACGAACCGTTCAGTATCACGGACTCAACTGACTACGATGCGCTCACTTCCCGTATTGTGGTGCTCGGCGTCGCGTTGTCTGGGATTGAAAGCTACGTGGCAGAAGAAAGTGCGTTAAGGAAGCTGGCACACATGCCTGAGGGAAGCCCGCGCAAGAAGGAAGCAATGCCGCTCGAGCTAATCCGGGTGCGGTTGGATGCTATACATGGAAGGATATGTACGTTCGCTGTACCATCATATCTGTTTCTATCTCATTGGTTGATTCCGGTCCACCCGAAGTTGACACGCGTGCTGCCCATCTCGATAGATCCCGAGCAAAGGGTGCTATCCAACGCCTCTCGATGTGCGTACATTATCAACGTGCCGCCCTCTCCAAGACGGGTGGGCAACTCCGTCTCGGCGACTTTTTCAGTCCTGGCGGTAACTCTAGACAGCCGAAGCGTAAAAATTGGTCGTAGGTCTTATCGACTGTCTATAATACTCCGCACGTAGAGTATATTACCTTTTTAATGCTCACTCTACACTGTATATTGTCACTTAATTCAGCGTATCCTTATCATGACATTCTATCTGTTGAAATTCCATCGGGGAGATCGATCTCACATTCGGCCGCGAGTTCATACGCCAAATAAAGGATCGATATTACGATAATAGTGAATGGTGTGTGCTCCTACATCTCGCGGTTAAGTAATAACCGCACATCGGTCGTAGTTGCCATTCTGATTTGCACCCCACCACTGCGGGAATAGGTGGGACTTTCCGGCCGCACCTTGCACTGCGAAGGACAGGATGAACACCATAACCTGAGTTCCTCCATCAAGCGCTGTATTTGGTCTTGTCAGCCCTGCAAGTGGTGTGGGTTGGCCCTTCTTAGAAGCAGACTCACCTGCAGCGAGAATATAGTTGTACTTCGCGAACCACTTCGGATAGCGTGTACGCATGTACCACTGAGAAAACCACGCGACGACGAAGTACGAAGTGATCGATGAGTTGATCCCAACACAGAGCCAGCCTATGAAGTAGCTGCGATAGGCGGCATGCATGAAGGGAGCAAGGAAGAAATGATTCTTCGTGATCAGAACGGGGTTAAAAGTGAAGCTCAGACTCACGCGATGATGGGGGTATACAGATAATCTAGTCGAAGCTTTGGCCAGAAGCGATGGGCAATCCAGAACGGAACTGGGACAAAGATCCCGAGGCCATATGCCCATGAGACCCATTGATAACGCTTGCCCGTCATGAAGAGCTCGTGGGAGAGACCACCCCATGCGATGGCCTGTGAATTATACTGCTGTGGTTGCTGGCCGGACCAAATGTTTGTGCCTTCCACCGACAGCAGAATCTCGCGTTGATTATCAATGATAGAATTCATTATAACTGACATATGTGAGCTCCGCGAGTCCTGGAAAGGGGCCAGGGATACCCACAATAGTTCAGTACTGATCCAAGTAACGTGCCAATGATCTGGGCCGTGAAAGCCGCGCGAGGAGGGAGTTTCATGTCTGACGGAAAGGGCAATTCATTGGCTATCAAAGGGATAGTGCCGTAAACTTACACTGCGCGATTTTCAAGTCCCGGAGAAGTAGCTCGGCTTGGTTAATAGAATCTATTTAGTCCATAAATTAAGCACCGTGGGCCAGAGGTTAACTGATGGGAGTGACCCACTGTAACTGAACAGTACAAAGTACATGTTTGCCATTGGTTTCCCAGGGTGTAAAAACCCACCGATCATCTGGACGTAAGGCTGAATGATGAAGGCTAGGCCCGTCATGGCGAAAAGCGATCCGAAGAATAGAATGGAGACTACTCCCAGCGAGCACGCAATGATGAAGCCCCACCTGTTGAAGAGAGAAATGGAGTCAATAAGTTTTGGCGCAACGTCATTGTTCCCTCGTGTACTTACCACGGGAGGGTCGAATCGGCTCTATAAATAAGACCCAATGCTGTGACAAATGCAAACACCAGTATCACACCATACCAGCTGTTTGGGGCATCCGGATACTGGGGAAACATCAACACGTCTATAGGCATCCTGATCGTGGATACTGTAGAACGGACCTTGAGCATCGCCAGGTAGTGCGGGTCAAGATCTCCATCAGGAGGCATCTCTCTCCTGCCGTCAGCTTTCCAAAATCTCCAGTCAAATTCAGCCCACATCTCCATGAGCGACTCCTTATTTATCCAGCTCCACGCGGCGCGGAGGTCGTTTCGGTTCCAGAGTAGAAGGTGAGTGAACGTTGCGGCCATCGCGAGGTTAGAGGACAGTAGGTAAACGATCCACGAGCCGGAATAGAACGGGAGCCCCTGTTGCGCAAGTAGAGTTGGATCGACCTCAAACTTGTCGTTGAGGATGAGAAGCTGGTCATAGACAGTGCCATTTTCATAGAATAATTCTTGAGAAAGCTATCGACGCATGTCAACAAAGGTGACAACGAGATCGATTATCACCTACGAAAGGGAAGTTCTTAGACTCCCAGATATTGTTATAGTAGACAGCCACGAAGACGACCCTATTGGAAACCGTCGTCAATTCGCGTCGTTGAATTAAATGATATCTGGGTCCTTACATGCATAGGATATATCCAATCAGGTTGGAGAACTAGGGAATGCACATTAGCTCTAATTAGAGCAAATCACGAACACTGAATAATGAACCTGAGCCCTCAGTGGGATCGTAAATGGGTTGGCGCTTCCGGATATATACTGCCAATCGAAACATAAGGAAAGGAGGCCCAATCCTTCATTGCCGTTGGATCCGCCAAACACCCGGGTGAAATCCGGAGATCTCGGATTTGCGAGACAAAATACCGAGAAGCCAGTGAGCAGAGGGAATATCCACTCAGGAAATATCTCCCATACGAACATGCTTTAGGTAGATAAGTCGGTACTACTCGACTGTTATGAAGCTGGACAGGAATGACACACCCAAAGAACGCAATATAGAAGAACCTCAATCTCTTCTTGTTGCCGTCAGATTGCCTTGAACTTTCACCCCGGTAGAAAGCATCGAACATGGAGACCAGGGGCAGTACGCCGGGATACAACATTTTGGAAGGGTACAAGAGAATCGCTTATTAGCGAAGCCCGTCAGCGTAGTATGTAAACGAGGTAGTTCGGGAGACCTACGCCTCATCAAACCTCCGATACCATAACCAAGTAGCTGGCTTGAGAACAGGAGGAGGATGGATGTTACGCCATTCGGCGTGATGTTATAGTATAGCCGCTGCACCGCAAGGACTTCTGTTCCAAGAGCTGAGTTCGCAGCCGCGCTTGCCATTATGATATGAATGCATTTTCTTTCTTATTAAAAGGTCCCTTTGTACGAGGTGTTCATGAGATTCGCAAGCGAAGAGTGACTTCAACGTACTGGGTTTAGGTAGCGCAACCATCCCCGGCGAGGGATGAGAACTTCCATTGCCAGTCCAATTACATAACTAATGATGGCGAGAAACATAATAGAGACCAAGACCGTTTGCTGTAACTGACCTCAACTGCGTTCGACGACTAGAGCATCTCACTCACAGGTTTGAAGTAGTAAATCTCCGCTAATAGCAGCAGTCAATGAGGTGGTGTGGTCTCCCGCTACAGGCGGACACTTACCTAGGACGCCACCGAAAGTCGAGAGTCCAATGCCAATGAAAAATGAACGGAAGGTCCAAGGGTTCAACGACGGGTCATCCTCGACGGAGATGACATGGGTGACAAGATCTCTTTCATTCTGAAGGACATCACTATCGTCAGTTCCGGTCGTTGACTCCACATCAGCCGTAGAGTGTTTCTCTGAGAGCTTGTCTGGAGCATCCAAGTCTGTCTGGTTCTTGCTAGAAAGTGATGGCTCAGCTGCCAACGGAGACTCCATTTCGACTGTCGAGGGTGAGAACGCCGGGGGAAAGAGGGAACGTTGTAGAAAATGTCAGTGATTCTGAAGCAGCATTTAAAACCAAACGGTCTCAAGGGTGTATCCGCGGTAAAAGTGGTTTTACTTGGCCCGATCTCGGAACGGCTCATGTAACTCCCAGATGCTGAGGGCTACACAGGTAACTTTCAGATCTGAAGATCGGTGAAACCTCATGATACGTGATATTTCCAGCATGAGTACCGCGTGCCAGTGAAAATACAGTACATGGACTTCCTTTACAATCAGCCGAACCAGACGTCCATATGACAGCAAGAAGTGCATGCTCCCTGTTGATAGATGCATACTACGTAAGAGTTCGAATTGATGTGGTAGGCCCTCCAACGCTCAAGCTCAGCCATAGGTCCAAAACGCGATCGTGGTTTGTTAAATAAACGACCAAGCATTCATAGTAGCCCTGCTAGCTCCGAGGTAAGTGTATCATTGAAGAGTTTCGGGTTCTGCTTGCCGCGGAGAAGTCAAATTAATGGCGTCGAGACGACACATGTGTTGGATGGCGAGGAAGCAAAGCGCCGCATGCACATGCAAATGTTGAGGTATTCTCCGTCAGATAGCTTACGATAAGGTCACGCCATCCGAACCCGGCCATCCGTGACCGAGTGCGATCATGATCGGGAACACTAAATCGGTTCTTATTTATAACAGTGAGTTATCATCTTCATATACAGATAAGGACAGCTGATGATAATAAATTTGTATAATCATTCAAGCTGTGAATTGCTGTGCCGGCCGCACTGGTACTGCCAGCCTCAATCTCCAGGGCTGGCACTGACGGCTCCAACAAAGAAGCTTACAGTCTTTCACCGGTCCTTGTCTCAGCACCGTTCCTTGTCTCACCAATAGAGAAAGTCTCTTAGTTTTTATTCTAAAATTAGTGTAAATTGGGATAATCATAGGGCCCATGTAGGGCATCCTTCAGCCAAGTTTCAGAGAAATTGGACTAGTTTTTCCTGTCGATCGAGTGTTATCATGTTCGACATTTGCAGAATTTGACCTGAGACTACTTTTATTTTCTGAAAAGCTTTAAATACAGGGCAAAAGAAGGTTGCATTTTGTTCTGTCCAAATAGATGTGACCTTTGGCTATAATTTTCATCTATTAATGGAGACGATTGAAGTAAAACTGCATTCTCTAGCATCCTCCTTTTGTTGAGCGTGACAATGCTAGTGACAATTGGAGCGGTTGCTCGCCCCCGGCTAGCACGGTCCGGGGAGATTAAAGTGCAAGTTAAGGGCAGTCACACTGGGACAAGGACTGATTTTGTGTGACATTCGACCCTCTCAAGTATCATATAGAGCAACTTTGTCAAATCTACACCGATTAACCTATAAGTCTGGTATATTACCCTTCATATACTTAAGTATGGACCTGTACATTTAGATGAGTCAAAGAGGGCCAGTGGCAATTGTGTAAAATGAAATACAATCTGGTGAGACAAGGACCGGTGAAAGACTGTAATAACTCTCTGTCGAATGTGGCACAAATTGCATGTCACATGTCACATGTCACGCACCCTATGGTTACACTACCGTCGAGTTTTCGTGTTGGATATTTGCCATGTCATTCTCTTTAATTCGCACATACGCCCCCACAACCGGATTCGGACGGCGAGCAGCATCTGGCATTGCCATCAAATACGCTAATGCTGCCTATTCTGCTGCACTCGCAAAATCGCCACAGGTCCTGACGAAGGTCCAAGCTGAGCTCAACGCCATCTCCAAGTCCATTGGGGACACCCCAGATCTCAAGACATTTGTTACAAATCCCACACTTTCTGTCAAAGATCGACATGCGGGTCTTCCTTCCCTATACGCGCGCGCTGAGGGTACAGGAACGAAGAAGGAACCAGTGTCAGACATCACGAGGAATCTTTTAGTCTTGCTCTCGGAGAATGGTCGCTTGGGAGAAACGGTGGGGGTCATTGAAGGGTTCAATGAGCTGGTGGCCAAGTACAAAGGCGAAATCAACGTCACTGTCACCTCGGCTGCACCTCTCAGCAAAGACCTCTTGTCCCGCCTGGAGGTCACGTTGAAGCAGTCCCAAACAGCGCAGCAGGCGAAGTCGCTAAAATTGACAAATAAAGTACGCTACAATGATTTACACAGTTATCACCCTTCAACTGAAGTTACTTAGGTGAACCCTTCGGTGCTAGGTGGTCTAATTGTCGACTTCGGAGAAAAGACCATTGACCTCAGCATTTCTTCGCGCATCAACAAGCTTAACAACCTTCTTCAAGGTCGGTGTCAATTTGTATTCGCGCTCTTGTTGAACTCATGTGTTACCTCGGATAGAATCCGTCTGAAGGTCCATAGTATGGGATGATCCATAGCCATAGATTACGCCAAAGCAAATATAAAGTATACATTGTGGTTCCGTTCCTAAATCCTAAGTCCAGTCGAGTCCCTCATGACGCATACCCCTTCCGTGGACCGTCAAGGCCCGTGCATGGGTTTTGAGGGGATATAAAAGTGTTGAACATAGCCTCAAGAAAATTACAAACAAATTTGGAGGGTGCCCATGGTCTTCATAACCCTGGGCTATCCCAAAAGTGGGTATGCCTTATGATAAATGGATGGGATAAGCGAACGCTTTTGTCATGTGACCTTCATGGCTTCCGCGCTCGCGCGGCGACGCGAGGGACTTTTGACTTTGGGAACATTTAACCACCACAGCTTTTATTGATACACCTTGTTCACATTCCATCTATTTGGCATACAATCCAATGGGCGCGCATCGTGGGCCTTCGATAATACCAAGATGGGAGACGTTGTCGGGTAAGTGTGCACCACACTATGAGCATACCTTCTGTTGACTGCCAGCATGTTCGTAGATCCGAAATCGTCATCTCCATCGAGGAGTGGAGGTTCTTCCGATTCGGAAGATGTGGATCTATCCCCGATTACGCCCATATCCAAGCGTAAAGCTACTGTACCCCCTGTAGGGTCACTACGGCCGCAAAAGTCCGCCCGCCCCGACACATCCCGCCTTCCAGGAATGACTGTTACGGAAACAGAGGAATCTCCACGCATGCAAAGCGCTTTTGTATCTCGTGCAAGTGTTGCTTCGCCTATTACCAAGAAAAGGAAGGTGTTGTTGACGCGGAATCATGAACTCTTGCATTCGTTACTTAAGCCTGGCTCTGGTGCGTTCACTATATTCGTTACTGTCAGTGTCAATCCATGATTATCTGTAGGTAATACGAGGCAGAACAATGTCCGATCTTCGCCGCGCAATGCAGGTCTGAGTTCTGCAGGTTAGTCTGTTTTGGCACCCTCGCCTTGCTGTCCTGTCACAAAGTAGAGGCTGAGAATGGATATCTTCATCTTAAGCTACTCAACTACACCGCCCCGGAAATGGTAGAGAGATAATTGAGCTATTGTCAGATGTCGATGATGCACCCCTTGGCAATGCAAGTAACCCCATCGTTCTCGACAGTGAAGACGAGGCGGAGCCCATTCTTTCAGAGCGAGCTTCTACCAATCCTCCAGTATTGGACGCCCCTCAGTCTATATCCCGACTTAAAAACCTTCAGCCCACATCCCCGTCCGGTTTGACACGCTCCCGTGCTTCATGGAGCGGGTCTCTTCCCGATGTCTCAAATACAAGAGACGAGAATATGCTTGCGCTTGGCGAGACGTTTCCCCCAAGTGAAAACGTGACCATAGCTAAACTACCGTCCCCGAGGCAGTTTCGCGAAACAGACTCTTCGTCCACTCAGATACTACTGCATTCGCCATACTCCGACATGCATACTGCGGACCAACCCCCCGCCATGGATGACAACACTGATCAGATGCCCTCGCCTTCACAGAATAGCTCTGAGGTTCAGGACAATGTGCCAAACACAGTTTCAGAGCCGATGCGTGGAAAACTGTCACCAATACCATCTTCGCTCTCTCCAACGAGTTCCAAGCTCCGAAGTCAGAGGATCTCTTATCGGCTTGCAATGGCGCGTATATCCTCATCACCTAGTCGAGGCCATGACCTCTCGGCCGATGCCTCAGACTCGTCGCATGTTCCAGTTCGCGGGACTTTGTATAGCGGTCCATCAGGACTGTGGAAAGACTTTTTCAGAGTTGCGACAAGTGAACCAGGTTCTCCCTCAGTACCTTCTCGCGGCGTAGAGAAACAAAGTAATGCACAGCCGGAGGACGCGTCAAGTATCCCATGCGTCAATTCATCTTGTGATATATCCTCGTCGACGCTCGTCACACTGGCTCAGAACATGTCGATTAGAACTAGCCCTCGGCTGTCCACTGTTGCTGGGAGGGTATCCCTAGAAATATCAGATAACCCTACGATTACGACTGATGACAGCGCTTCTTCACTCGCTGCTGGTGAGCCCTTCGGATCTATCACTTCATAGAATGCAGTATGTTTCATCATCGTTTGCTGCAGACATATCGTCATCTCAATTAACTGGTCTTTCCGTCGTTCAATTCACACCTGCCCGCATGTTGCTTGAGTTCGCTCCCAAGGTCTTCTACTCTCGAGACATACCTCACGCGGTACAAGATCTTATGAATACCATGGAACCTTATTATCGCAGGTCAATCATGGCAAGAGAAATGTTCGAGGCTGTCATTTATGAGAACACCTCCGAGGACGAGCCGAAAGCCCCGCGCATATCCATCGTCAACGATGTCGATGACGATCTGGAAGTGACGCCTGCGTGGGAGTTCCACTACAGTAATCGCATATGGCATAGTGACGGCGTGCCTCCACCTGATCTTTCCAACCTTCGTGGATGCGACTGCGAGGGATACTGTGACCCGAAGTCTCAAACTTGCTCTTGCTTGAAGAGGCAGCAGGAGTATAGCGAACATATTTCAGGATTCATCTACGATGATAAGGGTCGGCTCAAACAACAAGGATTTCCTATTTTTGAATGTAATGACCTCTGCGGTTGCCTCGATGGCTGTCGCAATAGAGTATGTCTACGCCAGATCCTTCGAAACTTCGGTAGTTGACTGGGCGTGAAGGTTGTTCAAAATGGTCGGCAATATGCTGTCAACATTCGGAAGACAACCAACAAAGGATGGGGTATGTCTGGATATCTTCATTCTATGACGCCCTGACCCATCCTATAGGTATCTTTGCTGGGAGACAAAAGATTCCCAAAGGCTCATTTATTGGTATCTATGCAGGTGAAGTCCTGACTGAGAATGAAGGGGACGAAAGAGGCATGTAAGTAACTTAACCTAGGTTGCAGTGTGCTTTCTGACTTGTTTTAGTAAATATAACAAGTTTGGCAGGACATATCTATTTCAGCTTGATTTCTATCATCTTCGTCCAAAGGAAAGCAGCATTGGTGATGATGATGATGATGATGAGTGGCAGCCAAAGTATGTAATTGATGCATATCATGCAGGCAATGTGGGTTTTATCTTTTTGAGCCAAAACATTGGTTGACTTGAATTTAGTTCACTCGTTTTCTGGTATGTTTGTGATTAAGATGGATACAATGATCTCTGATTCTATTTTTTTAATAGAATCACAGCTGTGACCCAAATTGTGCCATGAATGCTTGTTATATTAATGAAGCTAATCTTGAAAAGCCTCTCTTGGCCTTGTTCACACGGCGTGATGTTCTGCCTTGGGAGGAGCTTTGTTTCTCATACATAGGTTATGATTCTGATGAAGAGGTATGTTAATTCTTTCACTGTCTGATATGACACTCCTAATTCTATTAAAGGATGATGAGGATACACATGATAATAATGGAGATGCTGTATATGCACCTTGTCTATGTGAGGCCAAAAATTGTAAAGGATACATGTTTAAGTAGCCCATATGCATATGTAGAAGTTTGATGTATAGGGTATGTTAAACAAAATTCTGAAAGTTATCCATCCCTGAAATAACCAAGGTATAAACATGCTGGTACACCGTGCAATATGCGTTCACTTGCAGCCAAGAGGTAGAGTAATAGTAAGAGGTGAACACTGGTGATTTCTCCCTAGCAGTCGCTTGAGCCTTGATATAACGGTGCTGGTCAATTGCGAATCCTTATACTGTTACTTAAGACTATGAATTATCCTTCGATAGCTCAGTTGGAAGAGCGTGGGACTGTAATGGAAACACTGCGTGATCCCAAGGTCACTGGTTCGACCCCGGTTCGAAGGACTTTTTTTCTGTAAGTATACGTAGCTTATATATCCTACTGACTCGATGTGGGTAACCTCCTTCGCCTGTTTCTCCCACTCCCACCATGACAGACACGCATACAACGGCGCAGGATGATAGGCCCTTGTTCACTTGCTTATCATGTTCAATTGCATTTCTCACCGCAGAAGAGCAGCGTACGACCCTAGTATTCCCTCCCCTCTCAGATCGAGCTGACTGCTTGCAGGGGATCACTACCGCTCGGATCACCACAGGTATAATATGAAACGTCGTATCGCATCACTTCCCCCAGTCAGCATCACTGTTTTCAATCAGAAGGTGCTCGAGAGAAGGCAGGAGACCGCCGTAGCATTATCGCTTAAAGGCTCGACTTGCGAAATCTGCAAGTGGGTGTCCCTCTTCCTTTGTTGTTTGAAGATGGTTAGTAACCATCGTTAGCAAAGTGTATACAACGGAGAATGCGTATCGATCGCATATGCTCTCCAGAAAGCATCGCGAGAACGAAGTGAGGTCCCTATCCCGGGTAGACCGGCCACCTCCCACGGGAGCTGCAGTTACGAAAGCGTCATCTCTAGAACATCAACCTCCTGAAATCTCCACTGCGACTACGACTGAAGCACCACCAACTCCTTCCACATTTAGGCAGCCTGGTGATGACTTGGACGATGAGAGTGCTGCAACTCTGGATGGGGGGATTGCCGCTGCACGATCGCGACTTTCTCCGGCCCACTGTCTCTTCTGCGCGCGCATTTCCTCTTCTTTGGAAGATAATCTCACGCATATGTCGGGAGAGCACTCCTTTTTCATCCCCGACGCAGAGTACCTCGTCGATCTTACAGGGCTCATTGCCTACCTTGGAGAGAAGATCGCTATAGCCAACGTCTGTATATATTGCAACTGGAAAGGACGCGAGTTCCGCACTCTCGATGCGGCCCGCAAGCACATGGTCGACAAAAGCCACTGCAAGATCGCGTACGATACCGAGAAAGACATGCTCGAATTCTCAGACTATTACGACTTTTCGTCGTCTTATCCAGACGCCGAAGAGCGGCAAAGGCGCAAGGCGGAACGGAGGGCGAAGAAGAAGGCCGCCGCAGAGGCTGCGGAGGGTTGGGAAGACGTCGTCGAAGACGACGACGGCTCTGCTGGCGAGGTCGACGAGGTGGTCGACGAGCCGCCGTCCTCCTCTGCCGATGACGACGAGGACGAGGACGAGGACTCTTCGGACACGGACGACCTGCCGGAAACAAACCAGATCACTTTCGGCGACTCCCATCTCGAGCTGGTGCTTCCCTCGGGCAACCGGATCGGCCATCGCAGCCTGCGACGCTACTACGCACAATCCTTCTCGCGAAGCGGGAAAGCGGAGGACCCCAACTCTGGCCGTTCGATCGTGCGCAAGCTACTGGCTGACAAGCACTCGGCGCTCGTGCCGCGCAGGGGTGGATTTGGCGCGTTTGGTGCCGGCACGGAGGTCGTCAAGGCGCGGAACCGCGGGGAAGCGCGTGAGGCTGGGCGTCATATTCGCGAATTCCGCGACCAGAAGCGCAAAGAAGATTACAGAACACGAGTGGCATTCATGCATAACAACCAGAAGCATTATAGGGACCCGTTGCTCCAGGTCAGTTCTTGCGAGTATTCTCCAAACGATAATGTCCCCTGGAACTCACTCGCATCCACAATCTCTCTCAGTGACAAGACCATTATGCTGCAAACTTCGTGCTGGTGCCGAAGCCTTTGCCGTCTAGCGTAGAGCATATTGTCTGAAAACCTCTGTTCAATTCTACTATAGTCATTCCCCACGAGAACACATGCTACTGCGGGACGGTGCCAAAAGAGTGTCAGACGCACTAGGTGTAGGAGGTTCAACTGTGCGAAGTGAGTGTGACAACGGACAAAACAAAAAAGATAATCTAGGCTGGCTGTACCTGATAGCGAGTTCAAGAATGGGGTATCGTAAAGACATAAATCGTGAAGGGCAAATAATTATAATAAAGAAACCAATACTATCCGAGGCGATCTTTCAATATACATAGGCTGAAGGGACGACTCCTTCGCTGCCGGTACGAACGTCGCGAGCATACCACCATCTGGGTAAGAGGTATCTCTGTCAGAGGTCAAACAAAGCACGTGGGATTGAGCGCTTACGAATGGTCACGATCATCAAGAATCTCAAGCTCCTGCCCAATAGCTAGCGGCAGTTCACCCTCCCCTCCACCGTCGAACGAGTAGCGGGCGTGCGCTGGGCGCCCGGATTCCTCACCGACAAGGCCACCTCCGAACGCGTCGGATGGAGTCTCTGCCCGCAAATAGTTACTTGCATCCGGCCCTGAGAGAGGGTCGTGGCCGGTACTTGAGGCACCTGCGTCAGCCGCAGCCACAGCCTCCTTCTCTCCGCTGCCTTGGTAGCCCTTGCTTCCCAGAATTGTAGCGCTCGTCGCAGCATTGATATGTGTGAGAAGGGACGATGGTCGATGTTGTGTTGAATCATCATCATCGCCGATATCCGCAGGGTCGAACTTGCTAAGGACTTCGTCACGACGGGAGAAGAGGGTCCAAAGGATACCAAGCAAGACAAGTAGGAAGACGATGCCGGCGGCAATGGCGATGGAAATTAGGATGACGACACCAGCGGCAAGGAAATCTATGGATAAAGAGTGTTACTAATATCTCGAGATCAAGAAAGGATGGACTTACGATGTTGAGTGAAGCTGAAGTTTGCAAGAGAGTTGAAGAGACCAGCAACAGATCCTGGGCTGCCAGATGCCGACGCCGAGACAACATACGGGATAAAGCTTTCGCCATCAAACAACATCACCGAAGCTTGCCCAAACGAATTGTCAAGACTTCCAGACATCAACAACATCCGATCACCTTGGATAACTCCTTGGGCATTGTGTTGATTTTGCAGCGGAACCATAGCGAGCTGGGAGACAGTGGTGTTGCCCTCGAAGACAGAGCCTTGCGATGTCCAGACATGACCGTTCCAGGCAACCAAGAAGGACGATGTCCCATCGACCGAACTATGTCGATATAAATTTTCCGACTACTGCACTAGCAAAACAGGATATACACGCACCGACCGGCAGCAAAGATGCTGCTCGAGTTGCCGTTGTTAACTGTTATTGCGGTAACAGGGCCAGGGAGGTCTACACCATCGCCTACAGTAGTCCAAGTTGAATTGTTAAACGTGAACTGCAAGACATTGTCCGAAGACGATCCAGACAGCGTGATAGAGCCACCAGCTATTAGCACATCTTGGTTATTCTTCCCAACCCATCAATGTCATGATCGCGTACGGAAAGCTGATGACTCACCCCTGCGTAAGCCACCGATGCGATATCACCTTGAATGCCATTCCCCAGTGCATTCCACTGCTGTCCCGCAACATCCCATGCGCAGATCGCGCGGCACTGCAGCGAGCCTGCCTGCACGAACGACCCTGCCACAACTACTGTATTCGCCTTTGCCGTCGATGCACTTAACGACCTCACAACAACAGATACACCACTCGCGCCCTGCAGCGCTGGCACGCCAGATGACACCCAGGTATTGTGGACGAGGTCATAGATCGCGAAGTTTGCGATGTTCGTACCGAGAACCGTGAACTCCCCACCAATAAACAGAAAAGTGTTTTGCACGAGTAAAGCCCGGACCGTACCATTGATAGTTTGGCCCTGCAATGGAGTAAGTGCTCCAGTGGATGGATTATATATCGCAACCCCCGCTGACTCGGTGTTCCCGTTGGTGAAGGTAAAATTACCCCCGATGATTGCAACCTGCTCCGAGTTGGTGGCATTTATCCAGAACGTGCCAGCGAGAACAGCTGGCGCTGGTGCTGGGAGAGAAGATGGAAGTGGTGCTAAAGTCGTACTGGACTGACGCGTGAATAGCCGAGGAAGTACCATGTTCTGAGAAACCCAATTGCTCGCAGTGCGCAGGTGATGAGCACGACGGCGATCGGCCGTGGTCGTTGACATGGAGACGTCATCGCCGAGCTGGACGCTGAGAGGGGTCACCTCTGGTTGGCCTTCATTCCCGTTTCTGAGCAACACAAACCCATCTGCACCGTAGCTGAGCGAATCTTGAATATTGCCCGCGAGTATTTGCAACTGTTGTTGGCCCTTGGCCGGCGCCGTACTATTCCCCACAAACGTTAGGCTGCCTAATAAGAATCCACCCCCGTTGACCCATCCGCTATTGCTTATATTCCACAACGCCAGGCCTGGCGATTCTCGTCCAGCACTTCCACCAGATGCGCTGTTGATAAGTGTGAAATTACCAGCAACAGAGAGCTGGCCATTATCGATGTCGAGGCTCTTGACAGGGCCGTTCAGGCCAAATGCTAATGGCGACCACTGGTCATGTGCGATGTCATACGATGCGATACCAGAGATGCGGCCTTGCGTAGAATTCGTGTGTGTGTCTGTGAATGAACCCCCGACAAAGAGTGTGTTGCCATACAAAGCAAGTGATGTCACGGGGCCATTGAGCCCGCCTTGGGACAGTACTGTTAGAACGCCATTCTTGAACACGACAATATTAGTGGCGCTGGGAGTACCGAGGTTGAACGTTCCGCCGATGAAGATAGCACCAGAGGGATGATGTGCAACCGCCGCGACCACAGACCCTGACGAAGCAGATATTCCGGCACTCCCACCAAGACTGCTGAACAAAGAGAAACCAACAATGTCGAGGAAGGTTTCAGTAGTATTTGGGAGCCCCGTGGCCGCGTTCCCTCCCGAAGAAAGCGATAATGGCCATTCCAGAAACCCAAATGCCGTCTTTCCATTACCTACGGTCCCATTGCCATTCACTACGGTGCCTGTTGTGTTGGCTGAGGTCAAGATCAGCTGAACACGGTCCGCGACGAGGCGATATTGGCCATTCTGACCCGAACCCGCAGGGTTGTTCGCAATGGTCATGGTGATAGTCATGACAAAGTCGGGGGAAGAAGGCACGATAGGGCCACTGTAGATTTGCTGGACCGCGTCATTCTGATTTTGCTGAGAGACGTCAGTCACCGTGGGAGCTTGTCCGCCGCCCGGGAACACCGAAACCTGAACCGATGTGCGCAACGCACAGTCCTGGAAGTCTGTGCAGCCCGGAATGAGTAGATTAACGTTGTATTGGCCAGATGCAGAAACGTAAGGCATCCAAGTGAAACTCGGTCCATTCGCGGGTGAAGTACCGACGGCGACGGTGGAGACAAGGACGTCTTGAGTGGTTGCTGGAATGTTAGTATTCGCATCAAGTTCGGTCCAGGTACCGGTGAAGGAAGTGTTAGAAGGGTCCGGTGCGAAGCATGAGAGACCATTCTGGCTCCCAACCGCGGATGCGAATGCACCAGATGAGAGGAGTTGGAATAAATGGAGTCCAGGGCCAGCACCTTGCCACTCGGATAATGTGACCTGAATTCCGGTGAGACTAGTTGCGTTATCGAACGTAAAGTCCTGATACGGGACACTAGCATTAGTGGACAGTGGACAGTTCGTAGTGCAAGTCTGGTTCTGGCCTGTTGCGGGGTCTACGTAGTGAAGTTGTTGAATCCCGTTGTCTGGAATAGAGGTCACACTACCAAAAATGGTAGTGGTCAGAGATGTCAGCATGCAGGATAACACGTCTACATACGTAAATGCTGTCGTCCCTCGCCCGTCAAGGAACGTGTTTCCGAGGCGTACGCCACTTGCACTGATGGATTGAAATGTCCTCGCGGTAATCTGGGCACCATTGCCATCCGCAGCGAGCCAGGTCTGGCCAGGGCCATCATTGCCAACTGGGCAGAGGATATTCTGGATGTTGTTGAAGGAAGGGTCCGAAGACGAAGGAGCACCCTGGATTTGCGCAGTCCCGAGAGGAATAGGGACGAGGGATGATGAGAACGGGGTGGCACCCTGAGAAAAGGGAACATTCGGGTTGTTGGTAGTATTCAAGGCGGTCCCATTTCCTTGAAAGGTCGTAACAAAGGACCCAGAAAAGAATAGACTAGCTTGGGAAGCGTTTGTGGTGATTGACAGGACCTCGGCTGCGGCACCTGTGAGACCCCCGAAAGGTGGGGCTGACCATGAGGACGCTTTCGTGTCCCAAACAGCCACGGCCGAAGCGGGAGAGGAAAACTGGCCTCCGGCCCAAATCTTATTATGAGTCGAGTCGCAGAAAAGAGCATTAACGTGGCCGTTAGGCCCCCCTGTTCCCAGAGCTGAAAATGCTCCCGATGTGGGGTTATATGATGCTATGTTGGAGACTGTAGTACTGTTGATGGAAGAAAAATTACCAGCGATGTAATAGGTATTGCCGATTGCACAACCAGCGGAGACAATACCGCCAGTGTTGGTTGAAGCGATGCGAGTTAATGAGCCGTCAGCGGAGCGTGACAGTAAGGTGGAGGTGGAGGGATCAAAGGAGACACCGGCAGAGGAACTGTTGAAAAAGTCGAGACCAGCAAAGGCACCGATGAGGCCGACAGTACCCATGCGGTCAAAGTCGACGAGAGGTAAATTGGCGCGAGCGACATTGAGGAGGGCGAGAAAGGTGGTGATGAGATACCAGGGGGGTCGTCGAGGGGATGGTGTCATCGTCGACTAGTGTGGTCGTTGTTTAACATAAGGGGGGGTAGAAGAGAAAAGGAAAAGAAAGGAAAGGGACTCGAGACGATGAGCGGAGGGTACAGTTGTGGCTGGCGAGCCTAACGTGCAGGATTAATGCCCAACGAGGTTTTTGCACGCTAGGATATTACTGTAAACAAGAGTACGGTGAAACGTCTTGCGGTCACCGCCTCGCGACAGCCTCGTTTCTTTCTCTCACTTTCCTAATCGGGCCATTTCCAACACATGCATCACTCAAATCACCGTTCCGCCCCTGGCCCTCACTCATCTGTCTCATCCTCAACCCACGATGTAACGTTGTAATTTTTTGCTAGTTTCATAGCCTTGCATAACCTGCACCATATCAAATATGTAAACAATGCCCAGGTCATGTTCGGAGGAATGCCACGTGGCTCACATCCCGCTAGCCATGTCTGCATAGCAACCGCCTACGGATATTTTTCTATATTTACGTACTGTGCTCCGTAAAGGAGACTCGGTCAACGGTTGCAGGCTACTCGCAGTGTTCGGAGTATCAAACAAACAACATCGGACAGTCACGCGATTGATGTATATGAGAAAATCATCATTGACAACTGGAGGTGTTTTCAAAACTCATTAGTTCCCTTTACTCTAACACCAGATATGTCGGGATCTCCTCCCACAGGAACAGAAAATGCTGATGCCACTCCGAGCGAGCTACCATCGGGATTAAGTATGCAGAATAAGTGAAAAGCTCGAGAGTGCAGACGCACTGAGGGTAGCGATATCTGTGTATATGCGGCCGTTGGCCAGTCTGGCTGATCTGAACTGCCTCTTGTAGACTGGCCGTCATCTCTAGGTGTCGATCATTGGTT
Organism: Russula compacta; assembly: GCA_022376555.1. Classification (NCBI taxonomy): domain Eukaryota; kingdom Fungi; phylum Basidiomycota; class Agaricomycetes; order Russulales; family Russulaceae; genus Russula; species Russula compacta. The sequence goes on from WTXH01000012.1 coordinate 363,495, forward strand.
GCGGCCCAAGAACCACTAGGTGTAAAGTAGTGCGAGATGTAACGGGTCACATAGTTGTCCTCGCCTGGGCTCGGTGCGAATTTATAGAAGCCAATGACTCCCAATGCAGCAATGATTGTATAGGTCCAACCAGCAGAAGTGAATCCTGCACGACAGCGCAAATGTCAGGGGACACTGTTAACGAATACATGGGGCGGAACATACCTTCTTTCGGATACGACGTATTCTCTACGCCATGGTGCTCTTCATTACTATGCGAACTAGATGATGTACTTCTTTGTTGTATGCGCGAAAGATGTGTCACCTGTGGGCGGGCAGCGAAGAGCGCAGTCTTCGCCAAAGACATCACTGAGGGTATTGTATAGTTCTCCGAAAGCTGCGAGGATGTGGGATCATCGAGTCACGTGAATATCACGTGTCACACCATGCATTGACCCGAACGCCGCGGCGGGCGTATCATACAATCGAGCCTTCAACCGACGACACACCCTTGGTACACTATCCCCTTCTATAATTCACCATTAAGGCTATAATTACTAGTGTTGGTGCTGGCACCTTAATCTTACTGCTCATAACATCTCTTGTACTTCTTGGTGTCGGGACGAGATTCTGGAAATTTACGGTAGCCCTCCCGCATCGACGCATCACTCGGATCTGGAAGCCCCGAAACTCAGAATCCCGGAGACTTGACTCAATGGTAGTCGCCTCAGAAAACCCGCTCTTCATCCACCTCGACATCCCTAGCTCTCCCCTTCTTTTGTCCTTGTCATCGGAAGCCAACTCTCCTCTCAATGCTAGCGTTCTACCCGCCCCTTCGTGTTCAACGCTATCACCAGAAATGATACACTCTGTCTCTTCTTCCTCGACGAACTCGTCGTTTATGCTTCAACCCTCGCATCCGGTCCCAGAAATCACGATCACCTCCCCACTCTCTGGATCTTCTCTCAATGAACCTCCAATCTCACCTCCGCCTTGTGATCCCCCACGTCCAAGGGCCCGTATAACTGCTTCCGCCTCGAAAAAGCTCATCGACTTTATCGACTTTCTCGAGAAGGTTGACCGCGACATGGCAGCCGAGATCGAGCATGTGAGGGAGAGCATCAGGGAAGCACGAGAGTACGTTGGAGAATGGCAAGAGGAACGAAGTGCACGCAGGGCCGAGTTGTTGAAAAAGAGGGAACGGGAGAGAAGGGAGACCAAACGGCCTGGCAGTGATTTCTGGCTTGGTATCTGATACCCAGCGTTTCATTACAGCATCTTCAATCCCCAGACATGCATCAAGTCAGTGAACCTTTTTCTTGGTACCATTCTTTTTGTTCGGATCCATTTTCCAGTGCCTTAGGATACAGAACCCTATGTAGCACCTCGGTTGTATGTATTCTACCTCCATTCCCTTGCCAATGAACCCTCTTATACCATGAGAGATCAAACGGCTGATCAAATAGCCTATCCTCGCCAAACATCGATGTAGGCAGTGAAGCGCCATTGACCACTCTGTTCTTTGTGCGAAGGAACACAGGAAGATCGAAATCACCCGAATCGGAGGGTCTTCGAATGTCACTGCGCATGATTGCATGATTCTCTGTCTGTGCATCCACAGCCGCAACCAGGCACAGTATCAGCATGACCAGTTGCGCGTGTAGTTATGGTCACGAGTCAAATGGTCTCGACGTTCTCGGCACCGGCCAAGGGTACTTAAGTTGTGCGAGTGAGACATATAAGGTCACTTGGCTATTTATCCGACCCCCAAATCAGCAAGCATCGTTCTATCCATGTGTGCGTACTGTCTACCCCTTCTGGTCCTGCGAATGCGAAATATACCCACCATCAATGTATCATAGCTTCCACCGACGCCATCACTGCCACCGAGGATGGCACGGGGCCCGTCCCTGTCACCCGTCCAGCCCGCCAGAATTCTCTGAGCGCGGAAACGCTTCAGAGTCTTGAAAAGCGCCTTGCCCAACGCCCTGACAGACAGGAGCTACAAGATCGTAACATTCTCAAAGGTACGCAGGTCCAGCGCGATCCTGTGCTGCTCATGTGTCTAACCTCGCTC